>VFFE01008944.1:1561069-1688282 GCA_008921705.1 Burhinus oedicnemus | reverse complement strand
CCCGGCATCCTCCCTTTAAGTCTTTATAAGCATTGATGAGATCCCCCCTCAGCCTTCTCTTCTTCAGACTAAAAAGACCCAAGTCCCTCAGCCTTTCCTCAGAAGAAAGATGTTCCAGCCCCCTAATCATCTTTGTAGCCCTCTCCAGCAGTTCCCTGTCCTTCTGGAACTGGGGAGCCCAGAACTGGACACAGGACTCCAGGTGTGGCCTCACCAGGGCAGAGTAGAGGGGGAGGATAACCTCCCTTGACCTATTTGCCACACTCCTCTTGATGCCCCCCAGGATGCCACTGGCCTTCTTGGCCAAAAGGGCACATTGCTGGCTCATGGTCATCCTGTTGTCCACCAGGACTCCCAGGTCCCTTTCCACAGAGCTGCTTTCCAGCAGGTCAGCCCCTAACCTGTACTGGTGCATGGGGTTATTCCTCCCCAAATGCAGTACCTTACACTTGCCCTTGTTGAACTTCATGAGGTTTCTCTCTGCCCAACTCTCCAGCCTGTCCAGGTCACGCTGAATGGCAGCACAGCCTTCTGGTGTGTCAGCTATCCCTCCCAGTTTTGTGTCATCAGCAAACTTGCTGATGGTACCCTCTACCCCTTCATCCAGGTCATTGTTGAACAGGACTGGACCCAGTACTGACCCCTGGGGAACACCACTTGTCACAGACCTCCAACTAGATTACAACCTTCTGAGCGCTATCTGCCAGCCAGTTTTCAATCCACCCCACTGTCCATTCATCCAACCTACACTGCCTAAGCTTGCCTATGAGGATGCTGTGGGAGACAGTGTCAAAAGCCTTGCTGAAGTCAAGGTAGACAACATCCACTGCCTTCCGCTCACCTATTTGTCCAGTCACACCATCGTAGAAGGCTATCAGATTAGTCAGACATGACTACCGCTTGGTGAATCCATGTTGGCTACTTCTGACGTTGGCTACTTTTCCTCCAGATGCTTTGAGATGACGCCCAGAATGAGCTGTTCCATCATCTTTCCAGGAGTGGAGGTGAGGCTGACTGGCTTGTAGTTTCCTGGGTCTTCCTTCTTGCCCTTTTTGAAGACTTGCATGACATTTGCTTTCCTCCAGTCTTCAGGCACCTCGCCTGTTCTCCAGGACCTTTCAAAGATGATGGAGAGCGGCCCAGCAATGACTTCTGCCAGCTCCCTCAGCACTCACGGGTGCATCCCATCAGGACCCATGGACTTGTGGATATCCCATTTACTTAACTGATCTCTAACTTGATCCTCCTCAACCAAGGCAAAGTCTTCCCTCCTCCAGACTTGCTCTGTTACCTGCAAAGTCTGGGACTCCTGAGGGCTGGCCTGAGCAGTAAAGACTGAAGCAAAGAAGGCATTCGGTAACTTCGCCTTCTCTGCATCATCTGTCACCATGGCCCCTGTCTCATTCAACAGCGGGCCCACATTTTCTCTAGTTTTCCTTTTGCCTCCAATGTATTTGAAGAAACCCTTCTTGTTGACCTTGACATCCCTTGCCAGATTTAATTCCAAGGAGGCCTTGGCTTTCCTCATTTTTTCCCTGCATACTCTGGCAGCATTCTTGTAATCTTCCCAAGTGGACAGTCCCTTCTTCCACTTAGTGTAAACTTCCTTCTTCCACTTGAGCTTTTTCAGAAGCTCCCTGCTCAAACATGCAGGTCTCCTGCTTGCCTTGTCTGATTTCTTGCTCTTAGGGATGCACTGATCCTGAGCTTGGAGGAAGCGTTACTTGAATATCAACCGGCTCTCCTGAGCCCCCCTACCCTCTAGAGTCCTAACTCATGGGACTTCTCCAAGCAGTTTCTTGAAGAGACCAAAGTTAACCCTCCTGAAGTCCAAGGTTGCAATCCTACTTGTCATTTGATGCCTACTGCACATAATCCTGAACTTGATCTTCTCATGATCACTACAGCTGAGGCTGTCCCCAACCTTAATGTCCTCCACCAGTCCCTCTTTGTTGGTCAGTACTAGGTCCAGTAGTACACCTCTGCTTGTCAGCTCCTCCACCACCTGAGTCAAAAAGTTATCGTCAAGACACTGGAGGAACCTCCTGGACTGTACATGCCCAGCTGTGTAGCCTTCCCAGCAGATATCAAGGTGATTGAAGTCCCCCATGAGAACCAAGGCCCGTGATTGTGAGGCGACTCTCAGCTGCCTGTAGAAGGCCTCATCAACTTCTGCATCCTGATCAGGTGGCCTGTAATAAACCCCCACAACAGTGTCCCTCATGTTAGCCTGCCCCTTAATCCTTACCCACAAGCTCTCGACTCGCTCTTCATCCACCCCCAGGGACAGCTCAATGCATTCTAGTTGCTCTCTCACATAAAGAGCAACTCCACCACCTCACCTTGCTGGCCTGTCTTTCCTAAAGAGGACATAGTCATCCATGACAGCGTTCCAGTCATGTGAGCTATCCCACCATGTCTCAGTAATTGCGATGAGATCATGGCCCTGTGATCGCACACAGATCTCCGGTTCTTCCTGTTTGTTCCCCAAGTACCAGTTGAGGTACTGTATCTGGCAAAACACTTTCAATAGATCCACTTTTGCCCTAGACCTTAGAATTTTCTTTTGTGCTTAGAAAACTTGCCTTTTTTTCTTTTTTTTTTTTAAACAGTAACAGTAATTTTAATATTATATCTGTGAGTGGGAACAGAGGCAGTGATTTAGAAGGGGAATAGACAGCATTTTCTTGAGAACCAGTGCACAGCATTGTTACTTCATCGGTTTCTCTTTTCAACAACAACATGATGGGTAAGAGTATGTGATAGTAATCTTCTGAAGAGCAACCGACCCCAGGCTTTCTATGGTGCTAAAATAGCTTGCACGTAAAGAAGAAACATAGAAGTTGCTTTGCCTGACTCCAGCTGTCACACTTCTGACAGCTTCAGGAATAGGTCCCAAAATAAAGAATACAGTAGCCCCAAATTCATAAAGCATTGCTATGGATGAAGATATGTAAAAATCTTAGACCAGATGATATGCTGATTTCCAAACACTGTCCATAGGGTACAAGCAAAACCGCTGTTTATCAGTTACTGTGCACACACAGTGTATATAACAAAAGTGTAGTGATTTGAAAGTGTAAACGTGAGTATAGAGCATAAACTCTTCTTTAGACTGTATACATTGGACAAGGGCCATGTCTTGGCAGTGAGAAGTACACGTTGCACATAACAGAGTACAGCCTCGGGGCTCAAGTAACTATAATCATACAGATAACATTTGTTTTATTTGCATTACAAAAGTGAGATTCACCACGAATCTACCAGCTTAAAAGCTCTTTAACAGATAATGAAAGGCAAAAGAAATAAGAAAGTTGGCTAGCAATTCCCCCAAGATACCTCAATTTCTGTAAAACTTACTTTTTATAGAGAAAAATATGTATCAAGTATGTATGTCTCTGCCTCTATATAACATAAGACAGTAAAGTTCATTAAAAAAATTGAGTATTAATATCAGATCATTTCCTTTGAAAATTTTTTTACAAATTCCTGTTTACATTAAAATTTTACAATAAGCCATACAGCACAATACAAATTGCATCAATTAAGTACAACATTTGTATGCTACACTAATTGTTGGAATACAAAAATACCTGTAGTACATGAATTAGATAGATAACACAGATATAAATTTAGACAGAAATTTGCCCAATCTTTGTGAGTTAAAAAAAAAAAAGTAAATTATTTAATTTCCATTAATGAGAATGAGGAAATATGCTATTGAAAGAAAACCTTTCTAAAAGCAAAGAGCAATTATGTTTCATGCTCAAAAGACCACAGATTCCACATAAAACTCACAATGCTGCACCAATTATTTGGAGTTCAAATTCTCTTATTGTAGCAATTGAAACAATCTCAAAGACTCCAAAAATTACCGAGTTGAAAAATCTATTCTTTAAAGTATACCATGCATTCATTTTGCACATAAACGATCTTAAAGTATTTCAGAAGGTGCTGTACTTTTTAGTTTTAAAAGTAAAAATAACATCTATCACTTTAGTAACACTGTTAGACATCTTTTAAATAGATATTTAACAGAATTACAGACATGTTGGAGAAGATAGCTTATATTCACTGAAAAGGCTACTGTAGTGCATTAGTCTTTAGATAAAGTAATAGGATCTTTTCCATGTATTAACAATCCTCCATACAAAAGATTTCTTAAAACTTTTTAAACAGCTTTATCAAGTCAAGGTTACAAAGCACAAATGGGTAGCTAAATGATATATGGTTACTCAAAAAGGTATTGCCTGAATCCATACAGATTTTGATTGCATTAGGAAAAAGAGGAATTTGCAAGGTTTGCTTCTTTAAAACTAAAGTATATTTTAAAATTTACACTGGCATAACAAATTCAAAGCTAGTCCTGTAGTGCAGGTTTTTTGGCTATCTCACTTGCTTCGAAAGAATCTTTATCATACCAGTACAATTTAAGCTGCAATGCATTGATTTGTCCCCTCTGACATGATCTGAGCTGAGCAAAACACAGAATCCAACACCACACTAAAACCTCCAAAATTTTTTACTGATTTAACATTTGTGTCTCTGGTAATTGCAAAGTCTAGCGAAGTCAGTGCTAATTTTATGCTATAAACAACGGTTTTAAAAACAATATTTACTTAAATAGGTAGAGATACACTATTCTGGTCAAATTCCTGTTGATAGCAATGACAGCTGTATATTCAAGAAGGTGGCTACATATATATAGCTTCTAGCATTTGCACATACATATGCACATTTATCTACCCAACATCCATCACCCCACCAATGATTTAAGTACTTCTAAATGTGTATTGGTCTCTGGTTCCCATGTCAACTTCTCTGTCTTAATCAAGAGTGTCCAAAAAGACTCATACACCTATACCTACCATTTGTCCATTTCTCTGGTTCAAATTTCAAAGCACTCAGGATCAGGAAATATAAAGCCAGGCATTTGGCCAGGCACCCAGAAGTAATAGAAAAAAATACGCTGTGTGGAACAAACGATGAATCAGTCTTTTATTCATTTTTCTGCAAGGTTTGTAGCAAATAAATGAGCCTTTCTTTTTGGTGCTACCACAGCATAAAAAGAGAATCACTGGAACATGCTGGAATAGCCATAAAAAGTGAATAAAAAATAGCAAGAATGGCTCTCAAATGCCTACATAAAGCTAAGTCAGGGCTATAAAAACTGCTGCATCTAATTCCATAATTTCTTTCTGCGTTTTCATGCAGTCAGCCATTCCGAATTGTCCTGGAGTTCACTGTCCAAGGATATTGCAAAAAATCTTATCTAATCCATAATACAAATTATGTTTTTATTACCATTATTTCCTACTGATGTCATCATTGCTAAAAAAGTGTGTTAACTTCAAACCAAATAATTACTAGAATAGGACATTCACCCTTTTGCTTCCCCTCCCCCTAGATTTTTTATAGACATACATTTCATTTGGTTTTCTGTACACCCCTTAACAGTTTGTGAATTTTCGTTCCTCTCTAAGATATGAATATATTATACTAAGGGATATTATATAAATGAGACCATTATTCAAAATGAGAACCTTCTCTACTAACAGCATCACTATTTGCAGAGTATGAGACAAAATAAATGTCTCCCATGAGTGACTAAATGCAAAATAAAAAGTAACCACTCAACTTTAATAGTTTAAAAATGCTATTAAACATAATGGCTCCTCAACATTCAAGCAGCACTAGGTTTTAAGTAATCTTCATTTTTAAAGAACTATTTTATTTACATTTGAAATATTGATGGTGCATAAAGTTCTGTTCATGTGGTAATGATAGTCAAAAGTATTTAAAATAATTGCCACAAGACCAAAGTCGTAAGTTTGTTCTGTCCCTAGGCCAGTGGAGACTCCAGTGCCAAAAACGTAAACATCTGAAATAATAAGAAACACCTACTCCAGTCTGTGTAATTCTTGAAAAAGTATCTGTGACTTTCTTAGTGACTAAAAGAAGAAATATCAAAGCAAAACATGCTAGGCTATTAAGCAATAAAGTAGTAACTCAATCTGGTTTTTTTACTGGTCGAGCCGAATGCTGGCTTTGGGTATATATTCCCAGAAATTAACTCTTTAGGTAGTAACCTTATCACCAAAATTTATGGATGTAAAGGAGCTGTTTCAAAATACCATAAAGATTATGCTTGCATTTAAACAGACAAAAAGAGAGAAATTTTAGTTTTAATTTGTGATGCCATATTTAAAAATAAATTCACATTACTATTTCTTGTGTTGCCCAGGGCTGAAACCCAAAATCTTCAGGAGGCACTGCAATTTATTTCCAGATTATTTTGTCACCTGATTTCAAGCCCAGCAGCCATGCCAGCACAGCATCCACATTCTGTATGTGCTCTGAGCAACGGCAGAATTTGTGGGAAACCAAACAAGTACACATGTCACTTGACAGGAAAACAAAAAAGATTACAGATCAGATTTATGAGTCCACAGTTACTTGTGTGCCAGCAGCATATAAAGCTGCATGGGCCTAGAGTAGCCTCGCAAATGACAGGAAGTGGCCAGATCTGCAGGATCCGTGTTTCCAGTGAAACACTGAACTCCTGGAAAGGAACCAGGGCACACTCAGAGGCCACAGCTGGCACACAGTGCAAGCATAAACTATAAATTGTGTAGCCTTAATTTCTCGTGTAGCCTTAATCTCTCATTTGCTCAGTTGAATATATCCTGAATTTCTGTGTAGTTCCAAGTCTTCCTGAAGAGCACTCCAGCTTACTGCTTTTCAGGGTAGTCAATTAAAAAATGAGAACGGTTACATCCATTTACCAAAAATGTAAGCAGCCATGAGCAACACGGGCTTTGAAACATGTCAAGAACCAAATACAATCTTACTTTAAGGTTGGACAAAGGATAAAAAATTCAGAGGATACGTAACCTTGGAAAAATTCTCCAAGACATGCTAGCCTGAACTGGGAGAAAGGAGACTGTGTTGCCATCCTCCCCAAAACTAGCCAAGATGCCGAAACAGAAGAAGACGTCACTGGTTAAGTAAACAACAGAATTGTGATTTATTGCATTTTTTTCTTTAGTAGCTTTCCTTTCTATTTTGTGATCAGGAAAATCAAACTCTTAGATCATCTAGAATGAATGTATATTTATTCTAGAACAAACAGATCAGAAGAATTTTCTTTTTCAAGCAATAATGTTTAATTGTTAAATATAATAAATCTAGAATACTTTTACATTCATAAAGCAAACAGACAGAGACTTGGAGTCAAATGTTTTAGAAGCAGGCAACCTCAACAACATTAGCCCTCTAAGGGGTGAGAAAGGGTCCCAAAGAGCTGCAAAAGCTGGTTGGGGAATTGGTGATCCAAACACTGAGGCAGAAGAAGTCTTCTAAATGTAAGGAGTATAAGCAGTGAGAGATACATGACAAGCAGTGACTGATTGTGAGTTCGGGATATTCTGCAGTGTTCCTCAGACTTTTTCACATCTTGTTATTTTTCATTTGTAAATTTATTAAGGTAACATTTAAAGACTCCGCTGAAAGTGAGGCCAGTTGGGGTAAACTTTGTACATACAGAGACTTAAAAAACAAACATACTTTTCACAGTAGTTGTGAATTACAGAAAATCACACAATAGGACAAGAAACAGATTTAAATTACTTGCCCATTATCACATAGCAGGACAGGGACAGAGCTTAGAGAGAATCCAGAGATATATCCATGCAGCAAATTGTTTACTTCTTTGCTTCCCCTTGCTTGCATCCCTTCCTGGGTAGGTGATAGCCATTTACATGCTCCAACTGCCAATGTTTTGCTGACGGTTCAGTTGCACATCTGCACTCACAACTGATTTCTGTCCAGCCCAAGCCACATCTGCCATCTCCAACTGGAATAACTCACAATTAAAACATGGGCACCACTAATTTCCATTCCCAGCTCTTTCCTTTCCTTCCTACTGTGTTGCAGTCAGTACCACAGTGTCCTCTGCAGACATCATAGATACCTGCCTTTGCACTGAAACCCTATCACCTGATACACTTCTTCCTCCAAATAATTTCTATAGTTGCTCTTTTTCTCCTTTAAGAGTCAACACCCTCCTCTCATGTCATAAAAGTCTCCATGTACCATTCACAAGCACAGCACGTTGTAAAACACATCTGTGCTTTTTCTAATCAAATTCCTTCCCCGTATTTTGAGTCTGTCTACCAGCAACCAGCTCCACCTTTTTTCCTAATATCTGGCCTTTTCTTTAGGGCCCTGCACAGCTCTGCTTCCAAATGCCTGCCTTCATTCACATCTCCTCTGCTTTGGTTGTCATGGCTACAACACCAGCCTCACATCCAGGCTTCCTTTTCCCCCGTTGGCAATTTCAGGCTTTTTTTCAAGGTACCCATGATATTTCAAAATCCTTTAAATATTCAACCCTGCCTAATAACCAACACCTATCGTGACATCTGTACAAGTGTGTCAGATTTTTAGTTTTGTCAAATATCAGTGAGGATCTTCTTTGATTTCCAAAGCTTTTGAATGATGGTTTTTCAGGGAAGTCTCAACATTTCTTGCAGACCACCCAACACCCTGTCACTAAACTCATAGCTCAGCGCTGTAGTAAAGCAATGGGGTCTTGTGGGCTGCCTGCATGTTTCTTATGGTAGCCTTGGAATGAAGTTTGGAAAATGGGGCTGCGGGGTGCGCATGTTGTCTTATTTTCACAGAAATATTTTCAGATCAATGAGACTCAACAGGCAGGCTTCAGGCTAAGTTCAAACCACAAGACATGTCCATCCAGGCCGCAGCATTGTATCTTGTGCAAAACATCCTCCTTGAAAACAACACAGCAACTACCTGCTTCAGAGCTCCTGAAAATGGCGCATTTCTATGAAAGCAGAAGGTGGAAAAAGAAAAAAAGCACCCCCTTCCTTTGCACAGCCTGCAGACTCTGAAATATTCAGAGAAAGATCTGCAGCAGATCTTGCAGCTACTGCCATCTTTGACGAGGGCAGGGGCACTCCAAGATAAGATCTATTGCCTTTTGTTGGGGGAGAATGAAGGGAAGAAGCATCTCCAGAAAGCCACAGTTGGTGTTGAACAGTGGAGACTGGAAGAGATGGCATGGCCAAGATGTCCAAGAATGTGTGGGACGGTGAGGAGGGGAAGACACTTCATGAGCAAGAGTGAGACACAGCCCATCTCCCAGAGAAACACAAGGACAGGAACATCACAGAACTGAGGCTGCAGAGTTTGGTTCAGCTGTAACCACATGACGTGATTAATCTTTCCTTAAGTATCTTCCATGTCTACTTTTTATCTCCAACTCTTTCTCATATGACTTCACTGGAGCAGATACCATACTTTCATTTGTATCTTGCCAGAAAAAATAAACTACATGTGTACAAAACAGCTGCTAAACTGTAGTCAGCAACTCTAGGGATTGGGCTATTTCATGACATGAAAGTTTTAGATTAATGAGAAAATTATTAACCTATACCATTCTAACATAGTTTTGGATTTGAAGTTTCACCACATGCATCATTTTTTTACGTTGTTTCTCCTAGATTCCTAATAATGTCTCTAGTCTAACTTACAGCCCTGATACCACAAAATATTAATAATTTCTAAAGAGATAAGATGCAGGCGAACAAATCATGGGGGTTTTTGTAGTTGGCTAAAATTTTATTTACAGAGATATGCTCAATTTGTATGAGTCATTGATTTTGTAGAGAAAAACATGAAACAATAATTCATGCAGAATGTACTTGTTCCTCACTGTGCTGTGTCCATTGCTGCTGTTAACATGGCATCAGCTATCAGCCTTCACCTTTTAACTGTTTTCAGTGGAGGGGGCAAGAAGAAAGGGGCACACATCCATTGTCATCAGTGGCATTTTTCAACATCATGACAGGTTCTCACTCGCAGGGTGGCAGCTGCGCTGACAATAGGTTGTTTTACACCTGGTGTTTTCTTGAGGGAGAATAACCCAGTGACACCAGACAGAGCACAAGTCACTGCAGAAGTGGTGGCAGCCTGTCCCTCTTACATAGGCACGGCTGATGAATCAGAAGAATTGCCTGTAAAGCCCGTAAGGGCTGTGACCCTTAAAAGTTGCAGTGGCCAATTAATTCTTGGGATTTTTATCATTTTCCTCAACATTTTTTCAAGGCTAAGCTTTGATGCTCAGGGGAATGGCAAAACAAGATTTGTCTTTCCTTATCTATCATATAAAGACGTCGCTGTCTAAACACTGACTGGTTCAGCACATGGGCGTGCAGGCACAGAACAAAGATACCTCCTAGTCTCTGGGGAGGTTCAGATCTTAAGCTCTGTAGCTGGGGCTCATCTCAACTCCTCTCTACCTGTTGTGAAAGTAATGTGAAATGACAACACTTCCCAAATAAACAGGGGCTCCTTTTGTTTGTTATCTTCAAATGGTGTAGCAGACTAAAGGTTGAACCAGAATTCCTATACTTTATGGTTACTTTTCTCTCTGTTTTAGTGAAAACCAAAGGAGCTTTCATGTTCTGTCAACCCAGGCAGTGAAATACATGTATCACAGGTCCACTGTGTTTCGCACAGTCGGCTGTGCATGGTGTTTGAGTCCCACCACACTGCACTCATGGAAATTTAGCTTTCCTTCCAGGCTTCAGCAGTGTCTTTCTTCAGCTCTCCAGCACATTTTCCATGCACATTTTGTAGTTTAAGCAAAGCTTTACTCCTTTCGTTTATATTTTTCATGTCCAGGGATATTTATTTATCTAAATATATGACTCCAGGATTTCCTCCCTTAGCATCTCTCTTCTAAATCACGGAAAACTGCTTCAGTTCTGGTCAGTCCATCCAAGCTTATCTCTGTCCATCTGCTCCTCCAATGCTTGGTAAGGTACTTTTCATTTCCTTTGACAAGACTTGATCAGAAACAGTTGGCTTACCTCAGCAGATAACTCATTTTTTAAAGTAACGACCTCATCAATTCTTTTCTATTTACATTTACAGGGTTGTTGCCATGTAAATTGTCACTGTTAGTCTTTGATTTCTGGCTCAATGTAAAGGTGAAAAGAGGAAAGTAGACGTGCAATCAAAACAGAAACTGGTACTTATGGAGGCTCTGTAACACCAAGCAAAGTTCACAAGTTGTTCATAGGTGCCTTGGCAACTGTCATTGCATGCAGCGTAGCTCTCCATTCTAGGTGCCTAAGGATGGTAACTAGATTTTAGATAATGCATTTATATCTCATATAATGCTATAGTTGTAGGTGAGAATGAGACAGCAAAAGAACTCTCTCCGAACAGCGTGCAACGGGAAAATACAACAGTGTATCTTTGCAGCACTGTTTTGTTTAGATGAGGTCAGGAAAAGGATTGTGCTATTTGCTGTGATATTTACTGCTAATATTCTTTTTTCTGCGTGCAACTTCCTCTTTTCCAACTCCATTCTGTTATGTCCCCGTATTCAGTTTTCACTGGTAAAGAGGTCCTTTTGGACCTTCCTGCTTCCTCCACTGATATCCCTGTCTTCCCCGGTGGCTCTGCTTTCAGAGATCAGTTGCAGTTCTGTTCTCCCTCATGCAACAGAAGCCACCAATAAACACTGCCTAGTTCATTCCTCCTTTTACAAACCTTAGTGCTCTTTATAAAGAGGTTAGGACAGTTGTAGACACATTTGGAAACAAATGAAAAAAGAGAAAACTCTACCCAGATAAACAGCCAGGATTGCATAGGATATGAGGGCTCTCTTATCCACCCTGAACTTCAAAATTCCCCAGCACCTCTTGCTCCTCTTTTCCCTTCTAATTAATTCTTTGAGTGAACAATTGGAGTTCGATCAATACAAGATCTGTGATTTTTCTAATTGTGATTCGTTACAGCTTCTCTAAAGTGGTTACTCTAAGAATAAAGACTAACCTTTTCAAACCTCTCATCCGGAAATATTATGATAATGAGCAATGCCTGAGCTTCACAAAGGATGCCTGCAATATTACTATACTATTGAACAGACAGATCATTTATAAAAGTAAAAGGTTGCTTCCAGAAAAGGCATCTTTATGGAAATGTTTAGCCCTCTTTAAATTAACAATTCGGGTTTATTTCTTATTTTAAGAATTTACCAGAAGACCACATAGATGATAACATTTGCTTTAGAAATGACACACTACTATTTAACATGGAGAATAAATGCTTATGTCTACTCCAAATCATGTAACATGTTTGCAGGAATAATCTATAAAAAATTAAGCTTCCCAAAATGAAATATACTTGTCTATGTGTGAGGAGTGGGGGGTGGAAACTGCAAACCAAAGCCTATTTAATCTAGTGCCATTTATATGGATGATCTCATAGCCACAAAATAAGTCCATGTTCAAACATTTTGGTGTTAGGTATCCAACAAATATTAAAAATGGCATTTGCACAATACATATGGATGTTGATGTTACAGAACGGCAGACACTCTGCTTGAGGTTTTTTGGAACAGAGAATTTACAAACATTTATTTTAGGAGGTCAATAGTGCATTCTCTCTCTTGGACAAAGTATTTGTGATGCTGTTAGGCAGTGTTATTTGCATACATCTATGCTTATTAAAGATTTTAAAAAGCAAGCTTTAGTTTGAATTTTACCCCAACACGGAACATAATTTTTTTTTTTACTTTCAAAATGAAGTCTTCTAGTCAGCTATCCCATAATGTTTGTGCAGTGTCATTTTATGGCACTCATGTTCCAATCCTGTAAAGCACTTAGACAGTATTGTTGACTCCATTGCAACAATTTGCATACTTAAAGTTAAGTACGTACTTTTTGGGACCTGGGCCTAATACTTCCTTTCATTGTTTTTATGTTTTGCAAATGGTTTCTGTTTCCTTCTGGATGCGGGATAGCTAATTATGTTTTAGTCCCTGGGCATCCAGCAAGCATAATACAAAACCACAAGCTTATGGCTGTTTCTTACTGCAGTTTTGTCCCAGTGCAGGCTAGCTAAAGGTGCAGTTACAGGCTTCCACTCCAGAGCAGCTTCCTCCCAGTATCCAAGGAAAGTAATCTCCTGGCTATGCTAACAGTCATCCAAAAACCTACCATATAATCTAATTGAACTATCGATTCCCAGGCTAGGGCTTCTATTTAACATTCTAGAGAGAAAGAAAAGAGAGAGAAAAAGGTTTTACAGACACAGTAACACAATGCTGCACAAACCTTCCTTAGCTTCTGTTGCTTTATGTTCATTTATCATAAAGATTATGCAAAATATACAGTTACCATGATAATGACAGTATCCCCCTCCTTCTCTGAAATGTATTCTCCTTTTTCTTTCAAGCTGCAAATTCTTGAACAGGGAATATACATTTTCCTTAATAAGAAAGAGTCTCACTGCAAGGAGGAATAGAAGAAAGGAAAGTGCTCCATCACAGCATCACCTCACATTACTTATGCATCTAGACAGCTGGTAGTACTATCAGTATGACAGAATCTTTCTCAGCTTGTTTGTTTGTTTGTTTGTTTAGTTTGGTTTTTTTAATTTAAGAAGAGAAAAAAAGAAACATGTAGTTTGCATTTAAAAAATCCCATCAGAAACCTACTTTATCTTTCATTCAGATTGCAAGATCAACAAACTCCCTTGACAATTATTTCCTATGAATATTAATTAAGTTACTACTACAGTGTGTTTACTAATCTTTTAGAAATAATGCAAGCATTATGGGGACAAGATATTAGTGCCATGGAATTAGAAAAATATTTTGAACATTTGACCAATAGAGGTTCTATTCTGGTAATTCTGTAAGTGGAAACCTTATAGTTATTTTACTGAAAGCTACATATGCTGATAGCAATGTGTGGCATTCCTCCACATTTTTGATAAAGCAAGTCAGGATTATTCATAACAATATCAAAGGGACTTACTTACAAAAGTATTCGGTACTGCTATCTGATCCCAGAACATTTAGTTCATTTAACTGGAATAACTTAAGTAAGAAAGTATCTTCATTTATCTAAATGGCATATGAGATTTGTACTTTCTGGTCAAAATATTTCCTTATATCATAACATATTTAAAGTAAGGGGTTAAAAGCACTTCTCAGTTGTTTCTTGGGTAGATTTATATATTTGGAGATCTTTTAAGTCATGAATTAAGCAACTCTAGAAAAGCAAGTTATTCACAGAACAATTTAAAACCAGCTCTGAAAGAGTTTCTAGTTTGATTTTTAAAATGTAGTTATTGTCATAAAATAACACTGAGGGTTCTTCATACCGTGCCTCTTCACGGCTAGTTTGCAAGTTATAACAAACCACTTCCTATCTGCCAGCCCCTGAAACTTCCCTAAATAGTTAAACAACATGTTGATAGTTAAGAGCTACTGTTTACTCTAGTTTTGTACTTTTGGTTTTGGGCAATGAAGCTGAAAAACATGACATTTGGCAACAACCTAAACTGGTATTGTTCCTGCCTATTGTCCACTGGGATTATAAAAGTGGAAATCTTAATCTTATTTAGGACAACAACAAATCTTCAAGGGAAAAATTTCTTTCTACTAGTGAGGTCCATATACCCATAAGGGGAATGAAGTGACATACAAGCCCTACATGAGATTTCCCCAGAGAAAGAACTACTTCCTTAGGGTCCCTTTGCCAGCTGTGATGAAGGAGGAGTTGTGTGAAGACAGCCAGGAAAAGCATTGCACAAGGCAGTGATCGCAGGCAGCACTGCACTTGCAAGGCAATGCAGGGAAGTTGCTGTAACTGCAAGACTGGCGATTCTAACTTTTGCAGGAACCACTTCCAGAGCAGCCCAGTGTTAGGTGGATAAAAAGGAAGCAAATCAAATACCATAACGCCATTTCCTCCTAACAGTCTTAAAAAGCCTTAGCCCACGTTTTCAGTGAGGACTGTGCACCAAACACTTTGTACAGCTTAAAAGCAGTAGTTGCTTCAGAATAGTAATGACTGAGTGACGAGGAGCCTGAGGGAAAGAACAGCCCCAACACAGCTGGCCAAACACCAGCCAACATCAGCCAGAGACATCATGCTCCATCCAGGGCAGAGAATAGCTGAAGAAGAAGGTGTGGGAGTACAGGCATATGGCATCAAGGAATCAGTCAAAGGACAAGAGTCCATGAACCTGTTGGAGCGGGTCCAGAGGAGGACCGTGAAGATGATCAAAGGGTTAGAGCACTTCTCCTATAAGGACAGGCTGAGAGAGTTGGGGATGTTCAGCCTGGAAAAGAGAAGGCTCCAGGGAGACCTTAGAGCAGCCTTCCAGTATCTGAAACAGGCCTACAAGAAAGCTGGAGAGGGACTTTATACAAGGGCAGGTAGTGATAGGATGAGGGGTAATGGCTTCAAACTGGAAGAGGGGAGATTTAGATTAGATCTCAGGAAGAGATTTTTCACTATGAGAGTGGTGAGGCACTAGAATGGGTTGCCCAGGGGAGCTGTGGATGCCCCATCCCTGGCAGTGTTCAAGGCCAGGTTGGATGAGGCTTTGAGCAACCTGGTCTAGTGGGAGGTGCCCCTGCCCATGGCAGGGGGGTTGGAACTAGATGATCTTTACTGTCTCTTCCACCCCAAACCATTCTACGATTCTATAGTGCTGCAAACACCACTAATTCATTTGGTGTTATTGGAATATTTACTGCAAAATAAGAATGTTGCCAAATCCCAGGTCCTCATGTCTGTTCAGAAATGAGGGTAGAGACATTACTGGCATCATTGGTGCAAAAAGGGTCATTTGCTGAAGGATTTTCTTCAGTGTTTTTTCATTAATAACAATCAGTCCTTGACATTTTGCCTAAGTTCTAAAACTGGTATAGTAATGCATAGGTAACTGTTCAAGTCTGGCTTTCATTCAAGTCTGCTTTCATCACATTTTCCAGCTATTTACTGGTAAACTATTAAAATGACACTTATTCTGTCTGCAGCAGTTTGGCCTAATGTGACTAATATGTCTTCTCTGTGAGAACTGTCCATAATATGCAAAGTGAAGAGGACCATATGCACTCCTTTTAGCATTTGTTTACTGCTGGAAGTGGTGACCCAAGACTGCTGAAGCCCAGGAACATGTCTAATTTCTCCTGATTTACCCTTCTTGACCAAAGTCTATGGGTCTTAGCGGAGAATTCAGAAGCCTAAGAGACCGCAGCAGAAGGTTACC
The DNA here is from genome assembly GCA_008921705.1 of Burhinus oedicnemus. Lineage (NCBI taxonomy): Eukaryota > Metazoa > Chordata > Aves > Charadriiformes > Burhinidae > Burhinus > Burhinus oedicnemus. The sequence goes on along the minus strand of VFFE01008944.1, from coordinate 1,672,178 downwards.
TTGGCTTTCATTCTCTGCCCTGGCTAACAACAATCATGAGATCATCATCTAAATCCCCCTCCATTAACTGTACATTTGTGTTTTTCTTTATTATTATTATTTTTTCCCTTGTATTAAGGAATCATCGAGACAAGCTCCCTATCAGCTGTGTCATAAAGCTGATAAAATACATGAATTCTACATTGTCCCCCCCACATCTCAAATTTTGAGGGCTTCATCATAACTGTCAGCGCTACTCCTATTGCTATGTAAAGAATTAATAAAATATGTAAATCTTGAATGGCTCAATACAACTTGTCCCTACTCAGTAGAAAGACCAGGAACTTTCACTCAGGAATTTGGCTGTAGTGAAACTGTATCCTGTTCAGTGGAGTACAGAGCAATTGTCTGTAACGTTTCTCTCATGTTTCAGCAATACAGAAATTTCTTGGCCTAGTCGTGTTCCTTCACTATGTTGTTCTACTGAAGTTTATTGAAATGGGCTCTGGCATGAAATGCTTTTGCCCAGCTAGCCCATTTACTAGAAAGTGCAACTTCATCTAGTGACTACTAATGAGGTATGTTTTTTGTTGGGCATGCTGAAAAGCATCTTCAAAAGCACTTTGGAAAGGACGTAGGCTGCAAGCTCAGGCAATGAAAACAAATATTTTAGCCATATACAATCTTGTAATTCACTCCTTCCTCCTTTACAAGGCGTTATCTTTCACTGACATCCCCAAAATGGTACATACCAAAAAAAGGAATCTGAAGTGCACCTTTCTCCTCAGCACAACTGCAACAGTTATACACAATTTACAACAGCCTAACATCACTATGAATCCACTTATTGAGGACATTTGTGATGTCCATCATGTCAAAGGCTGTCAGGCTACTTTCTGGAATTTGACTACATAAAACAGCTCTTCCTTCTGAGGCAGTCTCACTCCTCTGTCTGATTTCTGTGCTTGCAAGAGAACGTGTAATTGAAGATTTTCAGAGCTGATAAAATCTTGGAGATTGCCAGTGACAGAAAGATTCAAGTATTAGTTCCAGTGGTGGTGGCACAGTTCAGTGAACTGTTTCCCCTTAAACATCTCATAATTATGTTTCCATTTTATCTTTTTCTCCACAGTTGCATAAATTCAGAGAACCTATGCAAGTGTAGGATGTTTTGAAAGGAACAGTGCATTTAAGGGGTTAAAATGGCAATATTATATTAAATCCTCTTTTCACAAGTTGACAAAGGTCATAGACTATGTGGTAACAATACTGGTAATCAAACTGGTAAATTCTTTTTAAGTAATCATCTGAATGGGAAGTAGAGAAATTCTAGCTTTTTAAAAGTCTTATATTGTCATATTTATTTCTTCTGAAAATTGTTTTTCTCAAAAGGTAGAAAGTTGGACTGCCTAACACAATCACATCAATTAACAAACACAGGATTTTGACTGTATCTCCTATTACAATGCTAGAACTCAGTCCTTTCTTTCTTATTTTTCTTTTCTCCTTCCATAACTGCGTTGTGATTCCTTGAGTATGAAAGCAGACAAATAAAACCTGTCTATTCTTTCCAGTCTTCTGAAAATACCTGAATTATAGGGAAAGAGGATGGTAAAACTTCAAAAGGTTCATTACATTATACTGATTGTCTATAAGAGCTGTTTTACTTGCTTCTATTAATTTGGCTTTACAGTGTGCAGACGCAGCCTTGCAACAATAATTTGCCCACTGCAAAATCGTCGTTTCAGCACTGAAGCAATATTGCCTTTTGGTCACCCATCCAGTAAGAACATGAATCATTAAATTCCCAATCAGAAAAGATACCTGTGTATTTGGAGAGCTGGCAAAGAAGCAAGTGTAGAGGAAGTTCTTGATAGCAAGAAGACTGTTTTCTCCATTTGAATTTAAAAAGGAATAAATTTTGTTTGCAATCAGCTCCAGAAGAACAAGGTACATTTTGCCCTACATGCAGGATTATTGAGCACGGAATCGCGGAATTTTCAGAGTTGGAAGGACCTCTAGAGATCATCCAGTCCAACTCCCCTGCTGATGCAGGAATGCCTAGAGCACATTACTCAGGACTGCATCCAGGCGGGTCCACAACCTCCCTGGGCAGCCTGTTCCAGTGCTCTGTCACCCTCACCGTAAAGAGGGGGTTTTTTTAGGTTTGAATGGAACTTCCTATGTTCCAACTTGTGCCCGTTGCCCCTCGTCCTGTCACTGGGAACCACTGAAAAGAGTCTGGCTCCATCCTCCTTCAACCCACCCTTTAGATACATATAAGCAAGAATAAGGTCTCCCCTCAGCCTTCTCTTCTCCAGGCTAAAAAGTCCCAGCTCTCTCAGCCTTTCCTCCTAAGGGAGGTGCTTCAATCCCCCAGTCATCTTTGTTGCCCTACGCTGGACTCTCTCCAGTAGTTCCGGGTCCCGTTTGAGCTGGGGATCCCAGAACTGGATACAGTATTCCAGTTGTGGCCTCACCAGTGCCAAGTAGAGGGGGAGAATGACCTCCCTCGACCTACTGGCCACACTCTTCCCTATGCAGCCCAGGATTCCATTTGCCTTCCTGGCAACAAGGGCACATTGCTGGCTCATGGGTAATTTACTATCTAGCAGGATCCCCAGTAAATGTTACTTCCCTTTCTAACACCACCTTTTTTCCACAGCGACATGCTTCCATTTATACACACACACAAAAAGAATATTTGCTAGCAATATACATATGCGCACAGATCTACAGTAATTTCTTCATCTGATTTCTCTGAGAATTCATCTCAGAGGGTTGCAAAGCAGTGCTTGGGCTGTAAATAGAGAAGAATCAATGACAGCCAGAGAGCCATGAGGCCCTTCCATTTATCAGTCAAGTTGTCATTGCCCTTCAACCCAGGTGAAGAAACGTCAAATAATATTTGTAGCAAGTTAAGCATTCCCATAAGTGTCAGTTGGGAGTGTATTGGCTCCAGACACCTGTTTTTAATATTTTTTTTTCCTAGTGAGAACAATCTTAGCAGGAACTTGTGTGCCTTTTTTCCTTTAGATGACTAGTTTCCATCAGGACCTGAGGTAGAATATGAAGTGTTATGGGACACTTGAGAGGCAACAGGCATGTAATGTAAATAGGTAGTAAGTGCAGGGTTGTCAGTGAAGATAGTAACACTGGCACATGAAATAATAGTAGTAAGTAATTGAAGCAAGGAAAAGGAGTGTCAGATGAGACAGTTGAATTGGCATGCGAGTCTCTCATGAAATGTTGAGAGACGTTGGTTTGGAGAATCAGACTCTTTTCTGCCATCATTTAGAGAGTCTCTTTCTCCTCCTCTTAAATTGAAAATAATCAGACACACAATACCATGTCTAGCATCACTTAAATTTAATCTTGATGATCTGCAGATGCTTGTGCCCACTAACATTAGGGCAGGGGCTGGCTGAGTGGAGGTTTCTTTAATGCTACTGCCCAGCCTGAGCTAAAGTTCTGGCAGCAAGTTATTGTTTGCTTCTGGTATTTCTTCTCCTTAGCTAATGTGTAAAATTTACACCTCTACCTTCTTTACACTAGCAGTTTAACATATACTAGAAATACATTTTATGGGTAATCTCTATTCCTTTCCACAGATAACCCTCCAGTCTTCACCCCCATGAGCTTGGCAGGGAGGTATTCAGCAAGGAAAGTGGATCCTCTTCTTCTCAGCACCCTTTGGTGCCATCCCGCAGTACTTCTGCAAAGCTGATCTGCTATCACAGCCAGCAACCATGCGCTGGAACAGTCTCCGCTGTTCTCCATATGGGAGATCCCCATCCCTAAATCATTTCCTTCACAGCAATGTGCCATCATGCTGTACACAGAGAGTTAAATTTCTACGCTGGCACCTCAAAGCCAGCTCTCAGTCCAGGAAAAAAAGATTACATAGGTTTCGTGGCAGACAGCACACTTCATAACATGAGGAAAAGAAGTAAAATTCTGCCCACAAGGGAAAAACTGCAAGGGAAGCAACCCAGGAGATTATTTTGGGTACTGTTATGAGGTAGATTTAAAATAAATAAATAAACGGACCAGCTAGTATGTAAACATGACTGAGGAAAAATAAATATTCAGGCAGGTTCAGCTGCTTCATTATTTCCCTCGATGCTTTTCAGACATCTTCACTCTCAAGCACTTAAAACACATACCAAAAATATTTGCTACTCCCTTAAGCCATTTTAGCCTACCTGCCTAGTGCACAAATACAGTTTCCTTGCAACGGCAAGCTGTAGTATTGTGTTAATAATTTTTCCCCCAATTCCACCGAGATACCAAGAGAAACTTGAAAGGAAAATCAAAAATTAAAAAGGCAAAGGGATCTTTTAATATATACTGTCAAACAGCTGTGAGGCCTTAATCCTAGATGACTTTTTTCTCCTTCCACAACACCTACTCAAGATTTTTCTGTTCAGCAACAAAAAGATGCTCAATCTGAAAAATGAATTTTTACAATGTGCTTTTTTAAAACATGGTGATTTGAGTGAAAGTTCTCTCACTGACTTCACAACTGTGCCCAGAAATCATACTTCACAAATTTGATGAGGAAGTGACTTTCGGCCTGTTACCCCTTAACCCCATCGCCCGCCACCATTTCCTCGCTGCAGGGCGTTTTTGCCCAACGCACCAATTCAGAACTGTTGCCAGCAGATGGTTCAAGCCACATTTTCACTTAATCATCATGGACCCAAGCTGGAAGGATCTCTGAGCGAGAAACACATCATTTATATCTGTAAAAGCTATATGTCCTTATTCCACTACATGTACAAGCTGAAAGCCAAGGACTCTGTTTTTTAGTGTATTAAATGCCCTACATCCTCCTGACACAGGTGGGGACAGAAAACACTCCCCAGTGCGCAGAACACAGTTTAGAAGATGAAGACTCTGTGTGCCCATTTTAAATTTCCTGGTCTTTTCAGTACAGGTGCATATCCCTCAGCGTATTGACAGAAAGAAGTACAATCCAGGTAAAATGACAGGAAACAGAAGATGCCCATGGCACTGATTTTGGTTCATTTTTCCCTGCTGAAGTTAAGAGGTGGGTAGGAATGTTTCTCACATGATATTTCTATCAGCTGTTTGTGTTAATTTAGCATTAACTCCAGTAAATACCAGTACTGTCCTTATCTATGTAGGGACAGCTAAAAAAATTAAACCAAATTAATATCTAATAGGAGTAATTAAGTTTAAGCAGTTTATGTGAAAATTATACTTTAAAAATAAATAATGTTTTCATTTAAAAAATAAACCTATTTAAAATGAAATTTCAAGTTATGACAATCTTTGTGAAAGGCCTAAGAACAAGGTTAAAGTGTCTCATTAAAACCTTAATACTACAGTTTGGTTTTCAATCACAATTCATTGCAGTAGCCTCTGAAGACTAGGGAGAGGGGAAATTCTCTTCACTTCTACTTATTCAACCAGCAAACTCAGTGATTAGATAATGAAAAACAGAGCAACCACCTATAACCTGAAAAAATATAAACTTAATTTCCCCCTCCAAGATTAGGGCTAGAACTAGGCATTAGTGAATGAGATCTACTATTTCTAAATCCTGGCAGACTCAGTTCCCAGAAGGTATTACATCAGTTCCTTCATTGCAGAAAATACTAATTTTGTTAAATAATTGTATTTTTTATGTGAAACATATTTTGGTAGACTTATTTACTTATACATGCAACATGTTTAAGTAACCTGATTTTTTTTGTTTCACGATACTATTTTATATCTATTAACTGAATTTCAGTCACCTCCAAAAGGTGTTCAAAATACACATCACCGGAATAGTAAAACATTCAATGCTTGAATCTACTTCAGATAATACTGTGCTTCTTTCTTTACAAATATTTTAAATAATGTGTACTGGGGTAACCAGCAAGTATTGCTTTTATTGTAAAGGCAATACTTTGCAGCAAATCAACACTCAATGGCAACTTCAACTTTCAAAATACAAATTCATTGGCTTTCAACTGATACAAACTAACTCTTCTTTCAGAAAGCAGCAGAGAAGTGGTGGGGAAAAAAGCCTCTTAAAAGTCTATTACTTAAAACAAGTTTTTCCTGCTTCAGGCTTTAAATCAGTAATAAAAATGGCTATTTAAATTACTTTCACGTCAATCCATCCACCATAGCAGAGAGCTATTTAAGAAGACAAAGAGACAGACTAAAGAATATCTTCACTTGTGTTACTGTCAAACCTGGTATGGTTCATATTTATCATGTTATACTAATATTTCTTAAAACTCATATTTTCGCTGCATTGCGTATTTCAATGGTGTAAGATATATACATTATTATAAACACAGAGGATTGTTTATTTGCCAAAATAAAGAAAAAAACTTATGTATTTGAAAAAAACGCATTGAGGAGATGACATATGACTAAGAGCCTCCATTGTAGTAAGAAGATGTAACAGCAAGATTTGGCAACCAGCAGAAGCACAACAAATGTATGATTATCCTTGACTTCTCTAAGACAGACAGCAAGATAGAAGCAAACATGAAAGAAGAAATATATTCTGTAAATCAATTAAAAAACCCACCGGTACCATGTACTTTGTACTGTACAAAAGTAAAACATACTCAGGTGAAAAAAAAAAAAAAAAAACCACAAAAAAGCAACTACTAAGATGTCTGTAGAAATAATTTCCAGTGAGATTAAGAGCCTGAAAACCTTTCAGAAAGCACTGTGAGGCCCAGAATGAGTCGTGCACTGCTGCTGCCTTCCGTCTTTCTCCTCTAGCCTTCTCCCATCATTTAAAATCCCTTCCCAGTAAAGGAACATCAGAGGATTTTATGGAATATCCGTTGGTCAGTCCCATGCCTGTCTTACTTAATTGGGAATTACCTAGCAGGTACAATACAGCCTGCAAAAAACTGCGAGCAGAGATTAAGAACTATGTTGCCTACACTGGATGCTTACGCTTCACCAAATTAACAAGAGGACACGTAACCTCTGCATTCCTGTGGAGCACAAGTAGACATAAACAGAGCCTTCCCAGTGACAGAGAGGACAAACTACTCTTGTACTCTTGGGTACCTATGATAGGGTTGTTACTGTTAAAAAACCTAACAAATAAATGAACCAACCTTAGTTAACGTAGAGATAGGGTTGCTCCAGAGCACTTCCTGGCAACTTTACCAATGAAAAACCAGGTAAAATCACTGCTTAACTATTGCCAAAACCCATTCATGTCACTGTCCAGGCTTCAAAATCCCAGGCTAGCTCTGAACCAGGAACTTCTTTATCCTTTCAAAATACATTTGCCAGCAGCATAGAATTCAGTCAGATCAGAGAGTTGTAGGTCTGGTCTGCTCCCACAACGGGTAATGTGGGACATGGTTAATAACAGGCCAGTGCTGTCCACCATCTGTGGGTAGCACCTATTACAGTGCACCATTGAAAATAGTTATAATTACAAAAAACAGCTGTGTAGCAACACCTACAGAAATCAGGGATTAATCTTAAATTTGTGCATCCAAATAACAAAACATTTCAGGGCAGACACAAAAAGCAGTTCATCCTTTAAAAAAAAAAACAGAAGGGTAGTATATTCTGGGTTCATGGTAGCCGGGTGAGAGGTGACAACAGTGTGAGATCTATTTGGTCTGAAGTCTTAGCTGAAGATTTTCTCTATTTTTAGCAGCAGTAACAATAGCAAGTGGATGAAGAACTGCTGGTTTGCATTACACCACAGAACAAGCCTGCCACACCTTTCTATGAATCGCTCAGTCTTCCTTTTGTCTGGTCATGCCTTTCCCTGTGATTTAGCCCACCTGGATGTATTAACCCAATTCCACCTTAAAGGTTTTATTTTCAAATAAGAATATATGTTTCTAAGCACTGATATATAGAGAATAGGGGGAGAATATAATCTAGAGTACCTGAACAGGTAGTTGGGCTGTAAGTTTATAAATCTGGCTAAATTCATCAATTTATTTTGACATATCCATTCCTTTATGACAAATGAAAGGAATAGTTCATACCTAACATGACTTATGTTTCAGTATTTAGACATCTCCAAGACTCACAGAATCACAGATATACATACAAAGGAGGACCAGCTCAGAGAAAGCTGGCACATTTGGGAGAGGTACACGCTTCTGAAAAGCAGCAGACATGAAGCAAAAAAATCCCCCAGAAATAAAGGAATCCCAAACGTACTGTTAAAACTCACATGCCTGAAAACAAAATAGCAATGACTAATCTGTGTGCAAAGCTCAGAAATTAGATTCCAGGACAATGGAGGAAAATTAGGGGGTGGACGGAAGAACCCTTTCAGACCAGAGCAAGAACTACCTTGCCTCTCTGACCACTGCAGTCTAAGCTAGTCTCCCAGGGAGCAAGGCAGAGTGCTGCAGTCAGATTATCATGCTCAAAAATCTTTGCACAGCTACTCGGCACCTCCACAGCATACCAGGACATGTGCGTGAAGGGGTTGGCAAGAGGAGTGTGTGTTGTACCCTCCGCTTTTTCACTTGAAATAAAGTCAAGTTCCATTTCTGAGAATCAAGCTCTTCTCAACTGATGTATAAAATCTGCTGCTAAGATAGGGGACTCTGTCGATAATCAAATTAGACATGAATAGGGGGAGGGACATTTCCTTCTGCTATACTCAGATTTGCCAAATTTAGGTATATTTGTGACATTTTAGACAGTTAGAGCCATCCATCAGCATCTCTGTCACTAGCTTTGGGTTTGCAAAAATGGAAACAAGATGTTGCTTTGGAATGCAGCTTTGCAAAATTCTGCAGATTAAAAAACACCTCACTACAAATCCAAGTTTCTGTATGCAACTAGAAGCTACCTCTGTAACATGATAAGTAAGATAGGTGCTACATTAAATGACCGTATAAATGGTCATTTAATAAAATGTTAATAGTAGGATCCTGAACTTACTCAGATTAACTTCCCTATTATTTACACAGAACATCGTTAGGCTATCAAAACATACCACACTGTAGCCCAGAAAAACAGGCAGTGTGCTGGGGGGTGGAAGAAATCAGCATTCTGGTGCAGTAATAAAGGTTTCTTTCTCCAATGATAATCAACTCTGCATAATTAAAATAGCTCAGACTGCTGAACTAATTTTCAGACTGGAGGTTTCTTCCTGTAGCAACACTTACACACAAAGTTTCTACTGCGGCTGAATTTAATCGTGAGTCTAATTACAATTTTAATGAATATCTTCAACACTGCATGTAAACTTGCACTTCACAGTCTTCCTATCAGAGCATTTTAGAAGCTTTCTGCATTTAATATAAAGGATTGTTCTGAGAGATGCTCATGGTAAAGCAGTATTTTTTAAAAGAAAGCTTAAACTATATTTGGCCAAATTGAAATGTTTAAAGTTGGTTTAAAATAACTTTAAGTTTTAATATGCATATTTCAGAATATTTTTACTATATATTTAATTAAGGATGAGCATTTGGCCTATTTCTAATCAAGTTCTAATTTCAGTATGGTCCAAACTGTATCTGCTGAGTTTCCCTTCCTCCCTTTCACTCCTTTTTGTAAATACTTAAGGCTTACTTGTAGATTTTCTCACCACAGGGCAAAAAACAATACAGGAAATTCTCTGTTTGTTCACAGGAGAGAAGCTAGATTTAATAGTCAAGGCCTAAAACCCGCACCAATAAAATACAAATTCTATCTGAATTGCCTGATTTTTTACGTAATTCTAGTACAGTAAACTAAAAATTCTGTAGCAGCCTCACATAAATCAGAAGCTTTTTAATTAAACATAAAAACTGACTATTCACCACGGAGTTTCTTCTTCTAAATAGTTTAGTTTAGTTTACACTCCCCTCAAATTTGCAACAGCCAGACTGGCGTACCATTTCCATTACAGCAGCACAGGTTGCTGGTAAAATAAAAGCGGCCAGGTAATCTGGCAGTTTGCAGATTACATTTCTAGGTCCTAGGCAGACTCGATAGATTCAAGATGACAGGATATGAGCATTCTGTATTGATGTATCCATCAGTACTGAAATCGTCAATGCAGAATAAGCATTTTTATATTCCAGAGTTAAACTTCAGTTAAGGCCTCTATAAGGAAGCCTATTCAGATATGCTGAAGGTTTCCAGGGTTGAATTTCTTTCCTTCTCCCTGTTCCACCTGTATATTTCAATTGACAAAATGTCTTTCCTGTTTGCTTTAGAATTTAAATCTAGCAGGAACATCTTCAATCACTGAGTCCTATCCCCTGCTTCTATATATTAGCAGTATATAATCAGTTTCATAAATTTATAAAACTTGATGTTGAAACCAGTTAAATTTCTTGTCCCACTAGTCCTACTGGGAGACTGTTCTAGAATCCCACTGATTTACTGGTTAGAAACCCCCTTTGAATGTCGCTTGTTACATTTCTGCGCAGGAGGATTTCTCCTCCAGACCCCGTCTCGTTGTCCCCTGCTGTGATGCTGGCAACTTCTGCATTCACGGTTCAACACAGAGGCTTCTCCTCCAGCTCCAGGACCCCCCTACGCCAGATAACACCACTTAGACCTCCAGCTAGCTGTGTCTCACATGTGGCCCTAGAAACAGGCTGCAGCATTGTGAAGCAGATGGGGTCCTGTGTTCAAAGGAGCCTCATGAGAAATGCTGCTTTCCCCAGCTGCAACTGTGGCTGCACATCACAGCTCCTCCCACCATGCTCTGGGTATCAACTTAAGTTCAGAGACCTGCTATTTAAGGCTAAGCAAAAAAGGATTCAGAAGCCCCAAAAATGTGTATTTCATAGTAGGTTTTAAAAGTGGTTCAAGACAAAACATTTTTCATTATTTGTTTTACTTTTCCTTGTTTCAGTTCAAATGTGGATCCGAACATACCAGGTTTGCTCATTCTTTTTTCTATGACTATTTGATTTCATGAAGAGAATAGTGAAAAGTTGCTTTTTAAAATTTAGAAGTGTATTCAGAAGCAGTGGAACTCTTTAACCTGTACATTTCATGGATAAATTCAGCAATGTTTCAGTAGAAATGTGAATGGTAGAAGAAAATAGGTTGCTTTTTCGTTCTTTACTCTGGAAAACATCACCTCAGTATTGTACCATGTATATTGTCAGCTGTGCTGTAAGGATCAAGGACAAGAAAGGGAAAGACTGTTTTTCTATGAGTCTTTTACTTCTAAATATGCCTTATCAGATAAGTATCTCCAACCTAAGACGTAATACAGGTAATAATAATTTGCCCTACTCTCAGCATGGAGGGAATTTTTCTACTTGATTAAGTACCAGTACAAAAATACCATCCAGAGTTTAAAAAAAAAAAAACAACAAAAAAAAACACAACCAAAAAAACCCCACAACAGAAACCCAGGGAAAAAAGTGCTCAAAATCAAGAAAACTAAAGCTTCTCAGGTATTTGCCAGTGTTAACCATGCTTATGCTTCTAACGCTCCAGAGTTACTCAGAGAAGAGGTGATGCTGCAACGGGAGGCACAGCCAAACGGCAGCCAGTATATTGTACCTACAGCCCCATGCTGTGTAACACAGAAGCAGCTGTAACCAAAATACTGGATGATGCGGGTCTGTAGGTGTGATTTCAAGGTTAGCATAAACTGATCTGACTGCAAACCGGTGCAGAAAGGTGCCGCTGTATCCCCCTTGTTCCTCTGCAGATGCATGTTGCCACCTCTTCCTTCTGCCTATTCAACAGTGTCTCACTCATCTACCAGGAAAATGTAAACTTAGCTACCTTTCAGTCAGACTGGCAAGCAGGTCTGGCTGACTGGGTAGCTGCACACTGGTAATACAGCAGGATGGTTGCAGGGCTGTACAGCCCAGCATCAGGGATAAGGACAGACTTCTCTGAAGGTGGCAACTTCTTGCAGTTCTGCTCAAACTGCTGTGATACCCTGCAATACGCCCAGAAATTAGACTCTGATTTCAGGCTAGCAACTAATGCAATAATGACGTTTTTGTTTTTTAAATTACGCACTCAGTGGAAGCATGAAGTAACCAAAAGCACGGTGAGAGCTGGAAATACATACAAAAAAGGAAAAACATCAGGAAGTTCACACAGCACTTCAGAGGTGCTGAATAGGAGCCAAAAAATAAGAAGATATGTGGGAGATGGTCTGGTTTTTCACATTCAGAGCACAAATGTTTAATAGCTTTCAGCTATCATAGACATAGAAGTTGAACTATGAAACCATACCAGAAATTCGAGGAGCACTGCATTCCTTGTAAAAATGAAACACATGAAGTATGTGCTTTTAATCAGGGCACAGAAGAATGTGAAATTACAGAGGGGGTTGTGATCAATCTAAGCCAATTTTGCAAGTCTAACTAGGACCAGATATGAGATAAGATTGTAATTGAGTTCCGGAAGAAAAACTGAGTGTTCACTGGAAAACACAGAATTAACCCTGAACTATGCAATTAGAATTTACAACACAACCACAGTTGTCCAATACATAAGGAAGATTGTGGGATTATGAAAGGTAAGCAATTTTCTGACACTGAAGTCACGATTAAGGATACACAGCAGAAGAAAGATGTCGTGAAAAAGGTTAGGGGGGAGTTTCAAAGTTTGTACCCATTATGGCAATTAATGCATGCTGCAACAGCAGAAAGAGGTAAGAAATGAAATTAAATAAATGAAATGGACTTTGTCACTTTGCAGTAGTTTGCAAGCTCCAGCAACGTGGCCTGCTGACCAAGGAAACAACATCACCTCTGCCAGTTCACTGCTTCAATACAGGTGAACAGTCTATAACCCACTTCTACTCAAGCAGGACTTTCCTTTCTTGTACATCAGCCCAGCCCATGCACCAGGGAGCAGTTAGGAACAGGTAACAGAACATAAATGGGTGAAAAATGCAACTTACAGGAATGACTGTTCCCTCTGGGGAGGGAACTAAACACTAAGCATATGGGTGACAAAGAAACTGCAATAATACCAGTGAAAAAGAAGTAATTACTATCATGTTAAAAACTCATCCTACATTCAGTCTCATCAAGCAGATAGGCCAAAATGATTAAAGAAGAGTCTGAATCAATCGTCAAAGTTCACCCCAGAAACCTAAACATAGCTAATTCCATCGCCTGTGGAAATGTTGCTCTTACCTTATGACAGAAGCCAAAAGAGGACCCCAAGAAACACATTGTTCTGGGCGTACAAGAGAGAAACAGATAATCGAGTGAGTACGCACACTGTGAATGGTTTTAAAAATAGCAAAAATAAAAGAAAGACAGTGATTGAGATCATACTTTATTTACAGCTAAGTTACATAGCAAGGAGCAGGTATGTAAAAAGGGAGCATTTTTACCACCTGCTGAACAAGAAATACTAGTAGAAGGGAAGGAATATAACATATTTCGAATATTTTTCATGTATGATGTGAGAGGTTGTCATAGTAAGTAACGTATGAAAAAAAAGCTCACATCCATGTAAAACAACAAAAAACTCCAACCATTTTTTCGTACTCATATGTGAATTCCAGTCAATACCCAGGAATATCTGCAAACACAGGAGTTTGATCACTTAAAAGATACTTAAGTTTATTTAGATTATCTTTTAAATTGGGAAAACCAACAGAGTAGTATGACTGGAAACTTTAGGCAATTTTTGGCAGAGCTATAACTAAGACAAAGCAAAATGACAGAAATTAAATCCCATATAACAAAAATAACAAATAGAAAAAGCATTAACCTAGCAAAGCACATAAGCAAATTGGGGTAAGGTGAACAATCCATAGGGAAAACTGTTTTATGCAATACTTTTAAACATTGGAATAAAATTCTGACACTTCCTTCTGTTTCTTCCAAGTCCCCTTGCTAGGGTTTGCTGGAAAGCATTGTGGAATATGGCTGATTCTGGCTCAGGTTTTCAGGATAGATCACTGGAGGCTTTCTAAATTGGTCGGCAGTAGATTTTGCCAGCACTCATCTCAAACTTCCCTAGCTTCCTCCAGGGTGCAGAGCAAGCTGGATCAGGTTTCATGTTTAAATTAATTTGGAATTGCTTTTTCCCAAAGTGACTGGAGTTTGCAAGTTTTTCTGCTTTCCTTTGCTGGAGATGAAATATTACATACGCCACTATACTTTTCAGAGTCGGAGTCTCCAGCATTTCAGCCTCCCTACATGACTGGATCCTTCTTGCCCTCTACCACAATTCATTTATGTTCCGTTCTAAATTTTTCCTAACCAAGTACAGTTCTATTCCTGTCAGATTTACCCAGTTCTGGGATCCCATCTGCTTGGCTATATATTCTTTAACAGATTCTGTTTGTTATATGCTGACCTAGTTCAAAGTTACATTTGCTCATTGACTGTTCTGTACTTCACCTTCTCCCATGTTTATTTCACCAGAAAATTGTATGGGTTTGCAGTTAGGTTTTTCACCTAGGGCATTTTTATAGATTAGAAACAGTACAAATTCAAGTATTGATCCCCGGGGACCCCATTTAATACTTTACCTAAATTGAAATAGCTCCACTTACAATCACTTTTTATTCCATAGGTGTAACCACTGAGCTATTCATCCAATTTCATATTACTGCATCTCTTGAATCCTTGAAGCTCTTTACTGTGGGCATTCTTGTGACAATGCTTGCTGCTTAAATATACCACATTATAACCCTGCGGTGTACATCTGAAGTACACTGTGTGTACAAGTCTAATGTTACACATGTTGGGCCACCTAATGATTTTTCTTTTGCTTATGCCTGCTTTGTTTATCAAAAAATGAAATTATTCTGTTCTTGCAGTGGTAACTCCTTCTTACACACAGGAAAAATACAGTGATCAAGACTGCTGTTTTTTGGCTATTTTCTCTAACGTGTTTGGTTGCTCTAGTCAACACACTGAAAAGTGTCATCATAACAAAATGCCTCACAGACAGACATTAAGCTCATCTTGAGCTGCATCTCCTTTTTGAAAGCTCTATCATTCCCTATAAAACTGTGAAGTTGTACTGGGCATTAACACAGAGCCCACACAGACCAAGCAGATCTTGTATCAAATAAAGACTCCAAAACTCCACAAGGATTCCTGGGCAAGCTAAGGTAGAGACAAGCTAATCTAACAATGAGAAGAAAAGCTCCAAACCTAGCAAAAATTTCCATGCTGACTGGAGGGGTGGAAGGGAATTTATGACACATCAAGCAGAGAAGCAGGTCTGATGCACAAGGTTAGCGTAGTTCCCCTCTCCAAACCAAGCTCCCAGAGGCTGACACTTTTCTCATTGGAGGGGAGGCTGTACAAGACAGCAGAAGCAACTTGGCCTTTTAAGGTTCTCTTCCCATCTTCATCTGGTTGTTGTTGAGAAAAAAAGGCCTTTCTCCTGCCCTCTCTAACACTAAGCTTTATGGAGAAGTTGGGGATCCTAACATTTCTTTAAAGCTTTTCAAGTAATTGGAGAAACTCAGGGCCTGAAGGAAAAGCAATTATGAAACTGAAAGCGGCAATGCTGAAACAGAGAAATTAATATACTGGAGAGGGGAATGTAAGAACTGCTGGATCTAGAGATGGAACTGATATGGGAACTATGTCATTCGTCCATAATAAGAGAAGCTTCAGTCCTATCAGAATGGGCACGAGGATTGAGGACAGCCAGATGTCAATTCTGTTGCAATGATCTGCAGGTTGGGAGAGGCACGGAGTTAATTATAATTCTGGAAGGCTCACAACATCAGGCAGACCAAAACAGTTGATAACCCTGTCAGACCAATGCTTTGGAGCTAGACACAGATATTCAAAATCAAAAGGCACACCAAAATAAGCCAATACATCTACACACTTGAAGCACATGCACATAAATTCATTTTCTCATATATAAATGCACATACGTACACACATACCAGCTAATCTCATGGCTCTTTAGAGGTCTGCCTCAAGATTTTTAATTTTTGGATTTGACTATTGTGCACTTCCAATGGGGTTATTTGTTAAATGAATATGAAGTTACTTGTTACCCTGCTAAGGGACCGTAGGGTCCAATGGAACTAGACAGCACCTTCTCTTCCTCCTAAAAACACCTCAGTTAGAAGCTTGGTCGTATTATTTTAAATATGGCATTAGATCATTATGCAATATTTTCTCTGTCTTTATCTGATACACTGTATGATGCAGACCACCCGTCACCACTTCCAAATTCTTCTGTTCACATCTGAGAGGATCCCTGGACTTGATCCATTAGATGAGCCTATCCTGCCCATTTGATATCTTTTCAAATAAACACCTTTGCATTTTTTCCATGCTACTGCCCACACTTGCAGCAGTGCCCTTAAGCATCTGCAAAATTGCCTTATTATTCTCCTTTGAACTTTGCATCAAATCTTGTGTTGAGGTGGGGTGGGGAGGAGAGGACAACAGGAGGTAAGAGCAGGTCCAATGCATGTTACACTCTGCAGAACTGCAGCAGAGGCCTGAGGTTACAAGTAAAGAATAATTTTGCTGCTGTTCAGCAAGTTGAAGGATTCTTTTTTCCCAGCATCTATGAAATAATTCTACATTAAGTTTAGCTATAAGGCCATGACCCTGGAGAAAGGACTTGGCTATAAGCCAAGTGTTTTTCATATTCAGTTTCACTTTCCTGGTATAAAATATTTAAGAAAACATAATTCTGCTTAAAATAATTCTGTAAAAAAGTCATCACATTCTTGTCCTTTTTATATGTATCAGCGTCAGACATTTCAAAATTATTTCATCCAGCACAAGGCTTCAGTTTCCCTTATGCTATAAGTGATCGGTACTTGTGAAAGCCTACAAAATTTACAATGAAAGGCAAGCCAATAAAAAAATGAAACTTCTTAACGCATTAAAAACCCTCTTCCTCTCATCTGAGTGTTTGTACTGTCACCAGCCATTGGAGAATATGAATGTTTCTACATAAAACAGATTAGTGCTAATAAAGTCTCTGGTAAACCATGTGGAATCTCTGGTCCTTCTGTCTGTTAAGGCTGTGGAAAAGCTCTGCTTTTGTTGAGATTTTAGAAAATTATGATTATTTAAGAAGTGTGAGTGCTTGGTGTTGTGAGTGACATTCTAGTTTTGATGGAAAGACTTTATCAGATGGAGAGGTTTTAAAGCCTTTCTTAAAGATGGTCAGAGTTTCAATTCACCTAATCTCCTCTGGAAGTTCATTCCACAGCCAAGACCTTTTGTCCCCAGCCTTTATATGTGCTTCTGCATCAGGTTTGTAGTGCGTTTAAAAAAAAAAAGAAAAAGAAAATGACAGTATAATTCTTAATCTCTACAAAGTGAAACATGGTTTAGCTAAGAACAAAACATTGCAAGTTTTTTAGTTCAGGCAATTGTTTTTGCTAATCAGTAAAATTTATTTCATTTATTGAACTATTTCATTTGACTTTTTATAAAGGCCTTATATAATCTAAGTCTCATATAACCTAAGCCTTGGCCTAAATAGGTTTCATAATAAATGCACATTAGATCCTTCTTTTCAGTCTGGTATTTCTGAAATTTGTAAGATATATATGGTAAGCAACCAAATTACATTCACATTTAAAAAAGATCTTCAATGTTGCTGTCCTCAATATGCAGCTGTGGAGGAAGCCCCCAAAGAGGACATTTTTCCTTTGGTAGCAATCACAATGCTTGGGCCTTTCCCAAAAGTGGTACTACAAATTCTACCATATGGCTGCCCAGCTGGGCAAAGTCTGCGAAACTCAAAGTAAGTCACAGGGTGGTTTTGGGGTTGCTTGCGTTTATTTGTTTTTCTTTTCTTTTTTTCTTCCCCGCCGCCCCCCCGCCCCGCATTGTCAAGGAGGCTCATTGATTTTCCACAAGTTGGCTGCAGCAGAGCCTGTTCTTTTCTGCTCAATCTATTTTAGGGAGGCCAGTGAAACTACCTGATGTCTGATTTAAACAGGGAAAGAGAAAAAAAATTTGAAGAGGCTGCTAGGCCCAATACTTCCCTAACAGTGTGCGCAGGAACCAAAAGGATCCAGAGATCACTCATCTCCTGATGTCACCAGGCACCAGTAATGTCTCCTTTTTATGAAGTGAATTAAGAAGTCAGTATATGTAGCAGCTAAACTTAACAGAACAAGAGTTTCCTATTGGTTTCCAGCAGAAGAGTGAACAAAGTCAGTGATCCCTCCAGTCCATCATAGGTTCCTGAAAAATCAATTACCCTATTATGTAGGACAAAGGCAAGGAAGCAGATTACTGCAGGGAAGTGAATAATTTCCTGGCATGGAGTGCTCTGCTGGTGGTCTTCCTTCTCCTCATTTGCCTCTCAGAACTTGGCGACAAAAAACTGTCCCGCACAGCCCCCAGGCACATCCCTCGGATGCGTCAGGGCCAGAATGCCCACATCCATCCAGAGACTGGTCTCATGGCAGTCTTCTTTATTAAGGTTCTTCTCTTTTTTAGAACTGTTAGAAAAAAATAGAAAACCACTTCATTCTTTGAAAGTAATTAACCTTTTGGAGAATAATCATGCTGCATTTCAGAAGGTCAACAGTTAAAGGATGAGTGCTTTGGCTTCAGCTCACCAGGCAACACATACTCCCTTTGAGACCACATTGTATTGAGTCAAGTCTTGGGTCAGTTTTAGTGGTTTTCAAATGCACTTCACTTTGCTGCAGCAAACTGTAGCTTTTTTTTAATTTTAGCACAATACTTCATGTCCAGACTACATTATAGGGTCAAACACAAAAATGTTTTCGCATATGCCAAGACATTTTGTAACGTTAACACTTGCTAAGACCATCTATTAGCTTTTCTCATTTGGTTTACTAAGGCAAACTGGCAGAGACACTATTGACCCCATGAACGTAAATGGATGCTCAAGGTACAGCTGGGAATGCATAGCTTATAACATTACATAAACAACGGTAGCTTTGACTTTAAGGTAAAAAGTAAAAATGTATCTCTGTACTAGAATTTTGTAAAGAATTACTATTTATATATATTTTTATATTTTGAGAGTTTTTAGCTCCTTTTCTTACTGGACAAATACACCCAGCATTACTAAATACTACAGACATACCGACTTTGCCGTTACTTTTGTCTTTCTATTTTAGTTTCTTTTTAGCTTTTCTTATTTTTTCAGACAAAAGTAAACTACAAACTCTGCTACTTTGGGCTTTTTTTACAATGCTTTTCCTTGCTCTATTTTAAACATATTGGCAATCACAACAACCATTCACTGAATCTGTTCCTTGCATTTTACAGCCAACAGCTGAGTTCTTGAGTACAGAGGTTGTTTTACTGGGGCTTCCTTAATTAAAGAAGCTTTACCCCTCCACATCAATTACTTGGATATTTTTTTTCAACCTGGTTAAGTGCTAGGCCATCTTAAATGCTAGGCCATCATTTCCAGCCAGAATCTACTCTACTTGTGTCTCAAAAGGAGACAGTCCCTTTTCTGGTGTTAACCACCACAATGTCAATCCCTAGATTTATTCATTTGAATCTTAGTTAAACTCAGGTTTATGTCTCCTTGTTCTTGATCAGATTACTAACCCCACCCTTACCTTGACTCAATCCCATTTATTTCAATGGCATTATCTTCACAGAAGGGCAAAACTTATGAAGTGTAAGGGATCTGCAAGCTGGTGACTTAGCAGTAAAGTTATTAGCATCCTTAGCACTGACAGTTCTGTTTTCTGCATTATATTGGATTTTCATTATTTTCTTTCTTCCATTCCATTTTAGGCTTTTAATCAGTCTTCAGCTGTGAAATGTTTTCTTCTTTTAAGATTTGCTTGATAGAGTAGCTTTGGAATAAATTTTTTTATTAGCATTTCACAGCAATTTTGTTTTATCTTTAGTTTATGGTTCAGTCTAAATTAATCCTTGGTTAAGGCACTGTGTGGCTCCATGGGGCATTTTGACATGCCTTTGACTGTGGTTCAAAATAACTAGTCATGTCCCTTCTCTCTCTCTTGGTTTATCTCTCTGTGTCACATTTTAAATAAAAAAGGCTCTTTCAGGACAAAGTCCATGTCTGTGCCAAACAGAACAGGGTCCCAGGCATCAGAAACATTTACAGATGTTACACTACATTCCAGGCAGTTCTGTGTGGGAACCTTTTAAAATTAACAGGTTACATTTTATTACTGTTTGATGGATATTCTTGTCTTTTTGCAACAAATTATTTAGCACAACGATTTTATATACAACATTTGTTATTCAGCAGGACTTAGCAGCAAAAATATGGTTCGAATCTTTTAAATTTCAAACTGCATAATAGGCATTCAAGATGAAAATCATTCAGCAGTGACTAGTTTCTGAATTACTTACTCAAGTTAACTATATATGTAACGAATTCTGTCTCCATAGTACCACATGCAGACTTCTCTCCATGATGAAGATTATTTTAGTAGTGGAAAAAATGAACATTGACTTAGATTCAGATTTTCATATTTCATAAGTTTTCTTTGGGGGGCGGGGTGAGGGGTGGGCAAGACTTATATTTTCTCTGATTTTCTTCCCTAGTCCAAACAAGTGATTGTCTTGAAACTCCAATATGTTGTAGAATTTTCTGTTTCTGCATTCGTAAGGAAAGACTAGGTCTTCATTGAAACTACACTGGTTTTGTTTTAATTTCCATCCACTGGGTGAGGGGGTTATATTTGGCCTTCTAGAAAAATGGCAAAACACACTTACAGCAGAGGCCCACCTAGTCCTGTCAGTATTCTGACCATAGCCAACAGCACAAAAACGTGTAGTGTTAATTTCCCAGGGTAGTCTCAAGCCACCATGTATTTGCTACTGAGCAACAGGGGTACCTGAATGGATGGTGGATTTGGGTGGCTTTGCCATTAATTTGTCCAGTCAGTATTTGAACCCATTAAGTACACGTTTCTTTATATATGCATAATAAGTAATATACACATACATATATATACACGCAAAACATACAGATATGGAAATTTGAGGCAAGGTATTCCACAGATACTATGCATCACTTTTACTTCCATTTTAAGGTGCTCCATAAAACAAAGTATCAAGGCCTGTTGATTTACTTAAGATCATTCTAGATTCCTTAAAAGTCAAATATCAGTTTGAGCTATTTGTAAGTTCCCTTTAGAAAAATATTTTTAAAGTTTAAATTTTTAAAAATTCTAATAATACGGTAGTCAACAGAAATACTCAGAGGTCATACAGCATGACTACTCAGTCATTATTTTGTAACAACACTCTAAAACTTCTTTTAGCTAATAGAAATTACCCCACATTGAGCACAGAAGCACCTTAGCTCTACACAACATTGTACTGATGGGTGAGATCGTCACATGTGTAGTGCTCTGAACAATGCCTGTGGATAGTTTCATATTAAAGATTTCTTCTTGTGAAAGTTCTAGCTAAGAACTTGTAACAATAACATAGCAGTAAAATCTGATAAATGAAGGCACAGGGTCCTTCACCAATAAGTAGGTTTCATCCCCAAGCGTGAAAGCGATGGCTGAGGGCAACTTTACTATAAATGAGAGGGCAGGAGAAGGAAAAGCATTGAAGCTGATCTTGCTTTTGAGCTACACTGACCACTGGATCAATAGCTATCATTAGTAGAGGTCCCTTAAAGGAAGCTTGCTGCCACAGTGATGACATTTAACCTGCATCAGGTGGCACCATGTGCATGCGCAGACAACTTTAAGTTTCGAACTGGAAGAGACAGAAAATGAAAGGAGATGCCTAAGCTAAATAGCACCTCTTCCTGAGAATTTTGAGTCGTTGTTAAGTTTCTGACAAAAGTAACCTCTTCTTACAACAAATTGGTGAAGCTAGAGCTAATTTTAATACTATATTTTAGATGTTTCAGCTGGTTATGTGTACTTGGGATCACTGGAACAGAGAAAAGAGTGCACATCTGCATAAACCTCATTATCAATTAAGGGCATGTCATACTCTTATTTGATTAATCTTAAATTGCCATTGAATCTCATTTCATTCCAAACAGGTTGTCATTTCAACTAATTTAACTAAAATTCCTCCCCTAAATGAACTTGCCAAGCTTGGTAAATGCCCTGCTTGTGTTGTTTGTATTGCCTGCCTCAACTGACAACTCTCTTTACAACGGTCTGTATTTTTAATATTGTAGCATGATCACAAAACATTGAGCATACAGATAGCATACACATGTCCACAGAATTAATAATGAGATCCAAAAAAATTTTAAGACTATATCTGCATATAGATACAAAATGCTTTTGTCTCCAAAGGTGCAGAAGAAGTAAAACCAGACTGTACCTGAATGCTAGATGACTTCACATATAACAGCACTGTCTAGAAAACCCTCTGGAGAAATGGATTTCTGATAGTTTCATCACTGTGCAATCATCATAATAAAAGATAATCCCCTTACTCCAAGAAAGTTATAGTCTGAATAGACAAGACAAAAGGGGAAGAATAGAATGAGTCACAAAAGAAAAGTGAAATGTTCAGAATTAGATAGGACAGGGTCTGTCAAATTCTATTCTAATACCACAGTCATCGGTACTCAGATAACACTACACATAGAAGCAGTGCGCTAACACACATTGTTACTGATTCTTGTTTAAGGACCATCCTCCTTCATACAAGCAACGACATTTAGGAATATCAGACCTAAAAATGCACAAATACAGAAGACAGTAATTTTCACTGTAATTCAGTCCTTTTGTCCTAAAAGAATGTCAAACAGGAAAAATCTTGGCTTCCAAATTCTGTCTAAGAATCACTCCTATTTCAGACAGTAGTCCTTTGCTATATGAGGCATAACAGAAAGCGTCTGCTGTGTCCAAAACATTTTAAAAACCAAACTGTCACTGAAGCCTACAGAGGAAACAGAAGACAGAATAATTTCAAGCAAGTTACAAATCTGTGATATCTTCCACTAGGAATAAGGGGAAAAAGCTTTATATGTATTTTGCAATTACTTTCTGAGGAAAAACTAGCCAAGAAGTCTTTGTCTTGTGGAAATGAATACAAATTTCCTTACACATCAGGAAAGTCCATAATCTTGTAAAATTATCTTCATACCATGCTGTGCCTGACGGGAATAGGATAATAAAGAGTTCTTAATCTCTCTTCAGAGCGAAGAAGATCCTGCACAGTTAGGTCCCCAATCTCTGTTTAGCTCCACCCACATTGGTAGCAACATCATGTCACTTTTCCCCTTCTTCTTGGTTTCCTTTCTCCACTTGCACTGAACCCAGCAATCAGTGACAACCTCATCTTCAGCTTTGAACTCCTTCCTCCTCAGTGCCTTAGAGCCTCACAGAAAACAGGCCTAGAAACTCTTAGTAATCCCGGTAAACCAGTTAGCAAGCTTCGAACCCATCTTTTTATTCCAATACAAGGATGGGTTTCCTTTGATCTGTTCTTGTGCACACTAAGATCTTTCTGAGAGCAACAGCTACAGACCTGACAGCAATGTCTTCTTGCTCATACAACTCCTGAAATATTCCTTTTTAGCAGTAAATCTTAAAAGAAACTGATGACACAGTACTGCATTTTTTTATGCTCTCATCCCCACCAGGATTTGTTCATGGTGTAATTTGGTACTTCTGGTGACTGCTAAACAGTTAAGATAAAAAGCAATGCAACATTTGAGAAATAATTGCTGCATCCAGTGAGAGATTACTTTAACACAGCCCTTCCCCTCCCCATTTTCCTCTTCCTCCTTCAGCCCCTGCCCATCCCATAGATGTTTAATGCTCAGCAACAAATACAGGGTTCTCTTTTGTGCTCAGACTTATTAGGATGTCCACTTGAAAAGAAGGATCTAAGCACACTTAAAGGGGCTTTTTGGTGAAACTGCTCTGACATCTCATGCTTTCACAAAACCTTTCTTGTTTCTAGGGCCACATCCTTCGTGTACCCCAACTCCCACAAATACCAGTTCCCGAAAGCCGTGCTGAGCTGTCACAGCTATGCAGGAGCCCAGGTAGAAGCAGCTAAGAACTAATCTAGAACCAAAACCAGGAAAAGATGGAATTGCTGGACAGTGTGTCAGACCTGAGGAAGCAATGCCACTCTTTGGGGAGAAGGAATACAATATAGACAAAATACATCAATATTTCTTCAGATGAGAAGTATGTCTTTTCCTAAGTGGCTTTTAAGTTTTAGGGTTTTGATTTTACAAAAACTAAGTTTAGGAATTTTTTTTTTTTTTTTTTTTTTTTTTCTTCTTGTTCCTGAAACCTTCAGGTATGTTTGAGCCAACCTTTCTGATGCAATAATGAGAATGCAATAACAATAATTCCCATGATGCTGGGAATTTGAGATAAATATAGTGAGATTCATATGAAAGCTGATGGAGCTGAAAAAAATGGAAGAGTAAACCCAGCAGCTTGGAGCGAAGTCTGCTTGAGAGTAGGTATAATATATGTGAGTTTAAAGCTCTGAGAATGTGAGAAATAAATACTTTTGATTTTTTAAATAGATCAGGAAAAGATAATGAAGACAAATTTTCTATTTCATCATTTTTATCCATAAATAATAGTAACTTCCTGGTTGTACGCTACAAGCAAGGAATGTATATCTTTAGCAAGGTATTTGAAGGTAATAATCAGCACGACCTTTCTTTCATACTCTTCCCCTATCCCTTCTTTTTCTTTTAAATGCTTCCTTTTGGACACACAGAAGAGATTTTCATTGTGTTGAGGAAAAAAAGAAAGCCTCAAAATATAAAAACTAATTTTACTAGAAAGCTAATGACTGCACCATAACCCAGATTTTCTATGGCTATTGCATTAGGGAGAAAGAGTTATGAAACTTCATGCTTTTATACATTTTGTTGAGCTTGCAGTCCTGGCTGAAGGAGAGAGCAAATTCTCAGGTGCTAAACATCAAATTGCTTATTGGAACAGCTGCTGCACTGAGCTGAGTAAGCAGGACATGCAAGGAGGGGCTTTTTCTAGGCTAGTCTTTGACCAGCTTCAGTACTAACACTTACAAATTAAAAGGAATATATTACAATTAGAATATTGTTACTGCTATTTCCCTTCCATGAAATGTACAGATACAAGTGTTCTTTTTGCATCTCTTACTCTTGGTTCCACTGTTTCTGTCTCACATTGCTTAGGCTCTGCAACGTGTATTTTACATGTCCTGTTCTCCAAGCTGCAAAACCTGGGGGTTTTTTTGTTGGGTTTGTTTTGTGTTTGTTTTTATTTTGGAGGGGTGGTAGGGTGTTATTGAAAAAATACGGCTTCAAGTAGGGGACTGGAAATACAAATCCTTTCCCTTTTGAACACCAGTGAAATGCACCAGGGCAGAGCTAACATTAGGAAACTGCATACTGTTTTTCTTCTTCCAAAGAAAAAAAATGTTATAATGCCACTAACGCAGGAAATCTTCCAAAGTACAGATTTTTTTCTTTGAATATGTTATGAAGAAAAATGTTCACTGATTTTATGGGGGGTGGGCAGAGGATATTAAATATCATGAAATAATACTGATTGGAATGCAGATTATTCACGATTCAGGCTCTTTAACTTCCAGAGACGAGTTCGAGTTCTTTTGTTGACTTAGATGATGAATTGAATCATTTACTTGGGAGCAGGTAAGGCTGAGCAACTATTAGTTGCTCTGTGATGGAAACAAGATTAATATTATGGCAAACAACCTATTTTGGCTGTCAAGGTGGAAGCAGGAGAATGCTGGAGCACCTTTCACTGCAGACACTCTACACTGACAAGCTCTGCAAGCAGGTAGGAGTGTCTGAAGTAAAAGGCATGATTCTGCAGAGCAGGCTCCATCAGACCTGCATTAATACCCCTCCCCATCCCCCTTCTCACTTTCAGGCTTTATTTCTTTAACCTTTGATTTCACTCTTAGTGTTTCTGCATTTATTTTTTTTTCTCTCTAGTGAAGTAGGGGTTCAGCTCCTGCTGGGGAATAAAAGGTGCCACTCCTGAAATCTCCTGCTCACTTTGAACAACAACTTACCAAGAAAGTCAGCTTCTGTTTCCAGCAGGTTCCAATTCATGTTAGAAGCCTGCAGGAAATGGGCACATTGCAGCATCTGATTAAAGCCTTTCATTGCTTAGATTAATGCAGGGTCAGCTGGTGAAAAATCTTTCTTTAATAGAAAGCAAGCTGAAACAAAACTAAAAAGCCTATTCACTTAAAACACAAGCACAAAAACAAATATTCCAATCTTGAAAAGAAATCCTAACAATGATAGGGATGCTTTTGAAAACTCTCCTAAAATATACTTTTTCCCCAACAGCAAAAGGGTGTCCGTATTTTAACCACAAACCTCCACATTTCAATAATTAACAGGAGATAATTATCTGGAAATCAAAAAGCAGCTTCCATACTTTTTCATCCCAATTAACAACAAGTAAGTATAAAAACACTAGAAGTTTGATTTATGAAAGTCCAGAAGATGCATTCTAGGACACATCCAGGATGTAGTCAGGCCTTCCCTCTTTACCATCAGACGTTCACATTTTCTGAATCACTACTTTCCACTAATTTTCATCACAATCCTCTATTCAAGCAAGAAAACTGCCAATCACTAGCTTGATTCATCATTCTGATGCTTCATATGGTCTCAGTATATCAACAGTCGCCTTCTAAGTTGTCAGGTTCTCAGATTTCTTGCCCTTTTAACAACCCACTCTGAGATTTAATCTCCCAGGTGCTTCCTGTTTGCAGATTGTGGAGCAATAAACAGCAACATCAGTAACTATGCAAGCTTGCTATGTATTGCTAGTTGGGAATCTAGAGGTAGAGAACAGGCCTGAGAGAAGGATGATAATATTTACGTACATTGTTCTGAAAACTTACTAGTGAGCTATGATTGTATTTGGTTTCAGTGGCAAGTGTCAGAACCCAGACCTTTGTAAATTCTCCTGAGCTAATTCACCAAGAACACTGTCATTCTGTTGACCACTGCAAAAGTTGCCCTTGGGCCATTTAACTTCTAAATGAGCTACAAAGGAAATACAGGGGAGTCTGATTAAATGTTTTCTGAGCAGACAGTTTTTAAAATAGGTCTATGCCCAGCATACACGTGTCTAAAATAGGTCTCTTGTCAAAGTAAGTGTACACTTACTTTCCTGTATAATTAATTTAGTAAAACAAATTCTCCAGATCAGACCTTGGTGTCTATTTTGCAGCTGAAGGATACCGAGTGTCTTATGCCTTAGGAAATGCTGACTGAAATGGTCAGAAAATTGAACTTTTCTGAAGTTCACATCAGCTACTTGCTTCCTCAGAGTCTTTTGAAAAGCTTAACCCAAGTGTCTCCAAATTACTATGTTTTCCTCCATGTGGATTCTATGGTCTTTGCTATGTTTTTTTAATGAAATAGTCTTGCAAGTCTTGAACATTCTGAGGGCCCTCAAAGCGCCTTGCTGTAGTGTTTCATTTTTAGTGGCATGTCAATTAGAGGCGACTTCCCAACATTGGTGTGGACAAACAGGTGGCTACCTCCAGCTTCTTTTCCAGACTCGTAAATAGGCCTCTTATTCTCAGTTCTCATTTTCCTGGTTATTTACTTTCCAAAGTCAGACCACCCATCTTTGCCCGCAATGCTTTTACTATAAGTAGGTAAAACTTAAGTTCACGATGTTAAAATTTCTATGTAGCAAAATGGAGTCACATTGTAATTTCCTTCTCTTCTTGAAGAATGGCATCCAACAGTGACTGTTCGTACAGATAAAAGGACCTAAAGCGTACTCTTTTCCTAGATGTATTTGTCCGAAAAAGGTTTTTTTGGGGTCCTTTTGGTCCCAAGACACTGAAAAGAAATAGATGCAGATATGTGAAATGAAAACTGGGCTGGCTTCCTGAATCTGCCTGCAAGCTGTTGTGACAACGATATGCTGCTATTACTCAGCATATTCCTCATGGAACAGGGGACTGAATTTCAGAACTGATTAAAGTCTCTGTTATGAAAAGGCCATAGACACCAGCTAAGAATCCAACCAGGAGTCTTCAAAAATCGTCCCTACAGCAGCTTTATGCAAAAACAGCAGAAGCAGATACTACAGTTATTTATAATGAAAAATGACTAAAAAAAATAAGGGTTGACACAGCAGTCAGAAGGGTTGTGAGGGACCCATCCGGTATTTATTGACATAGCATGAGAAAGATGGCACTTCTCTCTTGCTATTTCAACGTGTGTATGGGAGTTGGGGGGTGATGGGATGAAGCAGACTATGCTCAGGAAGAATCTGACACAAGGTTATGTATCCATTCTTTTTCTAGTTTTTATGAGCATGACTTAACATTTTAATGAAGATATGAACTGCTATCATGATATGGTTCAAACATACATAAGTCAGTACAGAAGCCAAAACTCAAGATGACTTAGCTAAGCTATGAGGTTGCTGATAGATCTTGGCTATATAGGAAATTACTGCAACGTGAGCTAGAACACAAATTTATGGTATGTTATTCATTTCAAACAACTTTCCTGTGATGGTGAAAAGTAGCTTTCTCCAAATAGAGTAGACCTTATGCCCTACTAAAGGCTGAGAAGACTATGTTGCACTTGCTTTTCTCAATAAGTATCTGGATGATTTGGTAGTAGAGACTAGCTAACGTACTATGAATCCACACCCTAGCTAACCTCGGAGTTACATTCTGTATATTACATCCTCTGCTTAAACAGAAGATGGAAAAATTAGTTGGAACTCTAGAGTATCCAACACTGTCATACAAAAAAGGATAAAGTTTAGGTTTGTTCAAGCATTATCAATTCACTTAAGCTACTTCATTGCTACATGTCATTTCATTTTTCATTATCAAAGCCCGGGGCATAAATTTAAAAGGTCTGCAAGATCTCTCCTATCAATTTGTTTGCTGCTGTAGTTCAGCAATATTTAGCATGAATGTGTGTTGGCCCTTTAGCACTTTTCTTCATCTTTAACATAATTTATCAAAGAAGGTAGCAAAATACAAGTTGATCAGTCTCTCTGGTTTAATTTAACAAGGCAGGTCATAAAGGCTTTGTTCCTTGACCAGCCATGCCAAAGTGCTGCTTTCACATATTAATGTGACATGACTTGTACAGTCATAATTACTATGACAAGATAAAGGGAATTAGTTAAAACTTAATTAAAACCACATGCCTTACAACTGTGACACTGTACATATTTAGTAACTTTACTTCTTTGTTCCTGGTTTATCAAAAGGGGAAAGGGTCCACATGAATTTTCCTGGTATTACAAGTGCATCAATTAAGAAAGAAAATTAAACACTGATCATAAATAACCAGATAAGAAACAAACCTGAAATAAGACAAGTACCCTGATTCATGGTTAGTAATGAATTTCCTCACGGATATCTACGTACTAAAGCAGCAACAAAGGACAAACAGCAACTCCTCTTCCAAGGGTATGAGAAGAATTGATCAGTGCAGAGGTAGGGCACAGAGATGGAAATCTGCAGTGACTCTGTGTCGCATTATTGGTAGCCCTTTCAGAACAGGCATTACTGAACAGCACCATGAAGAATAGAAATAAGGCTTGTCTTTTCACATTACAAATAAGGGCAATCAAAAGGAAACAACAGCTCTCTCTGTTTATTATTACACTGTACAGCTCTATAGAAAGTAGAGATGGAAAGTAGATAGCCTGGTCTAATACTGTTTAAAAGTTTAACCCTGTGCAGTGTACTGTAAGTCAGCAAAATCTAGTTATGTGTGCTTTGCTTTAGCAGCTATACCATTTTCCTATGAAGAATTCAACTATACAGATGCTCTGTTGTCATTTGTTGTCACCTTCTCTTTTCTGTTAGGCGTTTCCCAAGGGCAAGATGGTATTATTGTGGTACAATCCCTCAACAGCATCAGAGCAAAAAATTAACCTTTCCAGGTTTTTGCTGCAGAATGATCTATCTATTCTTCTTCTACTATTGTAGAAGTCATATGCTTCTTTCAGTGCAGACATTCTCAATATGAACTGGGCTCCATGGTGATAAGTTCCCGTCACTTGGATTTTACTGTTTTGATTGGCTTCATGGGCTTCTCATTTTCAAAATCTCAACAAACTTTGTATGTCTCA
The DNA here is from genome assembly GCA_008921705.1 of Burhinus oedicnemus. Lineage (NCBI taxonomy): Eukaryota > Metazoa > Chordata > Aves > Charadriiformes > Burhinidae > Burhinus > Burhinus oedicnemus. The sequence continues at coordinate 1,642,264 of VFFE01008944.1, read as the reverse complement.
ATGTGTTTCTTAACCCTGTTCACCATATAAAAAGAACGGAAACTATGGGGAAAGAGAAGAAAGCAAGAGTGAGAAAACTTACTGCCCCAATGGGATAATTGGCTCCATCTTGATTAACATAGAGAAGTGGCTTATCTCCCTTGCCAGTACTAGTGGTACCGAACAAGCTCTAGCTCTTAATAGGTTTTGCAGCTGTTTATAATCCTGCTCTAACACGCTTCTGATGAGCAGCAAAATAGTTAACAGCACTGACATTTACAGTATAACTAGGTATCAGCATTAATACTGTTGAAATGAATGGGCCCGTCACATCTGTCAGAGCTATGGTTTCAGGTCCCTGCATCCAGTGCCCATTTTCAAGACTAACAGCTAGGGGTTGACTTTCATATTAAAACAGAAAACATACTGGCATGGGGAAGAGGGTGCCTGCACCAAAGAAACATCTCTGTTCTGAGGCACCCCAAACAGCACAATCAGACCTTCGCTACTATATCCTGAGGCTGGAAGGGGGTGTATCCAGGAACAGTGCCAAAACATCTAAAGATCTAGGAATTTAAGAACATTCACAGGCAAAATTTATACAAACACCTTTCTGGTTTCCTTTGTAAAGGAATGCTGCAGAAACAGTTCACCAGACTCTTAGACCTACAACTGAATCTGACTCAAGGTCTGACTGCTTTGTAGTGACTGTAGCCCTTATAAGCAGCCATAAACTAGGTTAAAACTAGCTAGTTCAGGTGTCACCACCTACCTACTTATTTAGTCAGCATCTCAAGGCTGAGCCTTGGTGTGATCTGCTATGATCATGCCTTTCTACAGAAAGCTAATGCAGGCATGTAACCCTTTGAAGGAGGAGACATAAAATCACAATAGCAGTCTGATTCTTCTGTTCACATTACATGACACAAAAAAATTTTCACAAGGATCAGAAAAGGATGCATCAAGGTTTACTTCTGCCCAATATTTTGACATTTTCTCCAAGACTTTTTGGTGTAAAAGAGCACTTTATAAACACCTTTTTAAGGGGGTTCCACTTTTTCTGGCTGCTGGAGAAAGGGAAATTATGTGAAATACAATTCTGAGATTTTAAGGTAGAATTAGCATCTTGTGACTTATAAAAGTAAGAATAATTAAAGTGAGAAATAATCAAATCAATACAGTATAATCCCTGCTCTCCTATCCTGGGTAAGCCACGCTGCAGCTATTTCAATCAAAGCATATCTACACATCAATTAGACCATGTCTATATTAGTATCACATTAGTGTTATATAAACAGGTTATATATGCCTGCATACTATAAAGTATAACACGCTGTATACCACTAGTGCTTCTAAAGCAGATGTTGCTATATTGACAGACTAAATCTAGTACAGCCTCATCCTCACAAGAGTTAAACAAGTAGCACTAATGAAAATATGTATTTTAGATATAACAGACACTCTCAGGCAAAGAAAACCACTGCAATGATTTAAGACATCATTGTCTGCAGTTCTTTACCTCACCCACCTGGCAGAGGTAACTGCCCCCACAGCAGAGACAACAAAAGCAAACTCAAGTTCACAATTTAACACAAGCCTGTCTTCACTAGTAATTTAAGCAAATATAGCAGAATGTGAACTGGAACATCCATAACAAAAATACGTGTTCTTTTCTGCTCCCTCTGCTCACCTGTATCCATGAGATAATGTAAAAAAATTAAGGCCAGTAGCATCTTGTCTCATTTCAGAGAAATCCAGACATGAGTCGCCATGGGATCAGACAGCAGAGCACAATTTACCTGGCTAACAGAGTTATACCAGCAAAAGTCCACCATATAAACATGCACTCAACAAATTTATAACATTCCTTACATAATTACAATTCATTTAACACTGGAACTGATATGTTGCAAGTTGCATATAAACAGAGTAAAAAAACCTGAAGCGTGATCTATCTATCTTTAGCTTTAAAGGTAGACGTCTCTTAGTGACTAACAAAATCATCAAGATCTTGAATCAAATGCCAATATTAATAAACTAAAACACACACTTTTATGCAATTCTGTGGCAACCATTGGCATCTGCACTTTTGTAAAATAGTGAACCTCTTTTGGCACCACATCATCTGCAAACGTGGAAGATGTGAAAATACCTTTTTTTTTTTGCCCCAGCAGTAACACATCAAGTGTAGCACTAAAGAGAATGTCTCAGACAGCAAAACTAACTGTTTGAAAGGCAAAAATATCAAGAACAGAAAGGAACATTTAGGGCTGTAGCAAGGCATGGCAACTTTGAAGACTGGGATAAATAAAAATCCAAATTAAATTTTATATTTTTAATTTACAAAATGCTCTTGTTTTGAGCCACTTTATATGGTGTCATTTACCTACTGAAAGCCACAGTAACAAAACAGACATTCACAACAACAAAATCCAGACCTGAAAAAATTCAGGGAAACAAGTACATCTTAAGCAGCCAAAACCACAAAAGACACTAAATACTTCTAAATACTTTCTGAATAGAAACATGACATAGTGTCGATGGATACATGAGAAACAGAAATATGTATGTAAGCCATATAATCAAGGGAAAACTTTTTTGCTTTGAACTTTAAAACCTACCAAATTTAAAGCACTTATTGGAACTACTTACCTGCCATTTTGCAACCAAAAATCACCCTGATCATTGCACTGCTGAAGGCTTCCCTTATTGCTCAGTCTGCCCAAATACAGCTACTTTGTAACCTGCAAAGCACTGCATTCTCTGTGCTCTCATCTAGAGAACTATGACAAGACCCTCCTATGTGTTATATAGATTGTAACCAGAGAAAAACCTCAAAGCATTCTCAGGGAAAACCTCCCTTACACCCAGTCTAACATAAAAGCACAGGAAAATGGCCGCACTTGAAGGATTGTGGTCAACGGCTCGACAGCCAAGTGGCAAGCAGTGATGAGAGGCGCTCCTCAGGGATCGGTACTGGGACTGGTGCTGTTCAACATCTTTGTCAGTGACATGGACAGTGGGATTGAGTGCACCCTCAGCAACTTTGCCAACAACACCAAGCTGTGTGGCACAGCCGACATGCTGGAAGGAAGGGATGCCAACCTGGACAAGCTTGAGAGGTGGGCTCATGCCAACCTCATGAAATTCAACAAGGCCAAGTACAAGGTCCTGCACATGCGTTGGGGCAATCCCAAGCACAAATACAGGCTGGGTGGAGAATGGAGTGAGAGCAGCCCTGAGGAGAGGGACTTGGGGGTATTGGTTCCTGAGAAGCTCAACATGAGCAGGCAATGTGTACTTGCAGCCCAGACAGCCGGCTGTATCCTGGGCTACATCAAAAGAAATGTGGCCGGTGGGTCGAAGGAAGTGATGCTGCCCCTCTACTCCACTCTCGTGAGACTCCCCCTGGAGTACTGCATCCAGCTTTGGAGTCCTCAACACAAGAAGGACATGGACCTGTTGGAGATGGTCCGGAGGAGGGCCATGAAGATGATCAGAAGGCTGGAGCATCTCTCCTATGAAGATAGGCTGAGAGAGTTGGGGTTGTTCGGCCTGGAGAAAAGAAGGCTCCGGGAAGACCTTAGAGCAGCCTTCCAGTACCTAAAGGGGGCCTATAACAAATCTGGAGAGGGACTTTTACAAGGGCAGGTAGTGATAGGACAAGGGGTAATGGCTTCAAACTGGAAGAGGGGAGATTTAGATTAGATCTCAGGCAGAAATTTTTCACTATGACAGCGGTGAGGCACTAGAACAGGTTGCCTAGGAAAGTTGTGGATGTCCCATCCCTGGAAGTGTTCAAGGCGGGGCTGGATGGGGCTTTGAGCAACCAGGTCTAGTGGGAGATGCCCCTGCCCATGGCAGGGGGGTTGGAACTAGATGATCATTAAGGTCCTTTCCAACCTCAACCATTGTATGATTCTATGAAATGTCCTACTGGGTCAGACTATAGCCAGCCTCTGTCTCCAGCCACATTAGAGACTCTGCTCCTAGCACAGGAAAGCACGTCAGCCTGGCTGTGACCTGCATCTCATTCCTCTCTTACCCTCCCAGCAGCTGCTGTCATTGGATTAGGGATCTCAGAGGTTCATCCCTGTCTTTAGTATCTGCCTTGGCCCTGTTGGCCAGGAATTTCTCCAAACCTCTCTTCCACCTGATGATACCATCTGTCCCCTCTACACAACCTTCTCTGGCAAGAGTTTCACAAGTTCACTATCCATCATGTAAAAAATTCCATTTTTTCCCTATTTTTATTTCTTGCTATTTTCAGTGAGTGTCCCTAGATCTACTGTTGCCTCATTTGTTGAATAAATGCATTTTTCGCAAACATCAGGTGTATCATGTTCAGTTTTTACCTCTTTTTTTTTTCCTTTTTACCCAATCTTTTTAGCCTGTTCTTCCAATGCAACAGCTGCCACTCCCTCAATCATTTCAGTTGCCCTCTTCTGTAGCTTCCATAGTTCTGCCGTGTGCCCTACAGAGACCAGAATGGCACACTATACTTCAGATGTGAGTTCCTTAAGGTTTTACATAGCAGCAAAATGATACCCTCTGTCTTGATTCAAAACCCCTCCTGATGGTGCCTGACATTTTGTTAGCTTTTCTGGCTGACACTGCGCATTGAGCCAATTGCTTCAGAGAACTGAAATCAATGACAACTCTCAAGACCTCTTTTCCAAGTTGCCACTACAAGATCTGCAGTATGTACATTTTAAGTCAGTTTTCCGCAGATGCATTACTGTACATTAATCTATAATGAAGTTTGTCTGACACATTTTTGCCCCCACACTCAATTTTGCAAGGTCCTTTCAGAGTTCTTCATCATCAGTGTGGCATTTGAAAACCTGAAAGAGCATAGTATTGTACATGAACTTGGATGTTTCACTGTACATTCCCTTCTCCAGGTCACTAATGAAAGTGTTGAATAAGAATGGTACTAGCACTAATCTCTGGGAGTCTCCACTACTGACTCTTTTCCTTCCTGAAGTGACCTTAAAACCCAACTGTCTGCTTCCTAACCTTTAATCAGATTTGAGTCCTCAAAAGGACCCTTCCTCCTCTTTCTTCAATAACCCCAATTCTCTTTTCCCACAGGGCTCTAGCTTGTACCAAAAAAAAGTAATGTAGAAATAGTCTGAACCAAGCAATAATGCCCATGGTTTCCTTCCTCAAATCCTTTGTGCACAGGAAGATGCTATTCTGGGTTCCCTTAGCTTTAAAGGCCTCTTGCTACAACCTTAATCATTTCCTGGCCCCTCCTTTCATCTCTATCTGTTACTTTTTCTCTTCTAAACAGTAAACTATTTGTACCAACTCCCATCTTTCCAACTGAAATAGTTTTTTCTTTATTACGCCATATCAGTTGCTTTACTGACTTCCAGTGGATTAGAGGGGGTGCATTTCTTTTGTTTAAGCGGTGTATTACTTTCTCAAAGAAAATATTTGGTTAGCTTGCTCCAATCTTCTTCTATATGTTTTCCTTTAAAAAATGTTTATATCAACATTTTAAAGAGTATTTAGCAGAAGGAAAAATCGGGTAATATTTTCGTAAGCAACACAAATGTCTAAGAAATTATCTGCCAATTTGTGACTTGGTTACACTTTCTTTACATAAATGATTTACAGATGAAGTACTAAACAGACCCCATTAAAGTGTTTTTTCATCTAGCTAGAAACTTGCTGCTAGCTAATCTGGTACAGCAGGAACCATGTCAGAGGGGAATGATCAAAGTATTGAACTAAAAAATAAAGTAAAAAGGATTGGGTGACAACAGTTTGATGTCTCATTGAGGAGAGAGTAAGGCTTGGAAACAACTTTTAACATTTGGTTGTACATTCAAAATTCAGTTCCTGTGCAGCATACAGCAATTAAGAAAGGAAGGGATATTTGCTAATACTATTTAAACTATCGGTGCTTTTCTGGTACTTATTAGCACCTACTTGTCTACAATGACAGGGGGATGTCTTGGACAAATGAAGTCTTTGTTAAATATTCAATACTTCACTTCTGGCTATGTACATCATGATAAACAGAAGCCAGCCAGTTAAGACAGGTAAGGCTCTCCCCAGACTCAGTCTACCCAGCTGTGAAAGGGTATCTCGTAATTTGGGCCAGGAATCAGAAGCTGGTGTCTGACGGCTGATGATGTTGATAAGTCTGTTGTCATGTGCTGCTAGCAGAAGTTTACATAACTTGATCGATTTACCACAGGGGTATTTCAAGATTCACAATCTATCTGGCCTTACTATAGATGTTTTCTATAAAACTGAAGAAGGGCAAACACTTCTAACATGAAAAAGACATTTTTCTCTCTTAAATGATCAAAGGATGGGGCCAAAGGCCTATTTTAAGTTGGAAATGAAAAAAACAGAGAAAGAAAAGGGCAAAAAAGAAAAAGCATGAGAGATTTTGGGATCTCCTTTACAGACCTAGACCTATGCCATCAGGAGATAAATGGGTGTAAAAGAAACGAGACTCGCACAAAGTTATCAGACAACTAACTCTCACTGACAAGGTGTTCTGTATACTCTGTCAACTCCTTTCTGGTGCCTTCTTTGTTTTCCCAGTAATTTCATTCTGTAGACTGCTATACAGAGACAGGATTACATCTCGATTTATATTTTCTTGTAACAAAATAAAATATTGATAGCAATGCTGTTTTTATTTCATTGCAATTCTAATATATTTAGGTTAATGCAAAGGGTAACAACAAGCCTTAACCACTTCCCTTGTGTTTCATTTAGATGGATTTTGTCTTCCAATTACCGTGTCAACATGACAAGAGTCAGAACAGGGCTAACTAATAATCATGAACTAAAGCAAGTTAGTTACAGACACACAATTAATGTTGAGACTAGTCACTTTTATTTTTTAGTTTTCCGTCTCTGCTTTTCCCTAGTTGCAAGGAGAGAAAATACAATTCATGAGAGACATTTTGTTGTCAGCTGCAGCACTGAGAAAAAGAATATTAAGATGTTTGATCTTGATTTATGCTTTTGGAAAGCATCAACTGAGGGTTTGTTATATAGACCAAGCTGAAAAAAAAAGAAGTTAGAGGCCAACCTGAAACCAGAACTCCAGGAAATATTTTTACTTGAGACATTCATTTCAGGTTAAATGAAATTTTTTGTTTGATCTATGACAATTCAAGGGGCAGTTTTAGTACATGGTGAGAACATGGAAATGAGATCTTGCTTATGCCCTGAACTCCACCATTTAGACAAATTATTTTTGGGTTAATTTTCCTGGAAGAAATAGGCCTGAGCACTGCCTATCTTGTCAGTGTTTAACACTAAGCAAAGAAGATTCCAATCTTCAACTTCTTAGGCCTTGGCAACAGGAACAATTAAGAATCACTTTAACCTTTCCTTAAAGATAAAATGGAAAAACAGTCAAAGCACTGAAATAGTAAAGTATTAACTCATGCTTTCATATTAATTACCCCTTATTCCTCTGCTCTTTACTTGTGGAGGCATTTTTAAAGGGAAACAATACTGGTAATCTTTCGGGTAATATTAAAGATGGTAAGAACCACCCTTTTAGCAACAGGGGATATGGGCAGGACTTGCTGTTAAAGTTCAGTGTTGCTTCCTTGAAAACAAAACAAGACAAACATACACCTAAAGGTGAGCCAAAAGAACAGCAAACAACAGGGGCAGGAAATGCAGTTTTTGTTGACAGCCTCCCCAGTGACAAAGTCAGACACTGCACAAGGTTCTATCCACTACTATGGGGCCTGAGTGACCTGTACCAACATCAACCTGCTTAAGACATTGCGTTTAGTTGCCTTCTAAATTATGACTTCATGGCAGTGTAATCAAAGAGGCCTTTTTATCCATAAATGTCAAAATAGAAGGCAAAGAAGAAAAGGGGTGGGGGGGAGGTCAAACCAGACAGAGATAATAGAATTAAATACCACAGCCAAGGTGTTTCCTCTGGTTAAGACATTTTGTATAACCATGATAACTGCTCTTTGGAATAAGGCATCTTAGCAATAGATATTCTTAGTAGCCAGGTGCAGCTATGATGGCTGAGTCTGCTGAGTTCAGTCTGGCTGTGGTAGTAGACCTGGCACTAGTCGGGATGTTGCAGGGACCTTTTTGTCTGCTCGCCTGCATCCAGTCGTGTGAACAAAAGCACATGGCAAGCAGAGAAGTACCAAGAGAAGACAAGGTTCTGTTTACCAGAAATTCATGCAATACGGCTTGTAGGTTCTGTCAGTAGGACTTTTGGTTTGGAAAAAACTCATCCTGTGGTTATATGAGACTCTTAAGGATTGCTAAGTAACCAGATCAAAAATGCTGTGTCTACAGAACTTACGGAAGAGCTTATACTCACTCTGGCAGTTCATACTTTTGCAAAAACATTTGTATTGCCAGACTTCATTCTGGATCGGATATCACCTGTCTTTCTACAATCAGCATAAAATCAGTGTAAAAGTAAAAAAGCTGGCACAAACTTCATACCATGTTCTGACTAAATAGACAGAAATGCAATTGTGTGCTTGTGCCTGATCCAGATCTAATTTATCTTGCTGGATGATTCTCTAGAACATCCAGATCTGGTATTAATGATTACACAACCATAGCCACAGTCTCTTTTTGTTGTTTTGGCTTTTGCAAGCAATTTTATATAAAAATTGGACTGGACTTTTGTTACCTCTGACAACTTCAAGTCTAGGCCTCTGTTGAGTGATGACACAGATTCCAATTCTCCCTGTCTGATTTAGCATAAGGATTTCTATCAAACTCTCCAAGGAGGCTGTGCAACACTGTTCTTCCACTTCTCTCAGATTGCATCATCTTTGCAAAGCCCCATTTTGTGGAATGTTGCAAAACGCCACTCACATTTCCATGTCATGGCCTACTTCATTACTCTTGCTTCTTTTAAAGACTGTGTTTTCTTTTAGTCTTGGGCAAAGTTTCTCTGCTTGGCAACTGAATTGGAGACATATTTGTCTTGTTTCTGTTGTCTTCCCTAGGCATTGCAAAACCATCCATGGCATCATTAGGCCTAAGATTCAGGATTCAATGGGAACATCTGCCAAGTAACCTATCCAGCAAGGGTAAAATGTCCCTGATCTTTCATCATTTTATGGGCTACAAAGACTACTAAAGCTTTTTCTCTAAGAATGAAGGCATTTTACTAAAGACAGCGCATTAAGAAGGGAGTTACAACTCCCTCCAACAGTGCCCCTTTGGCCACATGATAAGAGTAGGTCATGTCGATGCTGCATCTCTCTCAGGTTGTACAGCAGGATAGACTGATGAGAACTCAGGTGTTCCAACAGAGCAGTGCTGGTAAGACGTATACCAATACATGCTGGGGGCCAATTGGCTGGACAGCAACTTTGCAGAAAAAGACCTGGGGGTCCTGGTGGACACCAAGTTGAATATGAGCGAGCAATGTGTTCTTGTAGCAAAGAACTGTAACGGTATCCTTGGCTCTATTAGGAGGAATGTTGCCAGCAGGTTGAGGGACGTGATGCTTCCCCTCTATTCTGCACTGGTGAGGCCACATCTGAATGCTGGGTCCAGTTCCGTGCTCCTCAGTACAAGAAAGACATGGAGCTACTAGAGAGAGTCATGTGAAGGAACATAAAGATAATGAAGGCACTGGAGCATCTCTCATATGAGGAAAGACTAAGAGAACTGTTTAGTCTATGGAAGAGAAGGCTTGGGGGAAATTTCATCAATGTCTACAAGTAACTAAAGGGAGAGTGTAAAGAAGAAGGAGCCAGTGGTGCCCAGTGACAGGACCAGAGGCAATGGGCACAAACTGAAACACAGGAGATTCCCTCTGAGCGTTAGGAAACACTTTTTTACTGTGAGGGTGACTAAACACTGGAACAGGTTGCCCAGGTAAGTTGTGGAGTCTCTGTTCCTGGAGATATTCAAAAGCCATCTGGACACAGTCCCGGGCAGCCAGCTCTAGTTGACCCTGCTTTAGCAGAGGAGTTGGACAAGACGATGTCCAGAGGTCCCTTCCAACCTCAAACATTTTCCAATTCTGCACATCTGCAAGCCATGCTTGCCCACCTTTAAAACTGTCTGCCCTTTGGTTCGTAGTGGCCTCTTGGAACAGCCTTTGGCACAAGGGGTGTTGCAGCAGTTTTGTACTGCTGTAACCTTTCCTCCCAGCAGACTTCCTAATGCCAGGCATTTGTGCCAGGATTTATGCCAAAAGAAGCTGGCAGAGCCCCAAGCAGAATCTCACCTGATGTTTTACGGAGTCTCAGAGCCAGTTGAGGGAGTTTGTTTTTCACGTGCCATCGCTTCTTATGGCAGCACAGCATAGGCAGGCCAAAAGTTAACTTCTTGGGAGGTCAGGTATATAAGGCAAAGTTCCTCCCTATATGAAAAGGGCTTATATTGGCATAGTTGATGAAACTGAAATATGCTTATTCTCTCCTTCATCCTCTTCTTTGAATCACTGCCCTTGTTATACATCCCAGCCTATAATTTCCAAACCTAACACTCCACCTGCCCATGTCACTCCATAGATGCTCCTGTTCCCATTCTGAGAAGTACAGATTTGGCATCTGGAGGATGTTGTTCCTTCTGAGGACTGAAAAAAGCAAGGCCCAAGTGACACTGAAAATCCTTGTGATTTTGCACCAATTATGATATTGAGATGTTATCTGCTTATTTATTTTTCTGTTCCTGTTCCTTAAGAGCTGTTATTTTCAGAGAATTTGAACTTTCATTAAAAATAAAAAGGGAGAGGGTTGTCTTTTTGGCAGAGAAAATCTTGAAACACATTCTAAGTATATTCTACAGGCTCAAAATCTAAAAGGTTACTACAACAATCTCACCATTGTTAATTTAATCTAACCTAACAGGTTTGAGGCGAAAAGGCCAGTACTTTTCTAGCCAGGAAAGACAGGAATACCGCCTCTTCAGGCTTCTCACCACATGATCACTGTTTTCAGTTGAGCCCTAGACAATCTGCGGCTTCCTTCTCCAAGGAGAAACACTGAGCTTGCAGACAGTCATACAAAAGTTTATTTCCTGCAAATGAAGCTCTCCTTGCAGAGATTGCATTCTACTCTAGGAATCGGAAGAGGATCCAGTAGGAATAAGGAAATCTTCAGTTACCTTACCTCCATGACACTTTGATGTAGTAGATTTAGATTGTATTTATTACATGATAAAGAATGTTGACATATCTCTGAGCATGAAATACGATCTCTTGGTGAACCACCATTGAAAAAAGGGGTTTGGGCTCAACCCTTCTTTGGTCAGATTTTACCTGAATCAAAGAATCTGGAGTTCCCCCAAGCTGACACCCATAATCGGAGGGTAAAACCTTCCTACCCTCTCAGGTAGAAAAGGACAGCAGGCTAGCAATGGTGCTTACTATAGAATGAATTGCTTCCCTATTCTGTGGAGACAGACTTGATAAGAAGCCTTTTAGAGGTTGAAAGATGAACAGCTGCCTAGGGAAATATAGTGGCCAAAGTTTTGGAGTAGTTTGGCAGAAGAAGCCATTACAGAACACAGACTGGAGCCTTTGCTCCTGCAAAGCTGCAGTCAGAGCTGAGGGCCTGAAGAAACATTTAACAGTCCAAAGAGCAAAGATGAATACTTCCTGGTGCTGGCAATCTGAAAAAAAATGGAACAATCAGGCTTTGAAAAATCTGGAATTTTATATATGTGTATATATATAACACATACACACACACACACACATATATGTATGTAAATCTTATTAGAAATTTAGGATACCTACGTCACTGAATCCATATCTTCACATGACAGGTTATCACATAATAGATACTTAGTTCAGAAGAATTCATGAACACATGCATCTTGTCACTAACTGAGCTCAGCATCCCCCCCCCATCTTCCTGTCTGAAGCTTCACAAAAATAACAAAAGCCACATACAACAATGTTAAAAGAGAAAAGAATAGGAGATTCAATTTCATAGGCCCTTACAATAGCAGGGAATTTCCTCAGTGAAAATGTGTAGTACCCTGGTGTCCTAGGATGCTCTCCTCTCCGTAGAGAAGGAAGGCAAAGTACCCTGCACTGTCCCAGTGATCTGACATGGGGGAAAACTATTTACTAACCCCAAACATGAGGCTGATTTATCAGTCTACTACTAATTGACCCAAGTGAATCAGGTACTGAAGACACAAGAGGTGCTCCCACCTGTGAAAAATTTACAATCTAAAGTAGAGTACACTTTACTTCACAGTGTGATAAACTGATGAGACTGATATTTCCAGAACTTTCCATTTAACAGGAACAAATACTAATCTTTACTAAACTAGGCAGAATTGAAAAGAAACAAATTTCTACCTACTGCCTAAATAGCCCAGAAACTCAATGCAAGAGGATGCTGTTGATGCCAGAAATATGGATGCATTCAAATAGTGACCAGATAAATTAATGAAAGAAAAATGTATTAAAGATATTAAACTTAAACAATTGGATATAACTTAAGGTTCAAGAAGTTCCTAAGCTGCAGTACAATAGGAATGGAAAAGGTATGGAGAAGAAATATTACAGTATACTGCCCTGGTTTTTGTGTTCTTTTCTTAGTCGTCTATTACTGTCTATTACGAGGGATGTCAGATGAGCAAACTGATCTGTGGTCTCACTCAGTAAATTTTTTCTTATATTCTTGTATTATGTTATTAAACTGAGGGACAGAGAGGTGAAAGGCTCTACAGCTCATTAGCAGTGTCTTGTGATATAAGCACTAACTTTAAACTGAAAAAGACCTTACTTTCTAGAAAAAGAAGGCATTTAAATGTTAAATATTAAACATTTTTGGCCTTTACAGAACTCAAAGAGGCAAGAGTGTCCATTCTCTGCTTGCACTGACAAAACTTTATCCTCTATACTGCTCTGTTTGTTGAGCCTACTAAGTCTGCAGCACCCAGACGGTGTACTTTTGAAATTATAAGCATTAAACAAAATACAAATAGTTTTGAAAAACGCATTACAAACCAAATATTACTGCAAGGACTCAATTATTTTTTGAGTACTACATCCAACAACAGAAAACCATTCCAAAAATTATTCCAGTGATCCTTTCAATGACTCTTCTGTAGCATGCTGGTGGTGTTTTTCATACTTCATCCCCTGTGGCCATAACAAAAGCAAGGGATTTAGCTCAAAAACTTCGTAATCACAACTATGACCTCTTCCAGAAAAAAAGTGGTAGCATAGAGAGAAAGGAGTTATCACATCTCTGTGGACTAGTCCATATAGAGGAGGTCTGTCCCTACATCTACAAGTCCTTCTTGCTGGTGGATTACACAGTACTGCAGCAGTGCTAGCAGACTGCAGCTACTCAATTTATCTTCCTCATTTTAGGGAAAAATAATGCAGTATAGTGTTTACAGATGTTAGAAGGAAATAAAAAAGTGTTTGTGTTTGGATCACAAAAGAAGACAGAACTCCAGGCCCTAAGATAGAAAAACCATTACCATTCCCCACGTGGTTAAAGCAGAATGTGTAAGCCCCTACACCTATGATCAAGAATGGCCAAGCTCTCCTTACCTTCTCAGTAGCAGAATCAGAAACCTCAGTGCAGGTTTAGATGCTGTGGAGTGACAGGAGCATAAAATGGCAAAGCAGACAATCATAGATCAGCTTCTGGGAAAGCTGAGCTCTGCCTTTTGCTCGGCCAACCTTTCTCAGATTCTCAGTTGAAACTATTAAGCAGTGCCACATGCATCCAGGTATGAAGCCTATAAGCATACAGGGATGGTAAGGTTCAGACACTTTAACACAACTTCATGGGCAACCTAGGACTAGGCACCCTAGTCCCTAATTTAACATACGTTCCACTTTATAAGGCACCAGAAGGTAAAGATGTAGGCTAGAGCCAATTTCTCTCATGTCACGTTAAGGCTGCTGGCTTTCACATCATACAAGACTGCCCGCAAAAGGGAAATAATGAAGTTTGTGAGAGAATATTTTTGAGGATATGACCTGGTGGATACACCAGCTTTGTAGCACAAGAGTATCCCAGGGCACATCAGAGGAAACTGAGGTGCAGTCATGCACATCCACAGTTTGTCTTGACTGTATTACACCCCTCTCCATACAAATAGCAACTAAAAGAATAAATGGAAATTATCTTGGTGCCTAACTGAATAGTACGAGTGCAGCGTGGATTGAAACATCTAAGCAAAGGAAAAAATACACAGCCGTTTAAACAACAATCCGTTAAAAGGAGCCTTGCCTTTCCCCTCTCAAAAAACATGTTTAATTATTTTCCCAATAGTTGGATTTTTTTAGGAAAATGTTTGAAATAATTAATTTTAAAAAGCTGCAGTGAGCATTTCAATTACTATTATCCACTTCCTTCTCTTTCATGCTCAGGGACTGATGACAATCAGAGAGCCCAGATGCCAGTCTGCATATTATAGTCTCAGCCAGGGTATTTGGCTCCTTGGTGAGATCCACAGGCAGTTATTCTGGCAGCTCTCAAGTTGTCCCTGTCTACCAAACGATTAAGGCTTTTGACTGACTGCTCAGACTACACTATTCTGGACATCTGGGCTTTTTCCCCTCCCCTTACTTGTAGCAGAACAGCTGTTCTGCGCAAGTACTGCATTTGTGCAAGTGTGTATCCATTCATTTATTAACAAGGAATCAAGAAAAGCATGTTTATACAGGTCCCTTTTAAGTCACAAAACACGTGGTTATCCTGTATGTTAGTATGATTTTCCATAAATTAGAGAGAAAGTTTCCAAACAAGTAGACACAGAAATATGCATGAAAGGCCTTATCTGGGAAAAGGTCTCTACACACATGTAGGTCTACTGCAGGCAATGCATATTGCCTGTTGCTTTCACTTGGAATCTGAAGAACACTTGTTTTAACATGTGCCTAAGAAAGTTGCCAGAGACTCTGTAAACCCCAACTCTGACCTTAGCCACCTCTTTGACTTCCTGCACAGAATTTCTCTGCATCAAATGGGCCAGAAACACTCCATATGCGGCTGATCTCTCAACAGTATTGGTCTTAAATTATTTATTATTTCTTGAGTGCCATCAAGGTATCTGAGGCTGTGCAATACAGAGGGAAAGACATGGTCCCTGTCTCATGAGACTTAATCTAAATGAGACAGAATGCTTAGTGCAGACATTGAAAGTAATACCACACAGCACGAACAGATGAAGGGCCAGACTCAAAATTTCATCACTCAACTCTGTTATTATCTAACATTATTGCAGAACATGTGTGCTTTCACTAAGGCCAGGTGTGCATGTAAAGATTTTCTTAGATTACCTATGTCAAGATGGAAAGTGATAAAAATCAGATGTTTGACATAATCATTCTGTCCAAAACTTTAGCATAGATGAAACAAAGTCACAAGCAAAAAACTGTCTTTGTGATTTACCTTATTTTTTTTGGTGAATAGGTATAGGCCATTGTAGCCAAAGAATTGGTTTGTTGGTATAAACTGCCTCTCTGTCGTGGTTTAACTCCAGTTGGCAACTAGGACCACGCAGCCGCTCACTCACTTCTCCCCACACCACCCCACCCCATAGGGTAGGGAGAAGAGGGAGAAAAGAGGGGAAAGGAAAAAAACTCATGGGTTGAGATAAAGACAGTTTACTAGAACAATAATGGAAAAGGAAAATAATAATAATAATGGTAAAAGAATATACAAAATAAAGTAAAACAAGTCGCTCTCACCACCCAGTGATCGATAGCCCATCCCATTCTGAGCAGTGATCGAGGATCCCTGTCCCCCAGCCAACCCCCATTCATGTACCGAGCATGATGTCTGTGGTATGGAATATTCCTTTGGCCAGCTTGTTCTGTCTATGCTCCCTCTCAGCTTCTATGGGAAGCTGAAAAAGTCCTTGACTAATGTAAAACAACACCTGGCAACAACTAAACCAATATACATTATCAGCATCATTCTCATGCCAAACCCAAAACACAGCAGCTACTAGAAAGAAAATTAACTCTATCCCGGCTGAAACCAGGACACTCTATTAGAAGGTTTTTCTGCCACAGCAACATTGTAAAATGCTTCTAATGTACAAAGGCCTAAAACTGCTCTGAACACCAGGTACAATACTGGAGGTGGTGGCTAAATGTTTTCAAGGAAGCTTGGACTGAACACACATAGGAAGTTACATATAATTAGGTATCTACCACTCAGTAACTACTGCTATGCCTGGTCATACTCAGTAATGCACATGCTTAATAGGGTAAGAATTTGGAATAAAATTACTTATATTTACATCCAGGAAGAGAATGCAGTTGGGTAGTTATAGGGGTGCAGCTGACACACTGTAGGTTTCCAACCTAACCTACCTCATGGCAATTTGTGTGTATAACAACATGTTTTGAGAAGTAACTTTACCCCTGCAAATGGGCAAGAAGATGATGTGGAAAGAAGTGAGCAGACTTCCAGGCACAGCTGGAATCACTCACAGTTATGACTACAAGGAAGCTGGAACTGAATGCAATAGATATGGGAAAGTCGTTAAAAGGATTCAAAAGCAAAAATAACGAAAGAGTCACAGGGAAAATGGATTGGATTGGTAGGACAGAATGAATCGAGAGATCTGCATATTGAGATGGGTGAAGTATTTGAGCCAAAAACTATTTCTGCCAGATGTCCTGTCCTAGACTAGCTCACTGAGAGGATGTCCCCTCTGCAACAAGGCAAATGCTCAAGACACCTAGTTCGGATGTAAACCTGAGGATAGCCTACCCGGGCATTTTGCTTTTTATGCTTCATGGCATTTCAAATCCTGGTCTAAATTCCCATAAATGAAGAACAAACATGACTACTGACTGCCTACACATGCCCATCTGTTCAGATGGCACAGCTCCCACTAACAATTTAGTTGGGCAGTTTCACTAAAGTCTAGGTGCCAAACCAGCATACGTTTCACAAAGATAATCTGTATGACACTACAAGCTCCATTTTCTTTGCAAGTTTCCCTTGTCTGGGACAGGTTTGAAGATTAGCCATCTAATGCTTCCCTGTTAGCCTGGTTTCGTAGGACACCAGATTATGCAATCTTAGTGTGTCTCCTCATCTGTCAGCCTGCCCTCTTCTTACCTGTAGAAGTTTGGTAAATCTCAACCAGATTTGACAGAAGGGCGATGGTTTCAAAGTTATTATTTTCCTATACCTTTCATTAAAATCAATAGCTGGTCAGAGGAGAACTTATCAGTGAATTTACCGAGGGAAGTTCAACTGTGTGAACTAAATCCTTGCTAGACAACCGAAAAACAACCGAAAAATCGACACAGGTGAATGTTGTCTTACCCACGGGAAAAGCTACTGTCAGAACTTCACTGATACCAGACAGAAGGGAATCCAACCATCAGACACAAATCCATAATAAAGACGACAGCTGCTCACAGAACAACTTGTATTTGATCACACTTCTCATCAAAGTATGTGACCAAACCAAATACCTGAAGGCAAATGCTGAAGAATCCCAGAGAGTTTACAAACATTTCTGGCCACAGCTCAAACACTCCATGTGTGTAGCAAAATAAACTGGCAGCACACTCTCAGCTTGCACAGGGCAAGCACAGTGCCATCCACCTACATGTAGCAAGAGTGCATTGGAATATCTGTTGGGTTTTTCAGATTTTGCAAGTTCCTCAGTTAATTTCCTAATGAACGTTACAGAACTCACGTAAGCTTTCACACTTTCCTGAATGTTCAGTGTTGTCCATCAAACACTTGGCCGCAGGAGAAAACCAACTCAATGAGCAAGTCATCCATGGACGTGCACAGTACAAAAGAAAAGCCTATGTGATAGCTTCCTCGAGCTGATACAGTCCAGTCCAAGTACCTTAAGCCATTTCACTGATAAGGCTATTCACAAAGTTATGCCGTTAAAAACTCTCAGTCAAACATACGCTGTACTCTAAAGACCAATGGCAGCAAACTGAGCTGTTTTTCTACCCCCAACAAATGGCAGTGCAGAATGATGAGGAAATGCAGGCTAGTTTCCAAACAGAGTGATAACAAAAATTGACCAATGCATACTGGTCGTGAGAGAGGGCAATTGTTTGTCTTTTTAGCTTCAAAAAGAAAACAAAATCCACAGAACTATCAGCATACATATGTGAGCTCTACAAAAACAGCTAGCTGTAGTGAGGGATGGGGAGAACGACTACATTTGTGCTCGTAGTGTTGATGCAGCCACACAAAAATCAGTCCCAGCTGTCCTGGCTAAGAACAAGGAGGCTAAGGACATGAAGAGAACTGGATTAACACTATTGAGAGAGAAGGCCAGCATGCGCAGCATGTAATTAATGTCATCCTGGCAGGAAGAAGGAACATCATCCCGTTTCCTTTCAAATGCACTGTGGCCCCAGATGATCCACCTCTACCAAGAAGTCTATGGCGAAGAGCAGAATTTAATCTAGATGTGTGAACCATATCGGTATCAATAGTATCAGTGTTCCCACCATGAGACCTGCCTTGAACTGGTACCCTCCCAAACTAGGATGTTACTACTAGAAAAGGCAGACCATCCTCACAATTCCAAATTTGTTAACTGAGATAATTTTTACTGAAACCCTTATATTGAAATTGCTATTTTGTACAATAGCATTTTAATTTCTTTTTTTTTTAAAGTAAAAACAAGTATTTTCTTTGTCAAACCTAAATTTAATATTAGCATTACAGTCACTGATACTCTATCCTGGGGAGAGCATTCCCGTTAGAAATTGTGAATTTTGCATGTATATTAATTGGCCCTCTTGACTTTGTTGGATCAAATAAAACACAGTTTCTGTTTACAGGTGGTTGATATCCAATAGAATAGCTTCACTGCAGTTCTGCATGTGGAACAGCATCACTGACAATGAGAAAGAGACAAATATAAAATGGATCAACAAATTATCATTTTGATTCTTCTATTTGTAGTTTAGGACTAAACAAAAAAAAAACCATTCCTTGTATTTTCTGAGAATCTTTTACTCTATTAGATAAAATTGGTGAAGACTTTTGAAGGATCCAATTTTACTGGCAGTTACTCCTCAAACTAAATCAATAACTCTAACAATTTTTAATAGCAAAGCTCTTTCCATCTGACTGGCTGCAGCGCATGTGCGTAAGCTACAGTGATGTTTATTGTGTATGAAGATGGAAAAGCTAGACTTTAAATTGTGTAACTTTCCATAACACAGTTTTCCTGAGGGCTGTTCAACTCAACAAGCAGCCAAGGAAAAGGGAGGGTGAATGCAGCAGATCTGTTCCTTTCCAGCTTGAGATGCAGAGGAGGCCCCACCCAGCAAACCAAACCTTTGGCATTCATCCATGTGATCCTCCAGGCTAAGGAAAGAGGAGCCATGGAACAATATAGCAATACAAGCCCTCCTCATCCTTCTCATTCGGGTGCTTTCTTTCTCACAGAAATAAACTACCTTGCATGGCAAAGCTGTCAGATTCATAGCATTCCATAGTTGTAAAGCAGCCATGTAAATCTTGCTTATAGTATGCTAGCATTTGCCCAGTTTCAATATGGTAGAAGCTACAGATTTTTCTTCTCCATTCCTTATTGTGTCATACTACTGGACACAAACAGGGTAGACTCTTCAGCATGGGGAGAGACATGTTCTCTTTCCAAACCTAATTACCAGTGAAGCAACAGGAAGACTCACTCATATGAAATTTAAGAAGTAATCAGAATTCCCTCAAACGACAAGATTTTTACTGCCAGATCAACGTGCAAATAATTTGGTAGAACATCACCATCTGGTGGATACACCCACTGACAATTTGGTTTTAATTTTTTCTTTATTTCCCAGATAGTTCTTCAGCTCGCTAAAGAATATTATATCATAAGGTCACCGAAAAAATACACTCAATCCATTCAATAGTAATCAATAGCTTCTCCGTGGGAGAAGACACAAACCTGCAAAAAGGTGGAGGGGGAAATTCCTATTTTCATATACCATCATAGATGGCAGACCTGTTAAATAAATAGAGTCCAGCCTCACCTGGCTGGACTCTAATCAACAACTCTTCCAGGCTGCTGTGGAAAGATCCCATCCTTTGTGGAAAATAACAGACAGCTCCTCCAAACAAAGTCAGAGAGCAAATACTACTCTACTACCAGTTGGTTAAACAGCTCATTCCATACCAAAGCCGAGATTTCTTTTTTGGTTCACTCTCGGAATCAAGCAATTAATTTCATTCTTGATGGAAATCGTCCACTTTGCATAGTCCCAACTCCCCAGTATGTCAGCAAAGTGCAAAATGCCACACTCTTCACAAGCTCCAACTGGATAGTGGAGGAGAAGGGGAGGAAGGGAAACAGAAAACATCCATACTGTCCTATGAAGGCAGTCTGATCCAGTGAAAAATCAGGTTGCCTAAAAACACCATCTGGCCTTAGACCTTGCATCTCATGTCCTTGAAACAAGATGTTGAATAGGGTATTTTCTGTCTTCTTTTTTTTTTTTTTTTAATCAAAAGCCCTATCAAAGAAACCCTATATATGGCAGGCTTGATATCTCCCTCATAGCATTATAAAAACCCAGCTTTTTTCAGTTTATTTCCTATTTGTAGGAACCCTCATCCTACAGTTTCATATAAGCCCCGCAGCAATGGGCCTTAGGTGGTCATTCTCTGTGTTTATGTCTCTGTCTGAATGCCCACCTGCTTCTTTCAACCAAAATCTGAGAAAAGGTAGTGGTCTCTAGATCCATTATGTTGCAACAAGTTCTGTGTAACTGGGCTGATACATAAATAATGGGATGGAACTTACACCACCAGGGAGACTTCTGCAGCACAGGGACTGCATAGTGTGTGGAGCTCAGATGCCCAGAGGCAATGGTGCCCCAGTCACTGAAGTAAAACTTAGACAAGATCTTGTGAGACAATTCAGGCTTCAGTGTTCCCAAAGTACATACTAAAACCCATAGCCTACCATTACTGTCTACCCCACCTCCTTTATACTGTTTGTAACTTACTCCCTTATTCCGCAAATCCCTTAGCCTGGCACACTTAAACACTACGTTATACTGATAGCAGTAGATGCTTGGCAATGAATGAAAAAGCACAAAATCCAAACTGATTTCAGTGGAAATGTGCATTGTGAGATTTATATCATAATGTTACACCAATATTAAAGCATAGGTAAAAGTTGAGAAAGGAAAAGAAAGTGGTTTTGGTGAGATATTACATAATAACATAAAAACTCACACAATGCAGCTGCTTCCTACTGTGCTTGTCAGGAGTTTGTACCATAAATTTCCCATGAAAGCCTGTGATGAGCAGTGGCACGGTGAAGTAAGGCTCTACAGCCACTCAAATTTATCCTATCCAATACAACTTGAAACAATGACAAATAATGTGTTTAAAAACAATAATTTTTAGGCACTACCAGAAAAAAACAGATTTTAACACAGATTTTAAAAAACATAAAACAGTACTAAGAAATGGATACAAACTATCACTAGAATGGAAATTCAAGAGTTAACAGCAAAACACTCTCTTATTTGTGGGTGTGGGAGAGGTCCCAGGGCAGTATATGACCTGAAAGAGAACCCTGTGTTTCAAAAGACTGTGAAGTCTCAAGGAGAATCAAAACACCTGAGCAGTGGTTGAATTAACTAAAGATTTTGCGATATATTTAAAACAAAAGATCTTTAAAAGACAGCCAAAATACATACTCAGAAGATGACAGGAAAAACAGGATCAATAGCAGATCAGAGATAAACACATCCTTAAGACACTGTCAATAAAAAGAAGTACAATTTGGATTCATTGTTGTAGTAGAAGCCACTTTGAAAAAAAAAATGTTTAAAAGCAATTAAGCAATTTTATAGAAATAGTCTGGGATTTTGTGCAAAGGGAGAGAGACTCTAGGCTTGCCTCATCTCCTAGAAGCATCCCATATTCTTAGATGTGACGTTGCCATGACAACCACAACTTGGTGACCTCGTTATTTCAACCTAATCCTGCTTTGAAATTATAGTTGCTCCACCCTTTTGCCTGGCTAGCCTGATAACATAATCATTGTAAATGAGGATGGAAAAACACAGCAGGATACCATTCCCCTAGTGACATGGGACTAGTCTCACCTTATCAGGGAAATAGACCAACAATTAAACTGCACAAATCTAAAAGCCCGAAAGTAGATTTTTTTTGTTTGTTATTCTGGTTTGCAAAAAATCTAATTGCTTGTCAGTGCAGAGATGCGGTTTGGAATGGGGGCTTTTGGGGAAATTCCTTTTAATTTAATTTAATGTCTTTATCAGGAAATTAAACAGTAATAAGGGGTAGTTCTCCTTAATTATGAATTTGTTTTGGCTAACATCTGGAGGAAGATTTAGGATGTACACAAAGAGTCAGGACAGAACTTGTATAGCAAATCAGACTGGGGTTTTTAGGTTCAGGCTTGCCTTGCTTTATTTAAACTGGTTAAAGCAGTGAGCATTACAGAATCCCAGCTGTAGCCATTGTGGAAATACTTACTATATTTGCTCACATGTTACAGGAACATTACTGTAATTCTGCTCTTATTAAACACATGGACAACAGTACTGTTGCTGTCACAGATTTAAAGGAAACATTTTCTTGGCTCCTTGGGGAGAGACTTCGGAGTTTTCTATGTACATAGGATATATGAAAGCTAGAGGAGGAAAAAGTGGAGCCAAAACCTTTAAAAGAACATAAATTTAGAGCTATTGATGTGTGATCCAACTGAAGCTCCACAGACTGTAGTTCGCAAAATCATTTTGTGACATACTTCTGTCTCCATCCCTTTTCTGGCAGAGCAGTCTGATTTGTCCCTTTCTCAGTATTTGCATGTTTCAACACATGGGGGTAGATTTTACCTTGCAGGTTGTGACATTGCCTGAGACTTTTTGTGGGAGCAAAACATGCACACCGAGGAAACCAAATTTGTAAATAATGCTCATTATTGGGAGAAGACGACAAGAAGGAAGAAAGGGGAGCTACTTTAACAGAGAAGTACAGAGAATTATTAGCTTGCTCAGTATGGACA
Source organism: Burhinus oedicnemus (assembly GCA_008921705.1). Lineage (NCBI taxonomy): Eukaryota > Metazoa > Chordata > Aves > Charadriiformes > Burhinidae > Burhinus > Burhinus oedicnemus. The sequence goes on along the minus strand of VFFE01008944.1, from coordinate 1,619,314 downwards.
CAGGACTTCTGTTATTACGGTAGTTTTCAGAAGACTGACACAAAGATCTCCTCAATTCTAAGCTTATGTGGCTCAGCCAGCAAAGGGTTATGAACCTGTGATTCTATATTTTAACATTTGGAAAGGTGTAGCACTAAATCGTTCTTTCCAGCTTCCATGTCACTATAGGGAAGTTGGGTGATGCCCTCTAAAATAAAGCAGCAAGGATTCCCTGCGCACACAAAGGTACCTATCGGGCACCCACAGATTTACTCAGTGACAAACCAGGGAAACCTTCACCCAGAAACTGTTTTATTAACAGTATAGTCACAAGTCTGTTAGCAGCCATCAACTCTGAGATAGCTGATGAAGTAGCAGGGCAAATAAAGTGATTCTCTTCTGGTAAGGCTTTACACGAAAAATTCTTTTGAATACCACTTCAGCAGTGCTTGGGGGTAATTTTCCTGAATAGCCAAAAATCCCCCAAAGCACTATAGCCATACATTGCAGGTACAACACGATGAGCTGAAAACTGAGTGCTTTCCTCTGTGCCATGAAAATATCTTTGTATTCAAAAGCATCTGCAACAGGCAGGGCTAAACCACCACTTGCCTCTGTTGAAAAACTTGCCACTCCCAGGCAGAGAAAATGAAACCACGGATAGTTTACACAGCCACCTTCACCTATGACCAGCACAAGGTGTCTCAGGCACACAGATTTTAGCTTTTCGCAACAAAAAGAAAAAAAAAAGGGGGAGACTGACAAAACACATAGCTGGTTTCCTCTATGAAGGGATCACTTAACATCCCCCTGGCCTTCCCCTTCAAGTGGGGCATTTTGCTGTCAATTGCCGATCATTAAATGATTTAAATAGAAGAAATGCGAATGTAATCATTAGACATTTATTTCTTGAGGTGTTCAGCAGGGGTTAGAAATCAGTCTCCATTAAAATATTTTTCTTAAGCTCTGTTGAATCCCAAGAGCAGAGAATAGACATGAGTAGGAGATGTTTATACAGCATTGCAGCAAAGGAAGCAGGTTTTCCTTCACTAAAAGGCCAAAGTTCGTTTTCTTAGAATAGCAGCAAACATTCCAAAATGGTGCCTCGCATTTACCAAGAGCTATCAGTGAACAAGTGAACAAGATTTATGTCCAGATTCAAAATCAGTTCTCCTACATACAACAGTAAAAGGCCAGACCATTCAATACCTAATCAGGTTTTCAGTCTGATTTTTCCAGCCTTGTTTGATATCACTGTGTATCGTGTGTAGGCTGATTAATCCTTCTAACTACTGATTCTAACACACAAACAGGAATCCAGAAGCCCCAAATGAAATTCCAAGCAGGAAGTATACTTTGACAATTGATTTTCATATACAGTCTGACTCCTTAGTCTGCTACAACCTAATTTTCTGTAGTCCTTTCAAAAAAAGTAAAATATTGTCCCTTTTACAGTTATGGTCCTGGATTTGAACAGCAGCTAAAATCATTCTGTGTTCAAAACAGCTAACATACTGGGGAAAAAAAAATTACTAACTCTTCCTTGTGTAGTTAAAAGTAGATTGCATAGCAGACTTTTTGCTGAAGTTGGGGAACACAATGACTCCTTTCCGACCATGCTATGGAGTGCGTAGGTATGAGTTTTTATAGACAATACAAAAGTTCTTACATACAAATGATTTTCTGCTTTGTACAAATTTAAAATAAAAATAGAAACAAAGCTTTGCTTTTCCCCTAGATCAGTAGTGACACCTAGTGACCAAATACTAAAGGAACAGCATTTTAAGAGATTTTCACAAAACTCTGCTGGATTGCATTACAAAAAATACCGTTGGCTGGGGACAAAAGCACCACCACTAAAGCTCTAGGGTGTGGCAGGAGGAAATAAAACAAATAAAGACTGACATTAGCTATGGTGTGATTTAAATTTACATAGGAATGTTACATCCACTTTAAAAAAAAAATACGTTGCGATTCAAAAAGAAAGAAAGGGATGATTTTCACAAACAGGGAGGAAACCATTTGGACAAGGAGAACGTAATTACCCAGTAAAACCCGGAAAGGCTCTGAGGCACAGCATTCCTACACATGAACAATGTCCATAGGACAGGGAAAAATTCCTGGTTTTAAGAATCCCAGTTTTCTGTCTCATCCAAAGAGGATAACTACCAGAACAGAGTGCAGCTGCTCCAGTGTTATGCTTATTCTGGTCCAAGTTCTTGCTGATATAGATAAGACTTACTGACATAGCTATATTAGAATAAGTTATTCCACTTAACCTACACCAGAGCAGATCTCTATCTGGACATACTACTCTAGATTAAAAATTATTTGGTTACTGGTAATTACCTGGATCAATGACATGAGTTTGCAGGGGAATGCTGAAAAGACTACAGTCTCCTCATAGGCCTTGTCCAGTATTGGTCATACATTCTACATTGTGTGACTAGGGAAGAGCTACGTAGGTGCATATGTTCCCCAAATAGGCGGCTAGCTCCAATCTGCAAGTCACCTTTACCTTGCAAGGTACTGTCCACATAGCAGTCTTTTCCCAAGTGGCAGTAACACAGAAGCTGGGCAAGCTGCAGTAATGCTGGCCAACGTTATGGAAACAGTCTTTGCTTCAGGGGGAAAGGAGGCCACTTTCTTCCTGAGAATCACTTCTCCTTTCCAGCTTTTCACTGGGTTTTAAGATTCGTAAAGTGCTCTGCGCTGCACTTGAAATATAAAAAGTTAAAAAGATACCCAGGAGTAAAGTTAGGAGAGTTCCCAGAGGAAGAGATTAGTCAAAATAGAAAAAGCTTAAAGAAGAAAAATCTGGGCAAACTGCATAGTAGAAGAGATTAGCAGAAGATGTACACTCTAGATAAAAAGACAAATGTATAGTTCAAAAGCAGAGCCAGCACTTGCTTCTGCAATATATCTCAGATTATATTTACAGTCAAATAAAATTATTTTTTTAGTATCATAGAAACAAGTGGACAGTGAAGTCTGCATCAGTCTCCCTTATTTTCACTTTGTATTCATTTCTCATCAGAGAAAGTGACTCCAAGTCTGAACACAGTAGAGAATCAGGCTTGTAATGTCCAAACTGGAGAAATCATGCTGAATTGTGCAAGGATGTTTGCACAAAACAGTTAAAATTGAAAACGGCTAAAGTAGCTGAAAAAGAAATTGAGTGAAAGGAGACACATCCATGACCAGCACCAAAATGACCATTAACCATAAAGCCGGAAAAGCTATACGTGTTCCTGGGAGTTTTTAAGACAGGTGCACTAAGAAAATTGTTCAGAAATGCAGAAGTGCACTACTTACTCTTTGATTTTCTGAGATAAGGGATACTGGGGACCAATGACAGAGAAGGTTTAAGAATTTTGTCTTACCAAAAGATGACAGCTGCAGCTTTGACTGATTAAAAAAACAATCCAACGCAGTGACTGGCAGTGTCAGAAATGTGTGGCTTGTTACATCCAAAAATAAATCCAGCTGTGTTACTTCTGCTTGCTACAGGCAATTTGCCCCATAACTATCACATTAGACTTCCCTTGTGCTCCTATTTTTGCCACAACCTACTATGAAGTCCCCTCAAAGAAAGAGGAAAAAATTCCAACAGAGACCAATTGATTACTCCAATCAAATAGCCCTGGAAAAGTCCTCAAAACAAGACACACTGCACCAAGATCAGAGAAAGGCAATGTCCCATGTTTCACCTGTTAAGTTTTTCCTTCACTGCCAGCATGATAACTGATGAGGCTGGCCAGTTACCTTGACCCGGTTTGTACAGAATGTAGATCAGTTTGAAGAATAACAAAAGATTTTGTTGATTCAGTCTACTGGCAAGATAGTGGTTACTTTTAAACAGAGAAACGGCATGGATTCCTGAACTCAAGAAAACCTGCTCCGTGTGTGACTGGTCTTTGACAAGCAGTTTTCACCCTGGCCCTGAGTCTGTGTAGTAATGCTAAGGGATCCATGGGAACTGAAATACAGCCATTATTTGACCTTTGTGAGATTTTGAAGAGTCAGAATCACTGCTGGAAAACCTTTAGGGGTCCACAAAAAGGAAAAACAATGAAAACCATTGCCTTAAATTGGCAGGTATTCAGTTTTGTTCCCATCTCCAACGTGGGCTGGCTGTGACCTAACAGAAAGCTCAGTAGGATGTTTGACATTAAAATAATCAGCTGTATATTGTAACATCTCTTATTTATACCTTAAATTGAAGTGAACTTAATTTTAACTTGTGTTAAGATTTGCTACCTTCTTCATGTGGTATCTTTCTTTATAAATAGTGAAAGAAAGGTCAATATCTATTCACAGCATAATTTATGTATTTGCTAATTACTGTAGATTACATCTGAAGCGAGGTGATCACACGCTTGTTAGTTCTAATTACAACAGAAAAATCATTAATCATAGCTTTATAATACAGCATAGGTTTTGTAGGTATTAAATGGATGTTTAGCCTATTGCTGTGCAGCTCCTATAGTATCAATGCAAATATCCTAAACAACCAAAGCTTATAAAAAACTCTGAATGTCTCTGCTATTTTGCAGAGTTGTGATCTGAAATGCTGAATTGCCAAAGAAACCAGGTGCACATGCACTAGGGTGGGGAGCAAAAAAGACTCTTGATGTTTCCTAAAATGAAATGTACATAGTTCAGTAAGAAAGCCCTCACCTCCATGCAAAAATTTAACTTTTTCCCAAAACTAAATGGAACGTTAAGATTCAAGAACATAACCTTGTAAATAGATCTATCATTTCTTTGCATGAACCCTTAGATACTTTCCTAGGTGGTTTTGCCTAATGATCTCACTGCTAAGTTCAACAAAATTGAGTGTAACGTACTGAAAATACACTCAACTGTTATTGAACTTGTTGATGAGGAGTGTAGACCCGTTAAAATTGACAAAACTGACAAATTCTCTATTGCCTCTTATTTTATTGCTCTTTTGGTTCAACACGTGGCTTTGCAAGTATAAAGCCTTTATTGCTTGCTGGTTGAAAAGAAAGGTCATGCTCAGGAATACATTTCATTAGTCATGATTCAGGCTTTTTTATCGTTTTTTCTCTTTGGTGTAAATTCCAATTTGTTAATGGTACCTAGGTACAAAGGTAAAAATAAAAATATTTCATGGAGTTCTAGAGAATATCACTGGCCAGCTAAGGTCAGAACTCTATTTTTATACCAGGGAGTTTTTCTTAAAAACATTTTCTTGGAGATACAGGAGCAGCAGAGACATCAGTAAAAAACCTCATGCTTTAGTTTTGGTGGTGTAATCATTGCTAGATCTAGTGCTAAATGCAGGGATTGCTACCCAGAATTTTTTTGCTGATAAGCCACTAGAAGATCTGATTCACAACATGACCCCAAACCAGCTGCATTGGCAGAGGGCAGGCATGCAGAACTGTGAACAAAAAGCCAAGAAAAAGGATGACACATTGTCTAAATCCAGAATTTCAAAACCATATTTCTAAGCAGCAAAATTCTACTAAGCAAGTCTGCCCTATCTTTAATTCCTATGACCACCTCAATATTCTATGGGACTAGACTGAAAACCACATCAATCCAAAAAGATATTTGGTGATTTGTTTCAACAAATAGGCCTATAAGTAGTCATATAAGCACAACTGAGGGAATTAAATTTGGACAGAAATGAGTGAATAGATCAATGGAAGGAAATGCTTAAACCAATTTAACAACTAACAGAACTGCCAAAATTATTTTGCCTTCCCTGATGCTGTCTATGTTTCCAGGGCCATATCAAGTTTACCCAACACAGTCTGTGCCGAAGCCACCTCTCAGAAACAATTCAAAAGCACTTCATAGATTAAAAAAATGTTAAATATTAATAATCCAATAAAATGTTTGAATGCAATATACTGCACACAAAAATACAATATAACTAATGCATAAATACCTAGGCTGTAAGTGTAAAATATCCAAGGCTCTGCCATTTGTTATATATTACACAAGTCAAAAGAATATTTTACTGATCGCAAAACCAGGAACCTCAAAATTAGAAAAGCCCCTTTGTACATTCTGATTATAATAAAGACATTAAATCCCTATTCCTTTACCCTTTTTTACACGTGATCCTCGTCAGCCCCTTTCCAGTCCAACAAGAATCAGCACCATACACTTTCTCTCCCAAGCCTAATCCTTAGGCTTGCCCTAATAACAAGCAAAGATTGGTTCTTCACACAAACTCATCAGCAATAGTGCACATCAAAAGCTTCACGGGAGAAGTCCTTTAGTAGCCCACACCTTTCTTTAGCAGCTCCTTTCCAGCCCCACTCCAACTGGACCTCTAGGCTTGATGGGTTGATTCTGCCCAGCTTTAAACAAGGACTTTCAAGGTGGACACTTGTGCTTCATATCTGCCAAAATCTAAATGTTCAATATTTCCTTAGAAAAGCAGGGCACCAAGATCTCTCAGATAATTAGGACTTTGCTCACAGACCTTCCCACCTTTTCTCAGCACTGACACAGTCTTTATTTTTGTCCAGGCAAAAAAGGAATTGTCAGAAATTTTCAGACCTTCAGAATACCTTACCATTTGCCTCAGGGACTCCTGGCTGGATTCTGTGAACTGCAGTGGCACTACTACTTTTGACTAAACTATGCCTGCAAATCCAATAGAAAGGTTTTAGAATGAACTGCTACCAGCTTACTGGTAGATGTACTTTCCACAGATTTAAAATAAAGCACCTGTGCCTCGTTATACAGTCGCAATCAAACCTTGAATGAGTGCTAAGTTTCTGCTTCCCAGCTAATATAATTCATAAGTAATATTTTTGCCTGTGGGAAACATTATGAAGAAACCACAAAGTTGCCTCCAATTTCAAATTAGGAGATACTTCTGCATTTAGTTTAAATAGATTCACATGACTGACGTTTAGTCAGGCATATGCCTGTCTACAGATATCCGAAGATGAGTGAAATTTTTTCCTCCGATGCTTGCTTTGCAAGGTCAAGACCTCTCCTTTCAGCTGTAGTTCAGACTGCAGTAATCCATTCCTTCCTCACTTCTAAAACAGATTACAACACGCTACTCCTGTCCACTTGAAACCGCAGCTTCTGCAGCTGCTCTCCTTATATTACTCTCACATGCAACAAAAGGTACTTGTGCTTCTCACATCTGCCATGGCCTTGGATTTGTTTGGATTAAGAAAAATTCTGATCCTGTGGTTAACAGCTAGTTATATCACCGTGATCCATTCAAGTAGCTGAGGAAAGAGGGAGTTCTCTGGCTTGCAACCCTCAGATTTAAATACTTTTAGGCTGAGCATATATTTGGCTCCTGATCCTACTCTTTGTTCCATTTTTCTGAGGGGAAGAAAACCCGATGAACTTTAAAATACAGGATTTTACATATCTGCTTCTAGTACTGTTTTGTTCCCAGGTGATTTCCAGATTATTTTACATAAATTCTAGCTCCTGTAATTTTTATAATTTATATCCACCCTAAATGCAATCAAGTACATTGAGAAAAGTATGTGATAAAAAACATAAATACAGAAGACTGAAATAAAAAGTATTATTAAAAAGCAAAGCCAGCTGAAAAACTGAAATTAACTTCATATTTTTCAAAATAACACAATATTTTCCATTTGAATTATTGTTTTGGGTTCTTTTCTATTTTTCATTTCCCATTTCAAGGAAAGGTATGATGAATATTGGTTTGTCCCAGAGAAGTACACCCACAAGAACATTACGTTTCATTTTATCCCTCTTGCTTTGCTAAAACTTTTTGTATTCTTCAGTCTTTTGTTATTTTTGACAGCCGGGGCAGGGGGAGACACTTACAACCTCAAATGAAACAGGAAGTCCTCCTTGTGCTATTTATGTACTATGGAACATAAGTGCCTCCTAACATTGCAGCTGTGTAGCAGACAAGCAATGCAATTGTTTAATGCAATTTAGTCAAGAACAGCTAAAGAAGGAAAAATCTGACTTAGGAAAAATTCTAGACAGATTCCAGCTTTGCTCATTAAGGTTTACAGAAAAGTACTTTATGTGCCTTAGCGTGGTGTACGCCTTTCCAGGTCCTGAATTTCATGCCTCTTACTCTTTCTAAAGCTGACTTCAATTTTGTACAGCATCCATTTAGAATGACTTGTATGTTTTTAATTTCTGCTTTGAATACAGAATTAAAACAAACAGGTTTGGCTGGGTGGCTTTATTCAGAAACAAAAAAAAAAAAAAGAGTTTTGAACATGAAAACTAGGCATGCCTAGTGCACCAAAATCAACTTTCATTCATTTACTCCTTTTTTTCTGTTATCTACAACAGGATAGTTTAGCACTCAGCTGTCTCAAAGACCTAAAGGAAAAAGAAGTAATAAGAGCACCAAAGATACTGAAGTTACATATCAATTTTCTCCAGAAATCTTCAACTAGAAGAGAGTGTCAAATGGAGTTTGTTTTCTGTTGCAAAAGAACCAGATAAAGCTGAAAGTGAGTCCAAAGGAGATAATTAAAGTATCAAAGATTTCAAGAACAGAAGTTTGGCTGCTCTGGTATTATGAATACATCTAAGGTTTTTTTAATGCCCTAATTCATTCTTTATTTTTCACTACTGCAAGGCAAGACTGATTTATTACAACAGTGTTAACACCACTCTAGAATTTCAATTTTTTGAGATAAAACAAAGATAAGTTGTTTAAAAAAAAAAAAAAGAACTCTATGTGCAGATAAAACCCTGGAGATCTTGAGATTTGATATTGGGGTCTCCTAGTTTCTAGAATCTTGGGATCTTGGTCTTAGCATTGAAATAAAAGTTCTTGACCAGACTCAACTGACACTAGAAGTAGGACTAGGTCTGCAATGGAAAAAGTTTCTGAATTCAATCCACCTCATTAAAAATTAGTTTTATAAAGAAATAAGCATGTTATGCTTCTGTTTAAGTTCAGCTCAGAATACATGCATTAAACAAGCATATAAAACATTGTTGGGGTCCTCATTTAAATATATCTTTGCCTAAAATGGGTCATTAAGCACGTTAGAAATTGAAGCTCCATTGAATTCCTAGCTCCATCAATGTCAACTGGCAGTCTGCTGTTAACTTTTGTAGAAGCAGGATTTCATCCAAGAGGCTACAATCTAAAACAAGTTCTGAGAAGTTTCAGCTGCCCTATTTGTCACAACAGGGTTTTATCTTGAAAACAGAAGAAGTAAGGTTATAAGTTACATTATTTTCACTGCTAATAATTTTGATTATTGTGTTTATCTATAACTGTTGAATCAAACAATAATTATGGAAGTAGAGACGCCAGGCTTGCAGATTGTCATCTTTGTTGGATAAGAGACTAGGAGTTCACAATAAATTCACTAGAAAAAGAGAGAGAAAGAAAGTAAAACCCCACTTCTGTTTCTGCCAGCGTGCTTAGAACAAGGAAATAAATTCCTCCCCATCATCCAAGTAGCAACCACCGAATAAGAGCAAATAGCCTCCAACAATTTTCCAGGAGTCAAAAACATCAATTATTCCCCAACCAGATGTCAAATCCTTCTTCTCAACTTGTAACCACTTTGGCAATACAGTTATATGTTAGTCAAACAAAACAGATACAGCAATACAAAACCTCAGGCATACCACGGAGAAATGGCTAGGGGAATGGGGAATAACTACTGAATACATTATAGTAGAGCCTCTGCATCCAAAAACTTGCCTATATCTCACCCCCGCCCCCGCCGTCGCATCAGTCGGTGTAACAGAAGATATTGTCTTCCCTTACAAACCTTGTCTATGTTATTCAGTATGAAACAAATTATCCCTTTTTAAAAGGTAGTGACAGTAGAAAGGCTACAGAAAACTGACTAACTGAAATAATTGCGTGCTACGTGAAGTGTTCCCTAAATCAGAGAGGAGAGAATCAAAGTAAAGCTGGAGAGTCCAATTCCAGTAAAGAAGTCATAGCTCGAATACTGAATGCAACAGAAATACACAAATATCAGCTAATGCAATTATTAGCATGTTTCAGATAGCTGTATTGTAATTTTAACGCATCAAAGTAAGTAGAGGCAAGGACAACAGACGATCAGCAGGCAACAGACAGTGCCCTTGACTTCCTCTTTGGCTTAGCTTACCGGAATGCTCACAGTAAAATGATTATAAAAGAAATCCTGTGAGAACAGAGATGCTTGCGGCTGTTTTGTATCCTATGGGGCCAAGCATGTTAGTAATGCCACAGAAATAGTCAGTGATTTCTTCTTTTCTTTTTTTGTTAGTTCTCAGCAAATTTCTACTTGACGATTTATGTGTTAAATGAAAATTTTCCTATTCTTCCCCCAGAAATAGTTTGTGGATAAGTATTGATGTCCAGGTCTCCCTTTACATTGGCACAGACTAACACGTGAACACTTTACAGTTCACATACAGATGTTTATTTTGCTCAGCCATCTGTTCCATCTGAAACACAAAAGAGATCACAGAAAATGAACTCTCACTCTAAGTCTCTTTCTGCATACATAGACAAACACCTGGGTTCCCAACAAAACAAGTCTGTTGGTTTTCACAGTGTGTCGGAAAAGATTGCACTTTACAGACAACTCAGAAAGTCAGCTCCCCGATCTGAAGAGCGTGGGATCTTGGTAAGATAATCAAGAATAAATGATGACTGATGGTGGGATAAGGGAGCATACAGATAACTCCAGGAGGATTTTTATTTGCAGGATAGTGTTCCGAGTCTTTAATTCTTTTTTTCCTGTGTAGTTATAGGTGTTTGGTTCTTTCATTTTCAGACACACACACAACTAAGAACTGGATTGCACCGGAGCAGATGCAGTGAAGGGCGGTAAGCTGAGAGAAATGGAATTAATGAGAGACTTGAAGAGGGAGTGAGGTGGGCAGTGCCAAAATAAAAGAGTCTATTTTCAAGTGCAGGGAAGAGTCGGCCCATAAGAATCGAGTCACAAAAGAGCTGTCAGGTAAGAGGCACATGCAGAGGGGGCATGAAATGGGAACGATAAAGACAGGAAGAGATATACACACAGTATGCAAAACAAGAACAAGAAAGAAACCTAATTTGGGAAGGCCATTAAGAAGTATTCAGCTTACAGGAAAGGGAGAAAACTGTAAGATACTAAAGTTTGTAGTGGAATCTGTTAACTGAAAAGAAAGTTCAACTACTTGGTGCGACCGGAAGACAGCAGAGAACAGGAATAGAAGGGTACAGCTGCTATAGTCCTGTCAGAGAACTGGTTCTCATGAGTGTGAAAAGATTCTGGCTGCCTGGAAGTAGTGCTTACCCATCCCTGTCTCCTGATCATATATCTGCATGAAAAACTGGCCCTTTATTTGTTTCCTAGTGTCTGCAGCTATCCAAGGCTGTTCCAAACTTTGGTCCTGACTACTAAGTGTTTTACAACGCCTACAACCTAAAAACTGAGCAGGTATAAATATTTTAGCCAGAGTGTGATCTGATCCCCAAATAAATGAACATAAGTAGATTCAAATCTCATTGGAGAAGGCAACAGTAACACCTTGAGCCAAGAAGGGTCACTCTAACTACTCACATTAATTATTTTTATTGACATATAATGAGTGAAATTTCCCCACATCAGGCCAGTTCTCACTACATATTTCACTTGGCCATCATTACAAGGAATCATGTACTATTGCATTACAACGGATATAGGTATACCACAATGCTTAACTTCAGAATGAAAAGTTTCCATTTTATACTCTCTGAAATTAAACAACCAGACAAAATATGAAGTTTCATGTGACTGAGCCAATCAAACTCATGTCCTGATTCCTGCAGTCAGGCTTTAAACCAGAATCATTCTTGGGGACTGAAAGCCAGGTCTAGAAGAGACCAAGTAACACAACCTTGCTTCTTATTTTACATATTTTAAAAAGCAACAACCACCAACAAACAAACAAACAAACAAACCAACCAAACAACAATGACAATCTTTAAACCTGGAGTTTCTGTGGAGGTATTCCTACCTGCAGGTTCCAAATGTGGATATCTACCCCATACAACAGCCTACCTGATCTCCCTATGTATTAAGTGACAAGTAGCCACTACATGAGGAACTTTTGTTGTTTTTTTTATTTTTAAAGGGAAGCTGCCTGATATTACAGCAATAACCTTTTTAAAAAATGGGAAATTATGATTCTGAAAAATAAATGCATGCAATATTTGTGCTATAAAACCAAGAGTAAAAACTAACATTTTAGCTGTCATTTTATGACATATTAAAGAATTTGTTCACCTACAGAAATAACCCTTCAATATTACCTTTGAAAAATGTTTTGGCATATTTGATGCACATATGAGTTTGGAAAATAGAGTGAGGGTAAAAGTTGACACAAGTAAGGCGATCATTTATAAATCTGTTAAAACTTCCCACATATGTAACCGTCTAGAATTACAAAAAATTGAACTACATCCAGAGATATCCAAACTGGCACTAGTCAAACTTGGTCAGACACTGGAAGCAGTTCAGTGATGTTGTTATGGTATAGATCTGCTAAAGCTGATTTATCTAGTGCTGAGCACAGCAATTGTATCATAGGAAGAAAGATAAGTTAGCCCAAGAGGTGCTTTACCACCTACACTGCAGTACCAGTTACATTTGCAACAGCTCATTTAGATCTAGCTCACGAGCCAATGCACTGTACCGCACTGTGCAGTACAGAAAAACAGACATAGCCCAGACAAAGGAAAGTGCTTTTGAATACCTTGAGATTTATATCCAGTCCTATTGCTTGTGGGTGAATTTTCTATCCGACCTCCTGCACTATAAAAAATGCTCTTCTTCTGGTACATGTGAAACTTTCCGCTTTTCTGTTAAAATGGCTATGTTTTATCACAGTGAACAGGGTTTTATGGAGCATGCCTAGTGAGGTAGGACACCCAAACCAAAGCAAGTTCGATTCATTCAAGTTTATACTAAATGGCAACACCTCTCCTATAGTCCTTTTATTAGGCCACATTATTGACAATGTGTTTTTTCTACTGATGTCTTAGGCACGAAATAATAATGCTATACCACATATCCAAAGTAAAAAGCACAGACACCCTTTAATAGGAGAAAAGATACATCCACAGGTCTTCTTGCTGGGCACTGCTCCTGGTATAGTCTGTAACCGCTGAACCCATGGCATAAAAGGACTCTAATAGACTGGGCTTCAAATGCGTGTCCTTGCTGATTCCCTTACTCCTATATCTATACCTTAACATACATATACACTCCTGTTACATTAACCAGTAGGAGTTTACACATAGACTAGTCAAAACCGCCTTTATTTTAGAAACACTGGTTCAGTCACTGCCATTTTGCTCTCAGTTAACCTCATTCAAAATAATCTCTCTCTCCCTGCTAGCTTTGATTTGATATATAACCCTTTCAGACTCATTTCTGTTGTTCTTCTTGATGCATTCTGTTCCATTCTCCACCTGGATATAACCACGTGGATTAATGCTGATGCTGTACTCAGTACAGCGACAGCAATATCAGAGCACTATTTTGTTGTCCACAATAACCTCCCTCTTGTGCCTCCGGTGTTCTGTAATTAGGCCCCTTCAGACACAGTTTGGTTATTATGGTTCATCAACTTATAATGCATTATTCTAAATGGCAGCATTTTCATTCTCTTTTTCCTTTTCTTTTTCTACTCTTAAAAAACCAACAAAACAACCCAAAACCCAACAGATAATGGAAGTAAAAAGAATTACTCACCCTTCATCTCGATCTAACATAATGTTTATGGGCAGCAGGGATAGCAGGAAGACGTTCTTGCAAAGAGAGGAACTTGAGCAGCTTTATAGGACAACAACCTAGGAAGAAATGACAAGCCAATACCCACATTTACTGTTTGTAAATCTGAGCATTGATTCTGCTTTCACAAGTGGCTTTCAACAAATGCAAATCAGAAGCCTGGCATCTGCTTGAGTAACCAGGCAGCCCTGTCCCCCTTTCAGGGGAACAAAAGCCATACAATCAAAGGGTTTTAAAAGGATGGCAAACTTATTGTAAGCTAGAAAAGGTTAAAAGTCTGCCAGGGCTTAAATATACCTCTCAGAACTCCCAAGTATGAAAGCACTTGTGACCTTTATGAAATTTTCTTTTCTGTGAAATACTTCTGTATAATTGAAACGTGATAAAAAGTGACAAAACAGGAGAGAAGCAAACTCATTATGTCCGTTACTTCCCAACTGATTTTGAAAGCTCCAGAAAGCAAACTTAGATCATTTTATTCTCGGATTTCAGAAGTCCTGCTCAAACCAACAGCACCCTGGCTACCATAACAGGGCCTACATGTGCTCCCTGCATCAGTGAGGAATCATCTTCTGCAAAGATGGGTAACAACTGGAATTCATCCGAAACATGCTATTTCCTCACCTCAGAAATCTTCACTGAGACTGGCACAGCCTGGAAAATGTCTGAATCACATCCGGGTAGCAAAAACCATTGTTTTAAATATGCTGAAAATTCACTACTTCTACTTACCTCAGTTAAAAGCACACATTCCCAGCACCAAGGAAAACCAAATTACAATTTCTACTGAAAATCTTACAGGAAAATGTCTAATACTGATTTCACATATATATTTATTGTGAAAATAAAGCCTTTTGCTGTCTGGTAACAGCACAAAATAGGAATTTCGATAAAAATATTGTTAAAAACATTTAACAAGTTCATCAGAGTGTGTCTTTCTAATAGCCTTATTTCTCATTTGTTTGGGAATAATCACAAAGCTTATCCCAAGGACTATGAAGCTAGAAACCAACGTACAAAGATCTGAAATAAGCCTGAAGTGTCATTTTGATCAAATTTTCAGCTTTTCGTTTAATGATTGATTCCAGATTCCAAAGTACAGAAAGGCACACCATTTCACACACAAGTTTTAGCTTCATAAGAACATGATTTGTCAATGCTATTAATAACTAGCTGGAAAATAATTCAGTCAGAGTAATGTCTGAAGGATCCTGCTGCTGTAAGGAAACCACTCTATAGCTATAAACAATTTAATTTAAAACAGATCTTTGTTCTAATGGTTTTGAACACAGTCTATGTCTGACAGAAAAACCTATGATTTCTTCTGAAGGAATCCTAACTGTCCCTGGTGTTTAGAGAAAACTATAAAGCAAAAGCTGGCAATTCTTTAAGGCAAAATCAGAACAAAAGATTCAAAGCAGTAGGAAGGATCTTTTTTTGATGTAGTATGAAGTACATAAATCAAATCATGAAACTCAGTGTCACAAGATGTCATGGATCCCAAAAATATAAATAGATCTGAAACAAAATTACATTAAATAAGGGAGAAACATATTAACATCTATTAAACATTATGGTACAAGTGCTACCTCCGGGTCAGAAGGACAGACTGAAAAATACCAGCCTTACCCTACATTTTCTGTCTTTTTAATTCTATGTTTTCAGCATCTCATGGTGGCAGAGATCTTTGTTGGATCATCCCAGGAATAAGCTAGCTTGAAACAAACAGCCTTCTCCCTGAAGCACAGAAGTTCAAATAATGCAGACGCAACTGAGAAAAAAAAAAACCAAACCAACAACAAACAACAAGAACGATGATTTAAAAATGAAGGAGCCAAGAAAAAGATACCAAGTAGGAAACAGATTCTGTTATCATTGTAGACACAGAATGTAAAAGTTTACCTCAAGGAGGAAACATCACATAGATGCAAAATATGAATGTTGATTGCAGGACTAAGCATCCTGCATTCTGACCGTCGCATCTCAAAGCCTACCCACTCTGCTGCCAATGATGATTTCTCCCAAACTCAAACTCCTTGCAAGGAGGAAGAGGGCTACAAAACCAAAATGGAGAAATCAAATGATCCCAGACTACAACAAAAGAAATAAAGGAAGAAGTCAAAGCATCAAAAGTGGAAAAGTCAGGGAACTGGAGAGGGATGTTAAACAGATCACTCCCACTCCTTGACACTACCCAAGGAGCTGATGGATGCTGCCAAGTGGTGGTCTGCCCAGGAGCAGAGACATCACTACCAGAAACCGCCTACTGAGCTGGACTCAACATCTGATATTGAGGTGGCACTTCCATCTAACCCACTAAGAAAGTTCTTAAGGGAACATGATGAGGAAAAGAAAAACAGAAGTTCTCCTATGCTGTTTTTCAATACAGTATCTTGTGTTCAGAGTTGATCTGCACCCACAGCAAGGCTTTCCCCACAAAGACCTTCATTTTAAGTAACATTGCAAGGCCCTTCTCCTCCTAAAAACAATGTGGTTTTGTGTAAAACAATGTGATTTAGCCTATCTATTCAAATATCTGTTTCAGACCCAGAAAAAAGAAATTGTGTTGTCATGCCCAGAACCATTCTTACCTTCTCCATGATCCTTTTCAGCTGCAGATACTAGACACTGTTTCCTGAGAAAGCAGACAAATAAACTACTTTCTTATTAGTCCTGCAAATAAGTCACTTTCACAACATCAGCCTTGCATAACTTGTTTTCATCTAATGTAGTCATCTGCATAATAATTGGTCTTCCCAAACTCTTCCACAGAACCACAAAATGTAAGAACAAGTATTAGCTACTGGAGCAGCATCCTTACTTGCCACTCATAGTTTAGGCTGTGCGAAATGACTAGCAAATAGTTAGTTCAGTGATTTAGCTTGTAAGACTCTACATTACTCTTTTCTATATAGCAATTAGAAACAAGGTTTAGCTGAAGATGCTCAGAAAAAATTTCTATACTTCAGGGTATGAGCTATGTATCTGATTAAACTCACAGCTTGATGTACCTTATCTTGGCAGCGTTGAAGACTGGTATTGTTAGAGATTAGAGTGGCATGCTATGCTTGCTTAAGATAACTATTCTAGACTATCTGCAATGATGCATATTGCACAATAAGGATGATAAATTTCACTAATGCTATCCAAAATGCTGATAGCCTAATGTTAAGTACAGTATCCTTGTTTATTATGTTTACACACGATAGCCTCATGTAATATGAGCATGACACATTGTGATAAAATTTAATACTAATACAGACATTAAACTAGTATATTATTATTTTCCACATAATCCTCTGGGTTTAGCTAGATCCCACTTGAAGCTCTGAAATATTATCAGATAATACGTGCTGGTTATCCCTTGAAGTATGAGCTAAACTTTTTTAAGTGTTAGTTCCTAAGTCCCATTAAAACAATGGGTTATTTGTGTATAAACAATGTAAGCTCCCTCTCCTAGGTCTATACCTAGGATAACACAAATTAAAGGTTAAAATCCTCCTAGTCTCTTTAGTACTTTTAATCTTATTTCAAATTTACTTTCTATCAGAGTAGCGGTAGTCCTAACTGTAAATTTTTCAAAGGCTTTTCAAAACAAAAACATCAAATATTTAAATTGCATTAACTTCTCACCTTCTCTTCCATCCACGCTTTCACTTCTTTCTCCTCCCAGACAGACAAACATATGCAAAGACATTCACACACACAAAAAAGGCACTGAAGATTAGAAAGAGTCAACATTTTTTAATGTGAAAGTATAGAATATACTCTCATAAATGTGAAGCCACCGTGGTTTAAAGTCTAAGCATTCAACACATAATTTGTAACTTTAATCAACACATCTCATTTTGCTAATGCATACTGACTGGATGCCTGAGTGCTAATGAGCGTCCCTGAATGCTAATGGCTCTGTGAAACTAGATGGCCTCTGAGCATCGCATGGATTATCTAAAACTTATTTGCATCTCAGATTCCCAGCACCATTCAGCTTCACCTCTCTTTGACCTTGACATTTTATAAACCAGGGAGAATAGTTGTGTTATGAAAGAAAAGCCAAAACTAAACAAAAAAATGCAGGCAAGGACAGATCTATCAAGGGTATATTTGAAACAATTTACTGAGTTGAATATTCTCACACTAGAATGTGATCACTGTAAGGTATTGTACATCTTATCTCCTCATACTTTGAACTCTAACACAGGATGTGTGCTTAGGAATAGAGTTGCTGTAGCCAAGAAATTTTAAGGATCTAAGACAAGGATTGTGAAAGAGATAATATCTTTTAGAACCAATTGATTTGCCAGCAAATAAAGGTATTAAATATGTTATACATTACTGCATGTACTACTATAAGGTAATATAATAATACACATATTATAAATTCAGTGCAGTTGGAAAATCAAACAAGGTTTCAGGCCCACAAGTCCTTCTTCAAATCCTATCCCACGTATCAAAAGAATATAATCCGTTTTCCCCACCAAATAACATTAATTTGGTGACTGTCACATGTGCTCTGTAACTTTGCAAAAGCCCCACCGTCCTACCTGAAACTGTTCCAGTGAGCAGACATTGCATCAATGCCCCGCTTGAAGGGGAAACCTATACTCGAGGTATTATTTCAGTGCCCTGCACGTCATAGCTCTCTGTAGAAAGTCAGAAATACCTACTCGGAAAGCCTTTTCTCTTTTGAAATTGTTTTCCGTGTTCTTTTTTTTTCTGTGAATAAATGTTTGTATATAAATATATATACACATATATGCACATATATATTTACATATTTTTCAGGTAAAGAAACTTTCTTGTCTGCCAAGAAACATCAGAAAAATTATAATTGAAGAACATGATGCGAAAGTTATTTTAAAATAAAATGTCTTTCCACCCTTTATTACCCTCAGAATAAACAGACACATAATGTTCACACAATGTTCAGATCTGTTTCCCAGCCTGAAATACAGTGGAAGCACTTAATGTATTGTTCAAGTCAAAACCCAGGAGAAGCCATTAGATCGTCTGGCGTGATCTCTGCAATGTACAGTACCTCAAACCAGGACATTCACCTACCAACTTTAATATGGAATCCCTAACTTGTGGTGGACTCAAACATACCTCCCAAAAAGCTGTGTGATTTTGATCTGAGGACTTCAAGTCATGGAATATCCACACCTTCTCTTCATGTTTGGTTTGCAATGGCTTAATCACTTCTCCTATTAAAAATTATTTATAATATTAATTTTTCAATTTCTAATTCCAGATGATAGAACCTTTTGATACATAGAGAAAAATAAAATTAAAAACTTGTACACTTCTGTATCTGCTTTTCCATCCACCTAAACACACTATGATTGGCTGCGTCATCCAACTTCTCCTTTTTCTTTTTAATATTAACATTTTCTCTCTTCTGCTCTTCTGAATTTTATCTAGTACTTCAAGATTTATTAAAAGTTACCAGCATGCCAGATGTCTTTCTAGTTCTTTAAAGACTGTTTGGTACAAATTATCTGCAATTCTAAAAGTGTTTATCCTTTAGTGACTATCTATGCCCTGAAAAGTATTTTCTTATCCTCATGGAATGCAAACACATGGCTTTCCAAGTACAGAACAGAAACTCTTAATAAATATTTCTACATCTTCTATATCATTATTTAATTATCTCCAGTTAGTAATGGATCTATAGCAGGACTAGGATTTCTCTGACTCCTCATTATCATCAGCTTTGGGTTTCTTGGCTTCCTTATGAGTTTTCTAGATTTCCTATACTCCAAATGACAAACACTGCTATTTATTTACCAGAAAAACTTTTCTTAAGTATATAAAATTACATGACCTGCAGGAAGAGAGCTGACTTAATGAAACTGTCTCCAGAGACACTTACATAAAAATCAGGTTTGGATAAGGCTGAAATCAAGTTTGTCAAAGGCGGAGCTCAGAGGATCACAGGTTCTTCTGGGAGAACTCAAACTGATATCTGAAACAAATGCCATATCTTCACTGAAATTAAAGTATTTGGGGGTCTTTCAGATAACGCCGCTGTACAATCAAGAAGCCTAAGACCCCTGCATTGAAAAGGTTATGATTTAACATCTATAAAACACTAGTTAGTAATAAAATCTTGGTGAAACAATTAGATTTGACATTGTAAGGGACACCTTTAGCACATCCTAAACAAAGATCACAGAGTGTAATGTTTGTTACAGATGGACTTTGCCATATATGGCAGGTGCTAGCAGCTGCTACAATCATGGCAAGAATATATAAAGAAATAACTATAATGTAAGAAAAAAGCTAACATTTTACCACAGTTAAAGCTATGTGGGTAACTTGAATCAAGAAATAAATTGTTCTGGGTGCACTCCTAACACCTTGCATAACTGATTTTCAAATACAAAACAGTACATCAAGTGGCTGGACAACAAAGGAATAAAAAGAAGAGCATCGTAATCGACAAACCCCTCATGTCAGTAATAAGCAAACAAACATAACAGCACCTTGGACTGATACGCATGAGATTTATGCAGAAGATTCCCATTAATACCACTGGAAATGTACTAAAGTAAAGATTTTAAGCAGAAATGGTAGAATAATATTTTATAATAAACTACATCAGGCGTTATAATATAATTTTGCAGTCTAAAATAGTTGCATTTCTATTCACTGCCTTCTTATGTTAACAAAAAAAGTTCAAGGAACTGAAAAAATTTACTCTAAAAATGTAAACTGATGAATTTTATGACTTTCAAATAATTTGTTACTGTCTTAATATGATATACAATATTATCAGATATTTAAAGAACTTTGTGAAATTTTAATTAGCTTGACAACTGGCAGCAGCTTCTTGGCTAATACCATAGTATATACCTCACTATTGCGCACTTCTGTGTAAGTTGCCTAGATTTCGCTGCCATCAGACAAAAGCCCAAACTGGAGGTTGGCTTTTGCAACAAATTATGAATTGCTGTGGTAGGCTATGGAATCTAAACACAGAACCTTGTCAGCTACTTAATTCTCCACTGTTTCTGATAACACACTCAAGGCAGGCGAAAGTCAGTTCCTCTGCGCCACCTTACCTGTGCTGTGTTACTCCAGCGCACACCTGAAAGAATCCCAGCAGGTCGGTGAAGATATTCCAGGCAGAGCCCATGGGGACATGGGGCAAGTCGCCCTTCTCAGACCTACTATTCCAGGCTTTCTGCTGACATCTCTATTCTACTTCAGCTCAATTCATGTTCAAGTTTAGAGGGTTTTTTTCCTCCACAGTTACAGCAGCTAATGCTTTTAAATGTTAAAAGAGGAAAGGAAGAATTAGGAAAGTCAGTGGTATATCATAAGATTATTCAGCTGCTGTGGGAATGTGGGAGAAGAGTGGAGGTGATTGCTTGTTTCTAAACAAAGCCCGGTTTATTCTGTGCCTTGATCAACCTTTGCATTTGCCACTAGCACTCCTGTCATCTCCTGGTTCAAGCAGCCAACTTCAAACACTACCTGTTGGAGGCATTTGAGGCAACGTAGCACAAGGCTATTCCAGTTTGAATCTGAACTGCAAAGAAATTTTCAATTTCAGTGAGAGATCCTGTATTGATTATCCTGTTCCTTGTTTCCTGAGAAAGAGCTGAATCATACCTCCACCACTGCTACAAAGGAAGCATGTAGAGCTGCAGCCAGTACGTAAAATTACCCTGCGGAGCTGAGTAAGAATTCACCGAGTAGCCCTCCTCTAGTTTATCATGGGAAGCAGTTCTTGTTATAACTGTTGTGTTATTCACAAAACAGAGCAGCAACAATGATTTAAAATCCCCTTGTCCTGCACTCCAGCATACGGACCATCTCAATTTGACTAGCATCACCTTCTGTGGGCTACGTTTGGAACTAGATCAGGGAACTTACGCAGCCTGAATGAAATGGAAGAAACAGACAAATGAGATGTTAAAGCTAGATTAGGCCCACAAACTCACCTTTTGCCGTACCTATAGCAAAGGTACATGTCGCACAGAAGCAAGTCATAAGGAAGGGAAATATCTTCTGTTGGAACTGATGCCAAATTTTTGTAACATGAAATCATGGCCTCTGTGATGTGTACAAAACAGATAATCTCAGACCTTCTTAAAGTATCACTAAGCAGAACACAGCCTAAATATAAGCTTGTAGTTGTTCAAATTCGATAGAGCTTAATTCAGTAGTTTAAGCATCTGCTTGAGTACGTACTTTCTTTGAAAGCCTGACAAAGCAGCTGTAAATAACTAGTGTGTGAAAATGCCTATAAGAAAAGTTTTAAAATATCAGCGTTAACTTTTAAAACTCTTCAAAAAAGCATCCTTTTCTCAGTTTCCCCATGTTTTTTTAAATTTATATATATTCTATGCATTTTATATGTAAGAAAGGCATTTTCAAAGTTTGTTGTTCTTTAAATATCTTTCCCTTTTTTTCTAAAACTGTTCTTCCAATATAGACAGCCCACAGAGATGAGTAAATTCACAGTTTCTGAGCTAACTTCTGCCCAGGTTAGATGCCTCTTGAGCTTTGCTCCTGTATGTTCACTGCTCATAACAGTAGCCACCTAAATGTTGTTTTATGTCCCTTGAAACATTTGTCTAATTCTCATGAAAACACATAAGACTAAGCTTCACCTTGTGTGGCTGACAAAATGAAGCTTATCCTGTTATTATTAATCTTATTATCTCTAATAATGGCTTTAGAAGTTGCTGTGCAAATACCTTAAAATAACTCCATATAGCATGTTTTAATCCTGGTTTAACATATCCTTTTAGCAAGGAAAAGAAATCCTATTAATGATTCTGATAACTGTGATATACAGAAATAGGTGCTGTCTTCAGCCAAATCCTTCTCCCTTTCCACTTAAGACCTAAACGTGGGCAAATCTCTGAAGCAGTAATCCACTGACACACCAGCGTCACTTCTGTGAAACATGTTACCCCACAACATTAATTTTACATTTGCTGTGTTAAGCTACTGTAGACTTTTTTGAGCATTGATGCCGAGTTTGCACCCCAAGTGTCAGTGCGTTACAGGTATATCATAGCTAAAACAATTTATTTGGTTATTTACTCTGTAAAGCATAAAAGCTTTATGGCTACCAACTGCATAATTCTGTGCACATTTATTTTACAGAATGATAATAGTTTAAATAAATCTTTGGGTTACGTTGCCTGATTTTGACATAACTTTTTCATTTCCAGTCAGGTCTTATTAAAACAACAGGGAAAATATTGGCAAATTTCAATATTTTAGCACTTTATTTTAATTAAATTGTATCATTTATAGAAATTATTATAATTTCCCATAAATTTACAAATATAAAAAATACTAATGACACATTATCTCTTTTTCACAAAATTCGAAAGAAAGTTTTAAGATCACATTTCCATTTCTCAAAATGTTTTCATCGCGCTACTAGTTTGTAACATAAATTACCTAGAAATGAAAGGAGTTACTTCTTAACAGGAATAAAAGAGGTCAAGTCAATCTCTTTTACATACAAACAAACAAAAAAAATCCAGGTCAAAATAAAACTCTCTCAGCTACAGTTCTTACGGACAACAAATAATTTTGTTGTTGTTTTTCACGAGGTATTTTGCCCCTGCCTCCCTCCAATGAAACAGGGAGATCATTAATTCTACAGTCAGCAGCTGAAATCAGTTAGTCTGACCTCAGACGTTACCGATCACATCCCTTCCTGCCGCTAGACCCCAGACTACAGAAGATATATTGCTTTTCCTTTCTTACTAGAAATTAACAAAGCAGTCAGACCAGAATATTATTTCTAATACAAACACACATTATTAGTTACAAATACACTTCTGTGAGTATTTTGATCCAAAGTTCATGGCTCTATAAAGAAGAGAAGACAGAACATAGCAGCAGTAATGAAAGCCACGTACTACTTTAACCTCTATGACTTTGCACATTCAAATTACAGTACCGGGGATTTAGTCAGTCGTTTCTCACAGCATCACGGAATTACAAAACAAGACCAATCCTCACTGTAGTTTGATTTAAAAGAAGCATGTAAAACACGTTTAGGAAATGTCTGTTCTCCGGACCAAGATGAGGACTACAAATCGGAAAAAGCAGTCTTGCTTCTCTGAAATGCTTAAACACTAAACAACTGCTAATCTATAGACTTTACAGCGCATTAATTCACAGAGTCAGATGTAACTCTGCTGTAAGGACAGCCATTCAAACTGTAGGATCTGGGATCATTCTGGGCTAAGTGTTTAAAGAGAGGACAATAAGCAAGAAAGAGAAGAAAGCAAGAATGTCTCTAATAAATAATTTTCAGAAGGGAGTGACTACGCAGTGCATTGCCACCATGAATCAAACCCATCTATCATACGGTGACTCTGCAGCTTTCTATAAAGCTGAGGGATTGCATGTTTTGCCTTCCCGTTTATTTAAGGCAGCGCGCTTCTGTGGATCCAAGCTTGACATTGATTTCTCAGCAGCCGATGTGATATGGAAAGCCACTTCAGCTACAATATTGTAACCTGATTTTCTGTCACGTGGTATTTTACAAATTTCTCACGGAAGAACGTGTGAGAGCTCTTTAAAATGCAAGATGCACCAAGGGGGAAACAGCGGTTAGCTCTGCAAAGGAAAAAACGTCACATGGCTGAACACATTCTCTCATTATTCCCAGAAGCTGAAGAAGTAGCTAGAGGCAGAAAACTGACAATAATTGTATTGCCTAGAAACTGACAGCATACATAAATCTACTGTATTAAGCCTTTATTCATTGATTTACTTTCCAAAGCTCATTTCCGCATTAGCCCAGAAGTAACACTGTGCAAGACACTGCTCTTCAGTTTAAGGAAAATGTGGGTAAATTTTTCTTCCACGTACTGTGATAATTAAAGTTTTGTATGGTTGCTCTCTCTATCCTGTGGCAACCTGAATTGCCATGATTTTTGACTGTAATTTTCTTCCTTAGTAGATTGTCAGTAATACATGAAACAGAAAGTAGGCATGCTTAGAGGAAGAGTAATTTAGCCTTTGTTGAAATTGTTTTATGTACAGCATAAGCCTGCAGTGATGGCAAGACAGCTATTCAGTCCTGAATGTCTGTTTATGTCAAATCACAAGAGCATAGGGCAAGCAATCTAGACCCAGCAGGAATCTTTCACTGAACTAATTTTGACATAACACTGAAAAATCATGAATCAGAGGTATATCTAAGAGGGAAAAATAAAGATTGGTGATGCTGTAGAAAAAGTGCTAGCACAGTACTGGCAGACTGGTACATATGTGTTCCTGTAATTATCTCACAGGCCAGCAAATTTAAAAATTAATTTCCCTTTATTTAGGCACCAGATCCAGCCTGCATTACTGCTGTTCCTGCAGAGATTTATTGTAGCACGTTGCTGTTGGGTCCCCAGGCTGAGGTGAAGAGCAGACTAGCCCATGTGGCAGCCAAAGGGCAAAACAAGTTTAAAACTTCCCACGTTTATGAAATCAGCATTGCTATTTTGCTGCCATTTGTTGCTTAGAGGTGCCTGGCAGTCCCAGTCACTTGAGTAAACATTATACCCTTGGTATAAAGAGATTACAAACACAATTAAAAGTGTGGAAATACGTTCTATCAAATTAACTTAACACCTGTGATGATCCTTTATTTCTCAGATTTTTGTGCATGTTGGTATGCATTTACTTTATTTTGGATGTCTAATTATTAATATGGTACCGTATGATTTAAGGACATTTCAAAACCAGAAAGAGTATTAAGAATTGTAACACTTCTATAGCTACACCTACTGCACATTGTATATTAACAAGTAAAATATGTCATTTTTAGAGTGACAAGATGAATGTTTATTAATCATTTTTTCTCCTTTAAGTTTCAGGATATACAGTCTCCTTGAACTGACGTTAACAGGTTTGCATATTGCTCATTGCACAGGTTTTTAGTGTTATTTGGCCTCATAGTCAAGCTGAAGAAAAAAAAAAAGTAGTTTTAGTATCAGATATTTTCATAATTTCTACAATGTAACATGGAATAACATATACTGAGGGGGTTTTTTTGGAGAATGTGAAAATAAGACCTTGGGAATCATGGAAAAGAATTGTGTCCAGAATCTTTCAGAATCTGTATTCTCCACGGTTCTTGAACTTCAGGTTCCAGACCTCACGTATCTACTCATCCTGCTCAGGGAGACAACTTGCTTTTGCTTTCAGGGAAGCTACCTCAGTGTGTACACGGTAAATGTACCGGCCTTATAAAGCAGCCTTTTTGCTTTTTTAAGAGACAGAACAGACATAAATCACACATGTACTCAGCAAACGTGTAGTAAATCTAGAGTCCAGAAGCAGAGGTGAAAGGAAAGAGACTTGAGGGACTCATAAAGACAGCAGCAGCCAAGCAGGGGGATATTGCTGTTGCCATCGTCAGGTCAATCCACCCCTCCTGCAGCCTGCTCCCAAGCTCTGCCCCAGCAAGAGGGTCGGAAGGCGTAACACGTGCCAGGTAAACGCTCTCCCAGTGGCTTGTACGGGGCACAAAGCGGTTTGAAAGCAATGCCGCTCGGAACCTACTGCCTAGCCAGCCCAAGTGCCGCAGCACAGGCACTCTTACTCCTTTCCGGCTTTGGTGCAATAAAATACGCAGAGCTCTTTTGCCAGGATAGCTACACCTGCACAGAGCTTTGGTCTGTATGTGTTAGGGGTGTCGTTGTTCTGCTGCTCAAACCTTTCTGGATGACTTTGGTTATTTCTCACTGAAGGGAAAAAGGCTTATTTGTGCTTATTTCGTCTACTTATAGATAAAAGTCTATAGCAAGGACATGGTCATCAAGTCCCTTATGAGTTCCCATTTACAGTCCTGCATATCCCCGATTTAAGAAATCTGCCAAAATTTGAGACGTTGAATAAATAAATAGCAGGCAAAACTTTGCATTCAGGATGGTCTTCACCTAAAATTAGCATCTGCATTGGTCACGCAGCAGCTGAGCTGTGGAGAAGAGATGTGTAATAGTTCCTTAAGAAATATACCATATCTACAGCTTATATTTTTATATTTTTAGGGAAAGATCTGAAAAAGAGAATTTCAGCATTGAAGACTTTCTGTCTTTGACTCCATGACAGGAGTACTGCATTCATTTTTTTCCTCCCTATACCTAGAGATTGTACTAAGCAAGAACAAATAGCTATTTCTACAGAGACAAAGTTTTACCTTTTTCGAGGAAGGAAGGAAGGATAAGAAACAAACAGACAACAAACAAACTGAGAAATAATAGAGCAAACCAGCTTTGGTATTCCCTACTCTCTCTCTTTGAATTTTTTGAAATTATTATTTTAAATTCTCAGAGGAACTCGTATGACCAACATATTTAAACATCCAAATATGGTACATCTCAAATTATAATCCAAGAATTTACTGGGAAGGAAAAGGGACAAGATTATTTAATAACAAGAAAGAGAAAGTCATAACAGCACAGTTTCTCTATTAAACTCCAATCTAACCTATTAAACAGCTTTAAAAAAATCCTTAGTCTGACACCAATTAAACTAACTTTTAAAGAGCATTCACTGTTTCAATGTTTTCTAATATGCTAGCTATTAAATATTTGCTTGCATATTACTTGCACAATGCCTGCAAGTTGTGAGGAATAAGAAAATATAATAAATATTTTGTTTTACTTTTATTAAAATACGCTATCCTAATTAAATATTTTCAGGAAATTATTTTCTCCTATTATACATCGAAGACTTTTTAAATTACGTTTTTAAGGGACAAGATTATTTTGGGCTGTGTATGTGCTACCTACCAGCAAAGCCAATTAAAATTCTTGCTTTCTAATCCTGCAAAATATAGTGTCTCTAAGTGGTCCTTAGCAACTTACACCTCTTGCTCTGTAAGTACAGAAATACTGTTTATGTCTAAATGAAGAGTAACGAAGAAGCATGACTAGGTGAAGAAGCAGGACCCCCTGCTGCCCCTCACTTACTCTGTGACCGTGTGATGGACAGGCACAGCCTTGTTCAGATTCTAAACAGCCTCCTTCTATTGTTGGCTGAATGGTGCCTACTAAGCCTGGCTAAAATCCCTCCCTTCCTATTCCGATGTTTTTCGAAATTTAGTATAAAACAATGTTGTCCCTACATAAGCTTCCATGTATCTACCACAAGAAAGGAAAAACCATTCCTTTCTTAAGCAAATTGAAGGAACGTTCAGAAGCCTAAGGAGGAAAAAATTCTTGTGGTGTAATGTGGATAAATCCTTTTTGTCTAGGGAGATTCTACAAGAGGTTTTACTTCATTAATCCCTCTTACTAGAAAAAGCAACCCCCCAATATCCACTCTTATCCATTCTTTCCTCCCTTCGCCTTCCGCAGAGTTCCTTAGTACCAACTCTTTCATAGGCAAAAAGAAAGCATAAGTCAATGAGAAGACAAGTGATTTTGGAATCAGCGAAATAAAAGCCCTGTCTCGTGAAGCTCTACAGCAACGCTCTGCAACCTTTGCCAGATTATGGCTAACACCACTGAGCAGCAGAGAGAAGCACGTACATTCAGTGAATATAAGGAACCCACTACCAGCCTTACTGATCTTGCTGCCACTTGAACGATGTCAGTAATGTTGGTAATAGTGGAAAAGGTTCATATGAATAAATACTGTCAGGAGTATGAAGTAATAAAAAGGAATGCATAGAGTCGGAACACAAGATGATAGATCTTCAAGACACAGAGATTGTACGGCATTTTGCTGCTGGGTGAATATAGGAGAACTAATACTTTTATCTCCTGTGACTAAATGACTTTCGTAAGTTGTTTGCAATTTGGCACAGTATTTTTATTATGCAAACAAAAATGTTTATTCAGTATTTTTGTTCTTGTGTTTATACGTAGCAGATTGTAAATGCACATTATCTTAATATTTCATGCAATCTTTGGATTGTCAACATTCAGATAAAATGTATTTTTTAAGGAAATTGTAGACTGGAAAAGCATTTGGATCCTATGTCAATATATTAATCACTATTGCTGTCTTCCTCCTATGCCATGAAGGGAGGAAACCACATCCTAAAGATGATTAATCTTTTGAAAAAAAGAAGAAAAGTATTTTATAATTTTTTTCTCAACTACTTCAGAACCAGTAATTAGCTCAAAAGACAAGGTTCAGCACTTCCTGGTAAAACAGATGGGAATTTTTCTGTCTATATTTCTTATAGAAAAACAAATTTGTTTTAGTCACAATTATAATCCTCATTAACTATTTGAGGTTTCTACTGCTAAAAAAGGGAAGAAAAAGCCATGCAGCAACTGTCCTCAGACTTACTTTCTTCTTTTTTTTCTTGGTTTTATATACACTTACACACCAAAATCATTAGGTAGAAGTAAAGGAAGAGGACAGGTTTTTCCCTATGTGAAAGAACAGCTTTTGAAAGCTATTTGATACAATTTAATGTAATATACATTAAAATAATTTCTATTTTCTCTAATTTCACAAAATGCACTTTCAGTCTATTTACTTCTTTAAGTTAGCTTGAATCTCCTCATTACAGACTTAGCTATAAGAAAAAAAATGGAAATTTCATTACATCAATGCAAAAAATAATTAGACTGCCTAGTAATTTTGCCTTAAATCAAGCCTTTCAGACATTACAAAGTATTAAATTATGGGTTTTTTTAAATGAACTTTTAAAAAACATGTGATTCTACTCAAGGCTTTTCTTCCTCTCTTTCTTAAAATAGGCAGCATTGTAATTCCTCCAAAAACACAACTTGTTTTGGTAGATCAAGTTAACTACTGAACATAATTGAATAAAGGGAGATGACCAAACCAGAACATCCACTGCTGCTCTACCGTGCGTTTGAGATAAACAGTGAAATCTCCAAAATAAAACTTGAAACTTTTTGTGTCAATTTGTGTGCATGGATCCATCTCCCTTTTGAAATCTTTCAGTATTCCTGGGACTCTGCCATTATGTTTAAACTATTTAGAGAATGGTTGTTTATATGAATATTGGTGATTTTATTTTTGTAATGATAGCAGAACCACCCTGGCTAAAGGATCTCATAAAGTCCTTATCAAAGACTTCTGTCACAGGCTTGGACTTCTGAGACGCTTTTGAAGAAAGCTTCTTGCTTTGGTTCTGTCTAACTTACAGATAATCAGTGACCCTTCAGTCATGAATTATTGCTTTGAAACACAGTATATTCCTCCTAGGTGATATAAAAGTTCTCACTTCACACTTAACTCAGCATCTCTGATCCTGCTTTATTTGCCTCTCCACGTACTTTTACTGCCACATGATATACAAAATAATGTCTTGGGGTTTTTTAACTGATAAATACACAGCTACAGGGTGACGTTTAGGTGGATCTGATCATTAGCAGATTAGATGTGTAGTTCCCTTATGCTGCGTGTTAGCATAGTAGAACACACACAGAATGAAAGCTTGTTTGAGTCATCAATAACTGAACAAGTAACAAGGCAATGAAAAATCAGAGTTTCCCACAAAGTGATAGCATCCAAGTAGGATTTAACTTCCCTGAATCATTTCAAGAAGGTCTAGAATCAAGCCTGTGTCCATGCAAATATTATAAAGTATACCTGCAAGAAAAAATACATGTGGGTGGAATAGCGAGGCCCTGTAGGTCTCTAAGAAACAAAGTCCAGGATGAACATCTGTCCATCACCAGTCTTACCCTTTTCCATCAAGTGGTTTTAGAAAAGATTAGTCTGGATCAAGGTAGGGAGTCACTGTGCACACTGTGAAGAGAAATCAGGGATAGTTGATCGTTAAACTGAAGAGCTATTGGTGGTGCCTCCTGCACTCCTCTAGTTCATTGCATCCTCAGATTCACTCCTCCTGTCTTCACACTAGAACTCATTCTATTCACCTGCAGAGACAATGAGCAAGATTTTCTGATCGTTAAGTAAATATAAAGGCCGTTTGGAACTGTGGTTTTGTCACTTCAGCAATATCACTTCCATTCATATGCTTTAGAGATCACAGTTTGAGGAGGAAGAAAGACCTAGAGGGCTGTGCTAGAGGGCGATTTTAGCCTCATAGAACAGGCTATAATTTACATTTATCTGTGTCTGACAAGGCTGCCTATGGCAGGGGCGAGGAAATGTTGCTGCTTGTCTCTCAGGCTATTGATAATAGGAGTGATGGTTAAAGAATTACTAACAAAGAGCAGCTCCTAGTCTTAAGGACTAGATGCAGAGAACTTAGGCGCACTTCACCTGTAATCGAATCATCTGAAGTGAAATGGCTCTCTTCATGACCGTAAGCCATCATTCATAACACCTGCAACGGCAGATCTGTTTCATGGAGCAACGCAAGACCTGCTAAATAACGGATTTTGCTAACTACTGCAGCTTTTCTTTTCTTCTTTTTTCTGAATCCCATCCCTTGCCCTCAGAAAAACATCCAGTTCAACCAGTAATAAAGAGCACAAGACATGCTACCTAAGCACAATACAGCTGCTACAACCAGATACTGCATGACCAGCAGTAACATACCGCAGCAACAGAAATAACATAGAAATGTCTCACCCAGTCACACCGAGCAGTTTGACTGATTAGTCTACAAGTCTCAACAGACTACAAATTCTCC
This sequence comes from Burhinus oedicnemus, assembly GCA_008921705.1. Lineage (NCBI taxonomy): Eukaryota > Metazoa > Chordata > Aves > Charadriiformes > Burhinidae > Burhinus > Burhinus oedicnemus. Next base: position 1,588,027 of record VFFE01008944.1, on the reverse strand, counting down.
CACGGAGATCTTCAATATAATAGCTGTCTCTGCCACCACCCCTTAAGTGTCTGCCCACACACCAATGACATAAGGCTACTCCCCACCATTCTTGGACATAGAGCAGGTGTTCTTTGAAAAGAGCACTGATTTCACATCAGACACCACGTCACATCACATCAGCGTTTCAGTTTCCCTCTCCTCAGCAGATGGAGCCAGAAACACATTTCTGTGCTGCCGATTCCCCCTCCCTGCGCAGCTCTGCCCGGCACTCCACCGGGCGAGAACAGAACCACGAGAAGGAAGCAATGGAGGGGAACAGCAGCGAAGAGGCACACCTGAGAGCCACTGTCATATGGGTCATGCCGATGTGCTTGATGTGCTCAGCAAGAAGAACCTCAGACAGTTTAAAGACTAAAAAGACCCAGATTAAATAAAAATATTCCTGTTTTTCAAGGGCTGGTTCATAGGCTGTGACTCCCACCTTAGCTCAGTCAATCTCTGCCTGTTCGAGTTGACAGTCTGCAGGCAATGTAGATACTGTCCTCCCCCTTATGTGGCACATATTTTGAACCTGTGTTTCATATCTGCACCTTTTTTTTTTTCCTCCCAAGGAAGGGAGAAAAAAGAGAGCCATTCCTAACAAACAGTTTGCAATTAGAGAAATGGGTGGTGTGAGTGGGAATGCCCCATTTTCAAGTTACGATCTGAATAAAAACATCAGTACTGCCAATTTATGCTGTTTTTTCCCCTTTATATGTATGTCTAACATACTACTTATTAATGGAAATACTGGCTTTTTAGTCCTTACTCCAGCCAGCTACAAATCATGTGGCTGACAGTTAAAAGGCCAATCTGAAGATCCTGCCTGACATTGCTGTGGCTTTGGTATGCCCCAGGATGTAGGTCACTGTCAGTGCACAGCCTTTCTCATATCCTTTGCTCCCATGATGCATTTAGATGATGGTTCATTAATGTGGCACTCTTTCAAAATAGAAGTCAAGAGATGTAAAATCTGTTTCCCACATAAATGATTTTTAATCTGTAATTTCCATGACTCTTGACATCTGCTGTCATGTGAATATATCTTCTTGTTTTATCCTCAAGAGAAAGGCAGATTGTCGCTATCTCCACTGCCAGCACTCATCTCATTTTCTTTAAACAGCCTTATTCCTGGTTTCCAGAGGTGCAAAAGAGACTCCTGAAGAGCGGACCATTGTGGGGTTTTTGCATAAGAAACACTGGAATGAAGAAAGCTCCTAGGATTAGCAAGCCTTGCCCCTCATGTCACACATGGTCACATCATGCAATACTTATAAATTTAACAAGTTCCATCTTGAAGATAGGCCAGTATTTTCCCTTTCTCTAATCTCAGTGAGAACGCTATTCCAAAACCTCGTGGATCTAATGGCCAGAGCCTTATTCTAATTTCCAGGCCGAACTTAATGTCAGTTTAGTAGCAAGATGTAAAAACACAACAAATGTAAGAACTAGCATATTAGTCCAAAGCTGAAGTCCATCTGCCTTAGCATGCTGTTTCCAACAGTGGGCAGTACAGGACATTTTGGGAAAAAATTTAAGAATCAAGTACAAGAAAAGCAAGGAAGAGCTATACTAACTGTGACAGAAACAGGCACACTAACTCAAAACACTCATTGCCAACTGCAACTGAAATGAAAATTAACATGTTTTCTTTGGTCCTATTCTTTTCTGACCAGTCTAAGCCTCTGACAGGCATTTTAGGAAAGAAGATTACAGGTGCATTATTATTAATTTTTTTAACTGTTTCTAAGTTAAGTAAATAGCTCAGGCTGAACCTTGATCTGTGATGCCTGTACCCTTGCCATACCTGGGTTAATTTAAAACTAGTTTGTATTCCAGTCTGAAATATCTGGCTGCTTTGGGTGACAGTTGAGGTCACTAAACCATATTCAGGATCAGGATGTATAGGGACCTATAGGGACTTCAGGACTTTGTATAGGCAGAAGTTTCAGTTTGGCATACCTAAAGTTAGTGACACTGGCTAAAAAGACTCACAGATGTGACACTAACACTGCTAGAATCTGTTTTGAAACTTGTAAGATCCACTTTCTCTGTCTTACACTCGTTCATTTGACAAGAATCATCGGATTAGCCAAAAATTTACAAGTGAAATGTTTAGTTTTCCAAAACCAATTTTTCAGTGAGTGGAAGACAACTTGGCTTTCAAATAATGATTCCAAACAACTGCACAGACAGGGCTCTTGATATGATAAGGTTGATTGCAGTGAGTAGCAACAAATTGGACATTTTGTACTTTCATTTTTGCTGCACTTGCCATGAAACATTTCACAACTTCAGGTTATTAAGCTAGCAGCAGTGGAGAACATTCTTCTCAGGGCACTAACAACTCAAAATGCCAGTTTCATCACCAGTGCAAGCACTGAAGCATTGATGTCTTTCATCATGCGGAGTCCCTCCATGTAATATTTCATACTGGTTATGACAAGGTATCCGAGTGTCTTCTGAAAAGTGGGAAGAACTGAAGGGAGGCTGAACTTCATCTCTTACACTCCTTAAAATAAAAGAGGGCTGCAGAGAAGCAGGGGTAACCGGGCAACAGTATGAGGCATAATGGGGAGGCTGCTATTATTAAAATAAGCCTGGATATAACTGAGAACATAGAGTGCGGTAGAAGGCTGTGGCGGAAAATTGTGGAGGTGGATTTGTCTTCCAGGTCCAGAAGACTTTATCTTCCATTTTCCACATCTCTCCCCACTAGCCAATTACCTTTATAGGTCACGGTGTCCCAGTCTTGTTCATTATCTTTTCTTTCTCACCCACTCCTTTCACTAAGTCCTCCTCATACCTCTAGTTTCCCCACAGAAATCGTAACCGCCTGGGGTAATAGAAGATGCTGACAGTGAAAAGAACCACATTTTTAATTTCAGCAGTGAAGTTATGGGTGTTCCATCTCCTGGTATGAGCAGAAGGATGTAGAATTCAAACCCATTTGTTTCCCCTAAGTTCAATGAGACCACATTGTATGTTTTAATCCAAACCACAACTTATGCTGCCAATAAGCACCTGATAGTCTTTTAATACTCATTTTAAATGGTTGGAGAAGCTTTCCATCAACATGGTGGACTGTTCTGCTCACCCATGAAACACAGATAGTGTAATGCATTACATACATTTGGGAGGTCTGTGTTACTACAAGGAGGGCTGGTTTCTGATGTTAGCAATAGGAGATAGCTGTCTTTGTTCAGGAAATACGAAACAGGGGTTAAAATGTTATCTTTTCTGATTGCAACAGGTACATTGTTTCTATAACCTGGCTGCTAATTTCCACTGTACTGGAGATTGACCCGGTTAGTTGATTTTTTTTCATGACTGCATGAAGAATGCGTGGAGTCTTGGTTCCCTTAACCTGGAAAGAATCAAGCAAGAGAGGAAAATACCTTGTTAATAGTCATGCCTGCTTTGGCTAGTTCTTAACTCAAAATTCACCTCTCTCAAGCTTTTTTCCCCCTCTGGGTCATAAATCCACGATTTGCATCTTTACCTAGAACATTGATCCTTCTATATGCTGTTGGTACCCTCACACCAAACACTGCCAATTAGCGCTAGTACAACCCTAGCTTTACGCTGTTGCTCAACAAGAAAACGAGGTGTTGCACAGCTCCACTTCTTGCCATATACTGGTGTTCTGGGCTCATATTTTTACCTTCAATTTGAAGAGTAACCTCCCTCTTCGTCATGTCCATGTTTGCTCTTCTCATTTCACCTGTTCGTTTTGTCCCAGTCTTCAGTATCACCATCACCCTCCAGTATTGCTCCCACTTGTTCTCCATTAGCATAGACTGGGCTCTAAAGCTCTAGCATGAGTTCAGCCCCACCAGAGACCCTCTCTTGTTAACAGTTCTACTTTGCTCAGCAGTCCAAAGCAACCTATAATCACAGTGGCTGGAATCATGCCTCACATACAGTGTTTTTGATTGAGATCTCAAAAAAACTAATAGGACAAAAAATAATAAGTTTAACAATGAGTAAGTGGAACAAAACTACTTAAGATCAATTCCCCTTTTTTCCTGCTGAACTTCAAAATTACCCTGTAAATGCCACCCTCAGTGAAAAAAACATTATAGGAAAAAAAACCCCTCAACATTAAGAATTTTCCTAATCATTACATGTTTAGCTGTGTTCAGAGCCTCTGCACGAAATCCACAGAATGCAGCCATGCACAAAGCAATTGCTCTGTTTTCATCTGTTCCCTGTTGACTATAGTTCAGGTGAAATTAATGCATCAAATGATGGAATGTAATTCAAATTTGCTGCAGCTTTTAGAAAGCCTTAATCCTGAAGGTGCTTACTTAAGTAATTTTGTTGTAGCAGTTGTACATGACAGCAGATGCACCTAGTATCTCTTTCTGAATAGAAAGTATTGACTTAAACCACTTAACAACTGCGAAACCAGAAGTTAGAAAAACAGGAGGTGTAGCCTCTTACCTGAAGTCCAGTGTTTTCGACAAGTTACTACCTAAAAGCGCAAGGGTCAAGGAGAAGATGCTAATTTGAAAATTAAGCCTCCACTGGAAATGAATAGTGGGCACTTCAAGAGTGGCAACTCTTGTTTTCCTCCAGTTTTAAACACTATTTCAAAAGGTATCAGACCTTCATGAAAGAATTAACTATACCTTGTCTGAAAATTCAACTCTTAGTCTCTGAAAGATACTTTTATCCATCTTTGTGGCTTTGAATTTACATACATTCCCAGTAGGCAAAGCGGAGCAGAAAACCATTAGGCACACAGCACCTCAGCCTCCTACACTGCCTGACACCTCTCCGAGCAAATTTGGGCTGAGAGACAGTAATCCACAGGGAAAATAAGGGAAGCCAAGACTGGGGAAGGGGGGAGGATACGTGTTTTTATGTGTCTGTGTAGCCTCATATTGCTAATAGCGTGGTTTCCCTACATGTCAGCTATACAGATGGTGTAAAGGTTTGCAGGGTAACACTTTGGTTGAAGATAGGCCTAAATTTGCAAACAGGAAGTTTTGGAGGGGGGTTTGTAAGGAGAAAGGAAACCTGTTATTCACAAAAATTAGTGGAGTTGAAGCTATTTATCAGCTAATGTGGGTAAACTAGGTCATTAACACCTGCTGGATTATGGACTGCTTCGCTCGATTGGTGCAATGCTGTATGCTTAAGGCACTTACTTTAGACGTACATAGCTGTGCCCTGCTGTCCGGGATAGCATGCACTGATTTTGGTAACTAGCTGCTGGCATCTTAATAGTCTGGTCATGCTTCACATGGAGGATGGAGAAAAATCTGGGAGTCTGAGCATATGAGCAGGATCTTAATAATTTGGAAAAAGTACATTCTTGGGGGTTAAAGAGACTTTTTTCTTCCAGGTGATGTTTGTGTATGGGCTTAAATAAAAAAGCCAACTGTCACGCTAACTCATGTGAATCCAGAATCTAATATGGGGCCCATTTGTATTATTTCCTCAGCCTTGTCTCACTAAGATGTAAGGATACAGTGGCAGAAAGAGTAATTGGTTTGTTCAAAATTAAAACCAGCATTTTATTTTTAAATTCCAGCTGTGATAGGCATGAAAAATTAATGCCTGTTGTGCTGGATAGAAAATACCACTGCCTACTACCAGATACACAGGTAAGTGATGTCCAAATTACCCGGCTGAGGTAATCTTTGGCATAGTACTACTTTTGCAAATCACCAAATATGACTAGTAGCAAAGTGATATGACTTTGGCTTGTGGTCACAATTTTACATTAATTTCAATTAGACCAATGACAAAAGAGGTATTTTGAGCCTCTATTATTGCAGTCACAGAGAGATAATTGTATTTCATTCATATGTTTTGATTTTCATCAGCTTTAAATCAACTTTAAAATGGTCTCATACATATTTGGGATATGAGGTATGGATGAAGAGATGTATTCAAAGTCTTCCACCAGACCAGTAGGTGAAGCAGAAACAGAAACCAAAGGCTCCAATCTTAAGGTTTTTCTATACTTTTCATTTGTAAGAATGTCCTAGTACATACTTAATAACAGTACTTAAGAGGAAGTTCATACAAGAAAAATACTGTGATTAGTGGTATAGTTCCTATCTACAGGAGGCACTAGATAATGAATATTGAACTACAGAAATGACAGTTGTGTCAGGCAGGGTTGATACTGCTTGTTCCTTCCGAAATAACACTTCTTAAAATATTATCTATTCCTTCATTTCACAGGCAAAGGAGTTAAAACTTTCACATTCAAAACCCCATAGTACTTAATTTTTATGTCTCCAGATTCCATCTCTTTGTTAATACCAGTCTGGTCTGAATAGATGTTGGTTCTTTTGGTTGGGTTAGGAAATTCTTGTGATCCTTATGTGCAGTACAGAAGTTAAATAACCTGTTTCCCTTCCTATTGTGTCCGAGCCCGTAAAGCTGGGTTACAGAACACTGATTGACAACCCACCTGCTGATAACATGTCAACAGTGCTGCTACACCCTGCTGGGGGACTCCCTTCACAGCCTTGGCTTCTGTTTCTGTTGGGTGTTTCTTTGTGTGTTGCTGCCGTTTGTTGCTTTTCGTTGTTGTGTTTTGTTTTGTTTTGTTTGAAACAGATGGAAGGGTTTCTGGAAGCGGTATACGTAATAGGCTGCACGTGCTCGGTGTAGGAAAGGCCAGGAAGCCTGGATTGTGGGCAATAAAGCAAAAATGTAAAACGAGCCTCTCGGTAGAGGCTGTGGCACAATTAAAATCCTCGCTGCCAAAAAGAACATAGTTACATATTCCTAGCAGCAGAGAAATCTCCCCGATGTATTGGAAGTTTCTGCCCTCTACTGGCATTCCTGAAGATCAGCCTCAACTCAGCTGCGGGAGTCTGTGATCACATCCCTGAAGAGCCCTCGCAGACAGTGTTGAGACTGGCCATATTTGTAAAGCAAATCCTTTAGAACATGGTGTTTCGGGAAGTGCCAGAATGACAGTGTCTGACGGGGATCTAAATCTCAAGTGACATTTGCTATTGACTTCTGCAATGCTTTTCGGATGTCTGCCTACTTCTCACCTTGTTCAACACTACAAGGGTTAGTCTGAAGCATCTCCGCATGCTATTACGGGCCCCATCTGTTTTCTTCCAGTGAGCCAATACAAGGAAGAAGAAACAGGATAATGTTACTTTTTGTTGTGGTGGTGGTTTTCATTCCACTATAAAAAATTGTGCTTGTTTAGCATAATGAATTATTTCATCAAAAGGTTTCAAAGTGCAACTTTGGGTGAATGTAGAACTGCAACTGCTGAATGACTCAGCTACTATCATATTTGGAAACAATTCCATCTGTTTTCCTTGGGTGCAAAGCACAATTTTAAACATTTATTTTGTGGCAATTGTTATTAGCTAATTGGTAAAAAACTAATTTTCCCATAAAAGTATACCTTTGAGAAACTAATTAAACCTGTTGGTAAAATACATGAAATTTCACTTCACAGTGAAATCTGAAGACATTTCAGACTCAGTCCTGTAATGAACCAAAGGTTCTGCAAAGCAACAGGACCGTACATGGATCAGGCTTCGCAGGATGGCGGCCTCAGTCCGAACAGCAGCGCGGGTTCTCGCCCACTTACGCCTGTGTATTGGGTTTGCTTGGCAAGGTTTTTGCAGCCGGGGGCTACAGGGGTGGCTTCTGTGAGAAGCTGCTAGAAGCCTCCCCTATGTCTGACAGAGCCAATGCCAGCCAGCAACAAGACAAACCTGCTGAGCCCATCAGCAATGGTGGTAGCGCCTCTGGGATAACGTATTTAAGAAGGGGGAAAAAAAACACCCAAAACTGCGCAACTGCAGCCGGAAGAGAGGAGTGAGAACACGTGAGAGCAACAACTCTGCAGACACCAAGGTCAATGAAGAAGGAGGGGGAGGAGGTGCTCCAGGCCCCAGAGCAGATTCCCCTGCAGCGTATAGTGAAGGTCATGGTGAGGCAGGCTGTCCTCCTGCAGCCCATGGAGGTCCATGGTGGAGCAGATAATCACCTGCAGCCCATGGAGGACCCCACACCAAGGCAAGTGGATGCCTGAAGGAGGCTGTGACCCCATGGGAAGCCTATGCTGGAGCAGGCTCCTGGCAGGACCTGTGAACTTGTGGGAGGACCCATGCTGGAGCAGGTTTGCTGGCAGGACTTGCGACCCTGTGGGGGACCCACACTGGAGCAGTCTGTTCCTGCAAAACTGCACCCAGTGGAGTAGCTTGTGAAGAACTGAATCCCATGGGAAGGACTCATGTTGGAGAAGTTTGTGGAGGACCATCTCCTGTGGGAGAAACCCCACGGTGGAGCCGGGGAAGAGTGTGGGGAGTCCTCCCCCTGAGGAGGAAGGAGCAGCAGAGAAAATGTGATGAACTGATGGCAACCCTCATTCCCCATCCTCCTGCGCTGCTGGGGGGAGGAGGTAGAGAAAATCGTGAAGGAAGCTGAGCCCGGGAAGAAGGGAGGGGTGGGAGGAAGGTGTTTTAAGATTTAGTTTTTATTTCTCATTACTCTACTCTGATTTGATGGGTAATAAACTAAACTCACTTCCCCAAGTCGGGTCTATTTTGCCCATGATGGTAATTGCTGAGTGATCTCTCCCTGTCCTTGACCCACAAATCTTTCATTATATTCACTCTCCCCTGTCCAGCTGAGGAGGGCAAGTGATAGAGCAGCTTTGGTGGGCACCTGGCATCTAGCCAGGGTCAACCTACCACAGCCTGAAATGTCAAAAAAAGCTTCTTGCCCAGTGTTCAAAGGTCTTCGGATTGTAATGATACTACTGATATTCTTCTGTACAAGTCTCTTTTATGCTTACTTGTGCTTTATTAAAATCTACTTTTTCTAAATCTGCAGGAGAAAAAAATACTCATACAAATCGGACCTGTCCCGGCTGCCATGGCATTCTGGCAAAGATGTATTTTGTCTCTGCACATTTGTATCTGGCGCCATGTGTAACAGCTGCCCCAGTTTGGGGTAACTGCACCTATGCATGTATGGATGTACCATCTAATTGCATCATCTTTTCAAAGACACATTGGCTCAGGTCTGGAAACATCCCTTTTCTAAGAAGGGGTAGACTGCTCCTCCTGGAGTGAAAACGAGAATGCTAAGCACAAATGGGTTAGAGCGTAAGAGCAGGACTGATCCGCGTGGCACAATTTGTGTTTCCTTTTTCCCCAGACCTCACCCGTCTCTTTCTTTAGTAAACAGTAGTACACATCTTCAAAAGGAGGTTGTATAGAAAAGTGCTGTACTAAATTGGATCTATGCATCTGAATTTTTTAATGACACCAGTTGTACAGTCCTAAATAAAAAAATGGTAAATTCAGCTGCTTAATATATATAAAAAATGAATAAATATTGCATTCCTAAAATTAAAGGACGTTAAACTTCTTACTTCTGCAGTATTACATTGTTGTTGATAGTGCCATATAAATAGTAAAATATGCTTAACAATTCAGGGGTTCTCAACAACACTAGAGTGGAAATTCATCAGGTATTGCACTCCTGTAAGAAGCACTAAGTTGTCCCTGCCCATGACATGGGGGTTGGACTAGATGACCTTCAAAGGTCCCTTGCAACCCAAACCATTCTGTGAAAATCTTCACAACAGACCTGCAGTTTCCAGGTGTGTCTGTCTGTCTGTGTTCAGCATGGGTTAACTCCCTGCAGTTCCCACAGACTACATCCTTCCTTCTCATTGCAGAACCAACAGATCTCTGAGTCTGCTGAAGGAGCCAGGCAACCCAAATGTTTCCAGTGTCAGGGTGGGGTTTTTTTCCTAGACAATTACTGAACTAGAATAAAGTTTGTTAGAGACACAGGATGAAACTGGTCACATAAAGCTTCTTTTCCATCAAACTCCCCAGGTTAAATCTCTCACCTGTAGCAGCAAGCTTGACACACACTTGGCAACACCTTTATTCTCACTCTCAAGCTTCAATAATGCCATTTTCATATCTTTCCATTCATACCTGCAACTGATAAAAGTTAATAATCCAGTCAACAGTCTTCCGTTCACAGTTATGTTTTAACACTATTCACTGTTTCACAGTCAGCATATTTCACCAATTTTACATTGCTACAGTCAACATATTATTGTTTCCAATATCCCTATTACTGCTTCTTATCCAGTAGGCACCAGTACAATTTGAATGAGGACACTGGGGTAGACACCTTTCATGGGACACAGGAATTGCTCATGTTTTCTACCATTCTTCCCCCTTCAAGCAAGAGCGGAAGAAGGACAGCTCAGTTGAGGACAACGTTCCTGTTACTATGTTCACACTCCATTCAACATGCATTTCTTCCATCTCATGTGATAATACAGCTACTCTTTCTTACAATAACCACAGCCTTTCATTTAATTAGCTGAGTGAGAGCAGCAGTCAGGATACGCACAGCAGACCCCTGTGGGGCGTTGAACCAGCACTGGAGCTAGAGCTACACACGTAGAGCAGCACAGAGCGACTGGTGGCACTGCTTCATGTTCAACACTGTCCTAACATAGCTGTTCTGCTTCTAGACCTGCACTGGTGCATTCATGCAATATGACATGGAGGGAGACATCTAGCCAGGTTAGGCCCCCACAAGCTTAGTGACCCTTTCCTTAGCGTAGACACCTCCCCTGTTTTCAAGGCCCTATCTCTAGTTGGCACTGGCAGAGCATACCTGAAACATCTAGGGCAGAACCACAGATCTGCCTCACATTTTCCTACCAGGACCATCAGGCCTTTCTAGTGAAGGAGGAGCAATGAATCTAGCTTCTGAAATGCATGGATTGCACCTCATTGTCTTTTTCTGACCTTCTGTTCTCTACCAAAATTTAAACCTCGTTTCCCTCTTTCCTCCTGTATAATCTCAGTGTTGGATAGTCACAACCTTCAACTTAATTCCACATGACCAATGACCAGCCATTTGCCTTTTTCACCAGGTTATTAATAACAACATTAAGGTCCCCTTATGTGCACACAATCTACAAAAGATGCCTGAAAAGCCCCTGTAACCCTTAGGAAGTAAAAGATTCTCTGCTTATCTTAGTCCCATTCGCTGTGTTGTCATCTTCTGCCACAGCAAATTCTGCAAAAACATCCACGAGCCACACAGCCTGCCAGGTCCTTGGCCCTGTGCTCTTACATAGATGTAAGAGTGAACAGCTGGAATCCCAGCTGTGCTCCCTTCACCATTCAAGAGTTTGATCTGCTCTTCAGGGAGCAGACTGAGACACAATTTAATAGATCTTTGAAAGACAACACAACACAGCAATTTGAAAGCAACTTGGAAATTCAACTAGCTTGGCAAAGGGAAGTCTTCAAATCATGTAAGGTTGTAGTACAATAGCTCTTCCCTTTTCCAGAATAATTGAGGCACACCTTAGTGTTTCATTCCTTATCAGTGCCTCGCAGTTTTTGACAGTACTATTAGCCTGTAGAAATTACTGGTCAAACAGTATGGCCGCAAGTCTTCCATTTAAAGTCAAAAGCAGCTTCATGAATTGACAGTTCCTGACTGGTTTGACAGGACATAAAAATTCCCCTCTATACCTTTGCATCCAGCACAGCAAAATGAGTAAAGGGACAGTCATACCAAAAAAGGCAATTGTGCAGCCATATGACCATGTTAAAACTGACATGGGCACGTGAGCTTTTCCTAGTGGGAAGAGGGGAAAGGTTTCCTGACTCATGGCAGCAAATCCTTCCCAACACAACCCTGAAGTTACTTTTTAAAAAGTGCATAGGGGGACTGTACATACAACTTTGCATGTTCAACGGTTTTCAAGATGTTCCAAAAAACCTGACAGTACTGGTTCCACATAAGTCTATGTTCAGAATAGGCCATGCTTCCACTCTGCAACCACACTATATTTCCATGTAATACAGTTGGATTAAAGAAAACATTTGCTCCAGCTGAAGGCCTGCCTCTATGCACGGCTAGTAGCTCTTCTGCACCTCTACCACAGAAATGCATTTTATGCAGCACGATCAGAAAGAAAGAAGTAAAAAAAGGAAGTCCTTTGCCATAATTGAACTGCAAGTTCAGTTAAACTGATTAAAATGTTATCCAGATATCTGGATTACAGTGATGGAGACAGCCCAGTACATAAAACAATATACTTTTATTTAGCACAAGAAGTTCCATACTCAAGTAGAAGTGTGTATGCTTTTTCTAGTATTTCTTTACAGCACTTGCTTTTTGAAAAAGTAAAGAACCATCATGACTAAAACAAAGACACACTAATCATTTGGCAGAACAACTGTGTTATCCTACAACTGTAGGCCTGATAGCAGCTTATAAACTGTAAGGCAAATGAGGAACTCCTCCTCAAGTGAGTAATCTCTATACAGTTCCATTAACTCAAGTGGAGCATTTACAAGAAAAATGTTACAAGACTAGGACATTATATATGACTGTAACGTTTCCTGTAATTACAGCCAACATAATATGCAGGGGCAGGGTTATATTCTCAGACAGAAAAAGACAAACTACCGAAAGATTCACAGTAAGTTGCCAGAAACGCTTACTGACTGAGAAAAAAAATCCAACCATTACATATGCGATTATATGACATAACTAAGCACAATTCCCATTTCAGAGACAATGGGTAAGTTGACGAATAATGCTCAGAATTAGGACATCTACAGACTTTAAAGCCTGCAAATTTCACTTAGAGACAAATACTTGATACTTGTTGGTAAACAAATGCCAATAGCATACAACCGACAGCACAGAAATATTACTTGAAATCTGGTTCCATTAATGACATAACTACAATCACTGGATACAGAATACCATCCAATTATACTGGCAGACAGATTTTTCCATAGCTTCTCCTTTGCTGAAGTTCCACCGTCTTAAGTGACTGACATCAAAGGTGTGCTGCAACTAGTTCAGTCTTCCCTCCTGTCGTTATCACCTGCATTAGACTCCCTGAGTTTGGTCGATTCTTTCGTGTCACCCAGTCATAAAATGTTCTGTTTTAAAATAAATGGATAAAACAGGGTGAGGAGGAGGGGAAAAAAAATAAAATACTACTATCAGGTATACTGACAGGAAGCATGAAATAAAAGCCTATTACTTCTTTTCCTATTGCCCTCTCTAGTGATTTCTACGTATGCTATAAACTAGCAATGCAATCACTGGATTCAGACCTTCAGAGTTGGTCAGAAGCCCAGAGAAATCCACAGGGCTTTACAGTGCGCATACAGGATTTTCAGAACATCTCAAAGGAAAAGGCCAGAAGCTTCAAATGTCAAAGTGGCAAGGTTTTTCCAAGTTTAAAAAAAAAAAAATTTGAAAAGAAGAAGGAGAGGATACTTAAATTGCCTTTATAGTACATATCAGGAACGTGGATTTATGGCTAAAATAGAGTTGCTAAACCAATTACTCTGCCAACAGGCCATTATAACACTTAGATATTTAACTGTGAAAGTGGTCAGCAGAAGTACAGAAAGCCTTAAGACATCCAAAATAATGCTGAGTAAGAGGGACTCATTCTAGGTAGCGCACCAGCACAGTCCTCATCAAGATGTAATACAAACTCCAGACTCATAATACAAAAAGAGCAGTATATTTTTCAGGTGTAGCAACGCTTCCAATATTACAGACATAGCAGGCATTCCAACATGGCAGTCGCTATCTGACGCAACAGCCTCCAGGGCACAAAATTCAACTGCCATATGGGAAAAGACCTCCCGCATCCTTCCCAAGATGTGGATGTTACCAACACTTAACAACACTGGATGTTTTTCTTCCACGGCCAGTGAGATTTTCAGTTTTCAAAGCTGGATTTAAAGTTTAGGGAATTAGAATCCAAGAAACAAAAAAACCCACTAATCAACCTAATTCTCCTATATGGAAAAAATAGTTAAAATTAGAAAAATGAATTTGTAAAACCACAACATCTGGCTAAGCAGGCTCTGGAGCACAAAAAATTTAAGATCTTTTTTGGAACATTTTTAGGCCAACTAAATTCAATTGATGGGGCCCTTTTAAAGAGCCACATCAAACAGCTGCATAGGCTTCTCACAATAAAAAAATATTTCCCACTCTGACATCCAACTTAAAAAAAATAAATCCCCCAAAAAGGAAATCTAATGTCACAACTGAACTACTCTCTGAACAATTAGCAATAGGTAAATGCAATTTCAGTGTCAGTTCTAAAAGACTTTAAAAATGCATAAGAGTAAAGCCCTTTACAATATACAAATGTAGATTCATCTTTGTTTTTCCTCAGACACAAGACAGTTGTGTCCTTATTTTCTTCCTTTCAACAACTCACCCTCAGCAGAATCTTTACCCCCCATCACATCACAGAAAGCAGTACTTATGCTGCACTTTCTCTAACTGAGAGGAATTAGAAAGAGCAAGCCTTATAATCTCAGCCTGCTGTTAAATAAGCTACAGTTGAAGTTTCAGCATTTTGCAACATCATTCAGGAAAAGTCTTTATGGATGATGGAAAAAAAGTAAAATCTTGACTAAATTTTTCTAAACAAGAGCAGGAATTTTGCCAGCTGAGAGAAGTGAATAACACACCATAGACTGGGCAGTAAAGTGTGTTTAAAAGCCAAAAAAACCCAAAACAACAACAACAAAAACACGCCACCAAAAACAAAAAAACACACCAAAGCTTACATGCCTATTTGCAGTTTACCTTTAAGCCAGACTACTGTCTCCTGCATCTGCTTCTGCAATTTAATTTGTCTACAGGCTTTATGAGATTCTCAGCCTTAAGTAGTTGGAAGGCAATCTCCCTTGTTGGAATAACTTGTGTAGAGATGCTGAGTTTGATGGAGTTGAGCTCATTTTCTCCAGTTAAGAAGCATGTGCCATAAACCCAGTGTGATTTAGAAACATACACAATAAGGGGATGACGGAGGGAAAAAACCCACCCAAATCCAAGACAGCTATTTAGAAAGAACACGCAACAAAATGTAGCAGCAAGAGGGACAGTGAGAAACTGCTTAGTTACCACATCGATACTCACTCAGCAATGAATTCTAAGGGTGTCCAGGAGCTGAAATCTGCATCAGGCATTGATTTCCTGTTTGCTGGTGTATCTAAGGTAACCCTGTGATTAAGAGAGATAAGCTTTTTATTTATACATCATGTTTCTGATGAGCACCACCTGCTTCTATTCATTGCTGTAACATATGCTTGACTTTTATACCACGTGGTATGGATTTCCCTTGCATCCTCTATATGTGTTAACAGCATAGAGCCATCAGTTTCAACATATATCAAAGGCTCCAACCTATAATCCCTCACCTTCCTGGCTCGCTGATGACATGCAGCCCATTAGGGCAATCCCTTAGCCCACAGCTCCCTTGCAGTCTCTCTCGTGAAGACCGGGAATGGCAGTAATATGCTTGTTCACATGTACTGCACAGTACATATGCACTACATCCATGCTTTCAGATAGCTTCACACCAGCTGCAAATGCAGAAAGTGCACAAGCAGAGGAAATTTTGACTTTGACGATACATATTTACGCTACACACAATGATATTAAGGGGTGAACTTTTCACAACTCCCTCACTGAGATGCTGTTGACAATCCAAGGTATAATTACTCTCTCAAAAATTCACTCAAGAACAGTTTTGCATGAGAACTGTGCAAGTGCAGGATGCCCAGAAGTCCAGTGATCTTGGTGTCGGCCTGTCTGTAGAGCTCTGTAGAAGATGGTGTCAATTATCCAAACACTTTTAATGCCATTGCTCTCTGACCTGAAGAAGTGTGCATAAGACTGTGTATATGAAGAAAAGCAGGGAGAATTCAGCCAGTGTTCCAAATCCCTATACAGAACTCTTTAGTCTTAAGTTTTGGGTCCTGAACAAGATACGGACCTGGCAAGAAAAATACTTCTAATTTTTGCAGCAGAATTGATAAATGTAGATATACTGAAGGCCTACTAGGCCATCCACTTTTTACTATCTTTCCTCATCAAAAAGAAAGCTGTAACAGGCAAGTACAAGCTAAACTTTTTTTTTTTTCCACAGATTCTCCAAGTGACCTAATTTTACTGATCAAGCATAGATATACAGCACCTTATGAAGAAGCATCTTTAACCAAGTCAAAACTTGTCAAGTAATCCTTTGCTTTACTATTATCACACAGCTAAGTCTAAAACTGTGTTGAATAGCTCATCTCATTTTCAGAGTTCTGTCTATACTGGAGGGGAAAAAAAAAAATAAAAATCACATTAATGCATTGCTACAGTTAAACTGGTTAAAAGTGAATCAAATTTTAATCCTAAGATCCACTACTGTTTTGCAAAGAAAATAACTTAATAATTTTTAGGGTGACTTGCATATCATTTTTTTCATACATTCAAGATGCCTTCTTTCTCTGTGAAAGTCTAAGTAGGTCTGAAGCTGTTTGTGCATTGTGAGCAGGACATCGCAAGCATATCCATGTGACTCCAGGTTACAGCAGTAATTAAATAAAACAACGCAGGCAGATGCAACTAAGCAACCACTTACGGTAAAATGGCAACAGCAGCAGAACCAGATGGCAAGCCACTACTGGCACCAGCTAAACTCTGACAAAGCTGATGCACTGCTCCTTTGGCCATGCCATAGCCAATCATCCCTAACAATCAAAAACAGGCAAATTAGAGCACAATCAAAACAGCTCTCAGTATGTAGTATGATAGAAACTCAGATTATTTTATGAATGTTAAGTTTAAGACCACTTACCACAGGAGAACAGAACAGGACTTTTAAAATATATCAAAACATACATATTAAAAAAAGGAAAAAAGAAAAAACAATAAGCTCTTACTAGACATCCAGGAAGCATCATGGAACTCTGTTTACTCAGCACTATAGAAATAAGCAGCTTACCGAGTTAAGTACATTTAGTTCATGTACCCAAAAGTACCCTGAAGGATGGGACCTACAAGTTATTAACCTTACAAATCTAACAGAGTAAGTGTGAAGATGCTCATATACTTTAATAAGGCAATCATCCATTAATTTTAACCATATGACTAAGGTATTTGCAGGTTTGAACACAAACAGATAGACCTCAGTTCTCTCCAGAACTGTAATTCACTTGGTCAGCACCCTAAGTCTGACAGGCCCTTTGGAGAAAACTACAAAAAAAAAAAAACCCCAAACCCTCATGGTAGAAAATTACTAGATAACCTGCAGGTAAAGCAAACTTCTTCCTAAGCACTGTTGGTTTCTAGGCAGACAGTATATAGCCGTGCAAGAGCAACAGGAATGAGAGCATAAGGCACACTGGTCAGGTACAAGATCTGGACAATTAGGGTGCTACAGGTCTCAGATTTCTCAAGGTATGTATCTGCCAAGCAGTATGGACAGAGATTAATCACGTAAGAAAACACACATGTATTTTGTCCACTACAACTGGATGCCTTTCTACCCATCTATATAACTACACAACCCCTTTCCAGTGTTCCTGAGGAAGTATTTTGTATCAAAGTTACAAAGGTAATTTTGCATTGCAGAAGTGTTTCATTACATTCAATTACACATATTGTATAACACTTACTTTTACTAGGAGGAAACATGGGTAGCAGTAGCTAACATTTTCTTGTTATGATAAAGATATTTGCATTTCTATCCTATTCCCCTCTTGTCTTGTCTAAACCAAACATTCCAAGTCTTCTTAAACCTTTTCATGCTTCTACATTTCTTAGCCATCACTGCCAGACCACTTCTGTAACTGTTTATATAATTCTCAGTGTTCTTCAATTTGCATTATGCAAGTCAGCACTTACATGTAGGAAAAGAAAAATCACACTAACAGCAAACAAATGGTTCCTTCCATAATGGCTGGTAGTAACAAGCCTAACAAGTCATATTTGCAAAAGTTGAGTAACAACTCTTTCCCAATTCTTCCTGATGTTAATAAGTTGCATGTGTTTGCCCAAAGCATTGCTGTGCTGTTCAGAAAAATCCAGACTCATTGAAACCAGCTAGTTCAAAACATGAAAGCAAATCACTTTGATTACTGTGTTGTGGCTCCTACCTCCCAAAGCCACCCAAACAAAAAACAACATGAAAGTTTGCCAGAGTTCACATTTTCTCATTTGTATATGGTCAGTTAGTAGTACACAGTAAATTATTCATCTGCTTATTCTCATAAAACAAGCCTTTTATCTTCAGACTATGCCAGATGCAGCTGTAAATGTAGAAGATAAATCATTAACTAGAAAATACAGCATATTTTTCCTGAACAGTTTTAGACACAGCTTTCAGGAATATCCATAAATTTTGTATGTTGTAAAATTTTAGTATCTATGTCTCATCAAAATATTGTTGAAGTCAAACTAATAAAAGATTGGGAAACAAAAGTATTTGTCTCAAACTTTCCTCTCCCTGCCTGTGAGCTTGTGTTGCAGTGCCCCCTTTTTAAAAAAAAAGAAAAAAAAATTTAAATTGCTCCCAGATTTCTTCCTCCACGCAGACCAACATGGTGAGGAGTGAGATGAAAAAAATTAATAAAGTTCATATTAAATAGCCATTGGAGGGCAAAGCCAAAGGTCAACAAGCTTATCTATGTCTGAAGCCAAGGTAGACTGGAATCAGAACACGAACAGGACAAGCACATTTAACAGAATCAGCTGAGTCATCACCAATGGAAAAATTGGGCAATTAAGGACTCTGCCTTTCAGAACACAAATAGGAGATTGAACTCTATTTAAGGACTGTACTTACAGCTTGCTGTGTGCTTCTACTTTTCATTATTTTCCACACTTTTTTTAACGTATCGTATATTAGTACATTTCACCAATGCAAGTCAAATATTATTTAAATACTGATTCTATCTGTTGTGTGCTTCTACTTTTCATTATTTTCCACACTTTTTTTAACGTATCGTATATTAGTACATTTCACCAATGCAAGTCAAATATTATTTAAATACTGATTCTATCTGTTTGCCCTCCAGCTTCAAGAGATTCAGTATTGTTACCTTTACAATTATACTTTCCTTAAGTGTTTCAGCAGCAATTTTCCTCTTGTACTAGACGTCAAGAAATTGGGGAGTGAAACTGTCGCTTCACAAACAAGAATGCTCAAACTAACAGACGGCTATAACTGCTGATGTCGCAGCAATTATCATACATTGCATTTTACCTGGCGTTCCAGATAAAGCAGCTTGAGCTCCTGTCAAAGTCAAAAGGCCACCTTCTTTCAGATGTTTTGTGGCTAGGTGGCTGGAAATAGTGGATGTCCAAACGCTCTGCTTCCACATCAGATCACAGTTTTTGTATAAAGCTGATCAGGAAAAGAATTAGTGAAATTAAATGAAAGCTAGAAGAATTCTAACTCTAATTTCCTTACTGTCACACAGAGTGCAACAATCTATGAAAACATGCTTTCTATCATTTTCTACTTCCACATTGGGTAAAAGATCAATTTATGTCTTTTGTATCTCCCTTCTCTTTGGGCTCCGAGTCCCAGCTCTACAGCATATATTCTAGGCAATTATCTGCTTTCTCACTACCAGAAATAATAAAATAAACAAACACAAGATAGTTCCATTAGCCCTCCATTAACGGTTCAAAGATTTCCAAGTTCTTGAAACTCCTGTAGGGGTTGCCTCAATCTATGTCAAGGATCTCAAAACTCTCACATTAGTCTCATCTCACCTTGTAGTAGCGTGATCTGTCTCTTTCCATAACTTCCTCACTGGCTGCAAAAGAGCTACGCTCCATTAGTATGCAGATAGAAGACTCCAAGAAATACAGGAGTTGACAAAAAAAACCATTTATTTCTCATCACCAGACTACTGCATAAACCAAGAAGCAATCTGTCTGACAGTAGTACGCTGGTATAGAGTACTGAAGATGCATGCATCTGCACTGTACTAAGTGCTCGTTCCAGTCCCCCTACATACTGGAGTGCAATCTCTGGTAAGGCAGCCTACTGGAGGATGTGCACCAATAACTTCAAATTAAAACAAAACTGGAACTCTCGTAATTGTTTTTTATTACCATTATCTGCATGGGAAAAGAGGAAAAACAATAACCAGCCATGTCAAAGATTTTAGTATTCAGAAAGAACCATTTCCATAACACAACACGGAATAAGCATAAATAACTCTGTGACATAAGCCAACCACCTATCCCAAGACATCCTACTACCCTACCAATAACATTACTACAGATTATGGTTAAGATAAATTACGTTACTTAAAATATGGTGCACAGTAATAACAGTCTAATATAATACAACCGTGGTATGTGTATGCCTTTCCATATTGTCTCTCTTTAAAAATAAATCTTTGGCTGTAGTGTCTGAACTGGAAGAGGGGAAGAAAAGGGAACATTTTACCAGATCTATGCCAGGCAGAAAACAAGGCTTTTTTTTTTTTCTTGTATCTCTACATTAGTGGGTAAAGTATAAAATTTCATTCTGAACATTACGTGTTTAAAAGGTTTTTTAAAGCTGAAGGCTTTTTTCTGTAGCACGATTCCAGGTAATTAGACAGCTCCTTCCAATACCGTATTGCACAGTAATAGCTCAGAGAACTGCACAAGCTAACTGAGGTTTTACACATAAAGCAATAAATTAGGAAACAACATCGATATTTCTACCCAGACACTGTCTTACGTAACCTGCCAACACAGGAAACCTTGGCAAAAGTTCGTTCATACGTAATAATGCTGAACTCCTTCATAAAGTGCATCAAGATTTTTCCAATGAAAACTGGTATATCAAAAGTATTACTGAGAATAGTAAGCACTGTGCAAATTTAACAGACAGCAAAAATTCAGAGAAGCACTAAGAAGCATTGTGACTGAGCTATTTTCTACTTTTATGCTCACATCCTCTTCTGGATTCAGGAAGAAAGATGATCTCAAATATCTTTATTACCATGATTTTTCAGGATTCCTCTCAGATTTCATTCATGTGTTCACTGGCATGCATGTACGAAAGACTTACATTTAGCTTTGGCGCTGCCTCCAGCCCATCCTCCTGCTACACACAAGATTGCATCCACCTTTTCTTCACCAAGAAGTTTTCCAACCTCTGTTGTCACCTTGAATACATAGAACAAAGACATATTGAAAACACTGGACTGATAAGGTAAAGGAGTGACTATCAAGACTGCCTCAAAGTTACTTTTTTCCAGTTACATAGCCAAGTAGCACAACACATAGCAATTTAAACAGCTGCAGAAAATTAACATTTACGATCTATGAACTCTAAACAAAGTAATTGTCTTGAAAGATAACTATAGATGAAAGTCAGACCGATGCAAGTCAGACTGTACAGTGTATGTCATCACTGGAAATAACTGATTTGAGCAGGACTGAAAGATCTGACCCTTACCTACATCATTAATAAAAACTTTTATTTCTGACCTACTTCTTGATAGGTTCTTCTCTGGGTACAGTGCCGTTTAATATGGGAAATGAAACTCCAGGTCCGACCAGGACTACTGGTAGCACTTCTGATGACAGTGCAAGAAATGAACAACTGAAGATTAGCCTTCTTATTGCTCCTATGTAGACCACAACCATCAGCTTGAGTCCAGCCCCTAAATTTGAGTCTGCATACTTTTAGATATCCAGTATCTTTTTCTCATTACAGTTGGTAATGAATTTGTTGGCTATGAATTTTCCCTGTCAAAGTGAAAAGCAGATAATCCGTCTCTCAACAAATGAAAAAAGTCTACTGGTTTTCACAAAGGCTCAGTATTGAAAAACACATTGCAAACATTCTATATTACTCTCTGAAAGCCTTGAGAGTTGTGTAAATATAAAGAAAACATATTGGCTAGTGATTCAGTTTATCAATAAGAGAAATAGGTTCAAAAGTTAAAATTAAAAAAAAAATTCTATCTCTTGAGAACAAAGCAAAACAGTTTTTAGGCTAGCTTTGATTCTCCCATGCTCACCTTTGTGGAAACCAGCGCATTCTCTAGGGATCCCGTTGGGGCTCCATCTACCCCCACACAACACATTTAAGAGTTCGGACATTAGAAGGAAGCATTGCATGTTAAGGTGTTCTAATCCATCTGCATCTGATTCAGTGTGCGACTTTTCAAGTCACCCAGAGAAAAGTAATGCAAAACTGCCTTATGTGCTGAACCTCCAAAATCCCAGATCAAGCTCCTTCTGCATATTCATGCATGCAGTTAAAAGGAAATTACAGAGGGGGGGGGGAAGAGAGAGAGAGAAAGAAGCAGCAGCGTCGCGCAGAAGCTAGGATCTTCGGGTTCACAGTACGGCAGCAGGACCGCCACCGGCCGGGCTCCTTCGCCCCACAGCAGCAGCTTCTCTCCTGAAACCCGCCCCATCCCCACAGCCGCCTTCCTCACTGCTGCTACTGCGGCGGTCCACAAGGGGCGAACGGAGGCAAACACGAAGGGAGAAGCGGCTGGATGCACCGCTTCCACAGCCTGGCCCGGGGAGGGCCGCCTCGGGCCCCCGGGCAGCGCCCGCCCCGCACCCCGACGCGGACCCACCTGCTCGGCCTGCTCGGGGAAGGAGTCGGTCGCCCCCACCACCACGTTGGCACTGGCGTCCTCGTTCTCCGCCAGGTCGATGCTGGCCACCCACTGCCGCGGCGAGAAGAACGGCGCGTTACCGGCCCGCTCTCCCAAACGCCTGAGGCGGCCCCCACGGCTGGGGCGCTCTCCCGGCGGCCGGCGCCCGCGTGAGACCGCCGCCCCGGCGGGGTAGCACCGCTCCCCTCGGCGGAGCTCCCCGCCTCGTCGCCACCCCCCGGCCCGGCGCTTACCCAGTTCCTGGACTTGAAGTACCGCACGCACTGGGACCCCAGCGCCCCTCTGCCCCCGTACACCAGCACCCTGCCCGCAGCGGCCATGCTCGCTGCCTGCCTGCCCCGCTCTTAGCTCAAGCTCCGGCCTCGCCGCCCGGCCGGCCCCGCCTGCGCATGCGGGCTGCCCCCCGCGAGGGGCGGCAGCGCCCGGCCGTAGTGGGCCGTGCCAGAGGCGGGGGAATCCCGGCGCCCCGGCCGAGCCCCAGCCTGCCCCCCCAGGGCTCAGCGGGTGCCGCCGCGGGAGTTTTACCTCAGGACAGTGCCCCGCCCGCGGCTCCCCCGGGCCCTCTGCGCCTGGCTCGGGCCGAAAGCCGGCAGCCCTCCCCACCCGGCCTGAGCTCCAGCGGCGGACTGTGTTACCTGCCCCCCAGGGATACGGCCAGGATTAATTAATTAGTGGTTATAAAGGTCCCTGCAGGTCTTGGGTAGCAGTAACCGTAGAAGCGCAGGCAATTACGGCCGGTTTTCTTTAGCACCCCTGGATGGCACCTGTAGCTTGGACGAGGCCGCTTGCTTCAGTCCCCGCGCCCCTGCGCTCCGCCGCCGGCACGGCCGGGCCCCCCCGGGCTGCGAGGGGCGGCCTGCGCCCCCTTCTAATGCAGAAGATTGGTACGTGACACCTCGGCACCCTGAACCATCGTTTCTGTAGCTCAGTTAACAGGCTTCGAGACGGAAGGGCAGCGCCCCGAGGCGGTGCCGGAGCTCCGGCAGCGGTGACATGCGGAGGCAGGGTGGGAGCAGGCGCCGGGAGAAGGCAGCTCAACGCGGCTGAGGCGCCGGCAGAATCCTCACGCCAAATTAACGTGTTTTTAATGCTTTGTCCCTTGCACACAGCTATTTACCCACATTTTTAATAATCTAAAAAGATGGATTCTGCTCCTAATTTTCTTCCCGTGAGGTTCCAGTAAAGAACTTGATGCCATTTGAGCAGGACAATTAAACCTCCCGTGAAACATTAGCCAGGCAATAGATATAGGATTACTTTCTGCAGAAACAAGCATCGCTGCACTACAGTGTAATGAAGCTGTGACTTGCAACCATTTCAGGATGTTGTCGCAGCAAAATATATTTTTGGACTTGATTTTTAACCGTACAGATAATTTCTGGGGCTTCAAAATACAATGAGATGTATTCTGAAATGCCTGCTATTCGTTTGTGGATTTTGGAGCATGACAAAAAATGGGAAATGTGCCTGACTGCTGCAGAGAGGCCTTGGAGATGACTCCTTGAAACAACTAGGATGCCTGGCTGTTTTAAAAAGACTTTATTTGCCTTGGCTTCTCTAATAAATTTTGTGTCTTTTATCTTGATTGTTGTTGCAATGGGGACCCCAAAGTGGATGACTGGAAAGATCCTTTGCAAGACAGGAGCTGATTTGGTCAATGCCACAAATCCAGAGCTGGTCAAGTTCATTGGAGAAATTTACTACGGACTCTTTCGGGGTGGCAAAATACGCCAGTGTGGGTTGGGTGGGCGGCGTTCCAAATTCACAAGTAAGTACCATTTTGGTTGAATCTTTAGCCTAATGTCTAGTTAAACTTTAAAAGCACTCTATTATTTTTGTTTACAAAACTTACAGAATGCAAGTCATTATTATTAAATTTATATTTGTGGCTGACTTGTGGTCTTTATGGTTTGGGATCTCTACCATTTCAGGCTAGCTTTTTTCTTCCAGTTATATTCTGTAATCCTGGAATCAAGATGGGGAAAAAAAAAATCCCTAGGGCTAGATAGACAGTTTCGTTCTAGTCTTGTAAAGGGAGTGAGAGTCATTTGGAGATGACACTGACATTTTCCCCTTGACTGACTCTTTCCTATGCCAAGTGTTGCTCTGACTCTGTGCCTCTGTCCTTGCCTTCTCTGTTGAATGCCTTCCTCTTTTTTTTTTTTCATTTAAGAAATAGAGGTTTATTTAGCTGGCCACATTTCTGCATTTCTCCAGCTGTCCTAATGCAGATGTCTGCCATAGCAGATACTTCTAACTTTATAACGTGTTGAAGAAATGTTTACCTTTTTTCTGGTAACTTTGGAGAGAGAAAATTGCTGAACTCTTTAAAAATGTAGAAACTCTTATAAGTATTCCTTTTAACTTGAAAGATTTTCTTCAGGTCTCAAAAGCACTCAGATGTTGATCTGCACTTTGGATGATTTCCAGTTTTCATACATCCTGTGCTGTAGTGAAAATGATATTTTGCATTTTCAGTTCAGTGTGCAGATTCACTGCAACTTAAACCAGTATGAGTTGAAGCTGCTGCAGTCTCACCCTTTCCCTGGCCCATAGCAAATCTGTCCTGCCCTCTCCTTTGCTATAGCTCTGGCAGTTGTTGTGGTGAGGTAGTTCAGGAAGTCAAGCCGGCCAAAAATTAACCTAAAAAAAAAAAAACTGTTCAAGCACCACTATAAAAACTCGAAGGCAGGCAGGACATTTCAGAGGGAATGGAGACGAGAAACAGAGCAACCTCAACTTAGATCAGCATGAACAGTTGTTAAGCTGTGATGAATTTGGACTAGTCGCTTTTACAATAACCAAGTCTTCCTCAAGTTCTGACTGCAGCTGCAATTTCATGACATGGGCGTAGCAGTCATGCTCAAATGCTTTGTCTAGTGAGTTTGAACAGCTGGCAGACAGGCCATCAAGTCAAAGCTCTTCAAGCTCTGCTATGCTCCTCTTCAGGGCATTCAGAAATACAGTCACAGTTCTTTTACCCTATCCTGCCAGAGACAATGAGGTAAAAAGTAGCCAATCTCCTTTAAATCTCTGTACAACTTTCTGAGGTCTTTAACAAACTTTCTGATTAATTACTGTGTAACCTGAGAGGAAGGCCTAATGTTCCACCATCACTCTGGACTGCATCGATACATATTTGGAGGACGTGATCCTATACTCCTTAGAAAAACAAAGCTCTCACTGAAGCTAGTAAGAATTCTCCCTATTAGGACTGTCAGATTGGGTCATTAAGTGCAGTGGGCACAAGTGTCCCAGAGATTTTCCCTTTTAAACATTTTAATAGCTCTATCAGGTTTGATACTTTCACAATACTGATTTCAAAATGGTATCATGAGAGTATACAAAGCTGTTAAATACTTTTGCACAATGGCCAGCAGGACTTCGGCGGTTTCTGGGTCTGACTTGACTTTTTTTGCTTTGAATGTTCCCCTTAATCTCCAAGCATTCTGAACTTACTGGGGAGCAAGACATGGGAGACTTTTCTTGGTAATGTGTTGGCATAAATGGACTGCACATGTAGCACCGAGCAAGACAGAAAGCTAGCACCTCATATCCTGCAGTACTGGAGTAGCTCTGACACTTTGGAATTCCAAATTGCAATAATATACGGTTATTAGTACATCACTTTTCACTGAGTTAACATTCAGCAGAGTAGGGTTGCAGCTGGCACACTCTCTGTTACCTGGGACAGTGACAGCATGCTTCAATTGCCATAACAGGTGTCCAGTGCTATATCAGACTCCTCAAGGTGTATCCTCTGGCCTCCAGATGCTGGTTCTGGAGGTGTCCCATACACAGTGCGGCATGTATGTTAGACCCAGATGGTTGTTATGGTAGTCCTAAGGCATCTAAACTGGTATAAGATGCTTATGTTTTGACAACTGCACCAAGCCCTGAGAACAAGCTGGGGAAGCCAGGCATTTTGCCTGTGCATAGCAAACACAGCTGGAATGTGTCAGGAGCCTCCATGGCAATATCCTTCCTGAGGAATCTTATTTCTGCGTACTAAGCCAGGCTCACTTGTCACGTCTTTGGGATTTGGCTGAGCACCTCAGAAAAGAGGCGAAAGAATCTTTACAACCACCCTAAAAACTCTGCTGGTTTCTAAGAAAGCTAAATTCCATGTGTCTTGTTGTTCCACTGCCAGATACTTTAATACTAGAGTAGACTACTTCAGTTGGAAAGGATCTACAACCATCATCTAGTCCAACTGCCTGACCCCTTCAGGGCTGACCAAAAGTTCAAGCCCATTATTAAGGGCATTGTCTAAATGTCTCTTAAACACTGACAGGCTTGAGGCATCGACCACCTCCCTAGGAAGCCGCTTCCAGTGTCTGACCACCCTCTCGGTAAAGAAATATCGAGTCTAAACCTCCCCTGGCGCAGCTGTGAACTGTTCCCATGCAGCCTGTCACTGGGTACCAGGCAGGAGAGATCGGCACCTCCCTCTCCACTTCCCCTCCTC
>VFFE01008944.1:1537921-1561049 GCA_008921705.1 Burhinus oedicnemus | reverse complement strand
CTTCCTGAGGAATCTTATTTCTGCGTACTAAGCCAGGCTCACTTGTCACGTCTTTGGGATTTGGCTGAGCACCTCAGAAAAGAGGCGAAAGAATCTTTACAACCACCCTAAAAACTCTGCTGGTTTGTAAGAAAGCTAAATTCCATGTGTCTTGTTGTTCCACTGCCAGATACTTTAATACTAGAGTAGACTACTTCAGTTGGAAAGGATCTACAACCATCATCTAGTCCAACTGCCTGACCCCTTCAGGGCTGACCAAAAGTTCAAGCCCATTATTAAGGGCATTGTCTAAATGTCTCTTAAACACTGACAGGCTTGAGGCATCGACCACCTCCCTAGGAAGCCGCTTCCAGTGTCTGACCACCCTCTCGGTAAAGAAATATCGAGTCTAAACCTCCCCTGGCGCAGCTGTGAACTGTTCCCATGCAGCCTGTCACTGGGTACCAGGCAGGAGAGATCGGCACCTCCCTCTCCACTTCCCCTCCTCAGGAAGCTGTCGAGAGCAATGAGGTCGCCCCTCAGCCTCCTTTTCTCCAAACTAGACAAACCAGAGTCCTCAGCTGCTCCTCCTAGGACATGCCTTCCAGTCCTTCCACCAGCTTTGTCGCCCTCCTCTGGACTCATTCGAGTACCTGAACATCCTTCTTCAATTGTGGGGCCCAGAACTGCACACAGTACTCAAGGTGAGGCCACACCAACGCTGAATACAGCAGGACAATCCCCTCTTTTGACCGGCTGGTCTCACTGTGTTTGGTGCACCCCAGGATGCGGTTTGCCCTCGTGGCTGCCAGGGCACACTGCTGACTCCTAGCGAGCCTGCTGTCGACCAGCACCCCCAGAGCCCTTCCTGCAGGGCTGCGCTCCACTCCTCTCCCAGTTCATACTTGTGCCTGGCATTAGTCCATCCCAGGTGCAGAATCCAGCACTTGGACTTGTTAAATATCAACCTATTAATCATTGTCCAATGCTCCAGTCTGCATAGAACCCTCTGCAAGGCATCTTGCCCCTCAAGAGAGTCAACAGCACCTCTCAGTTTGGTATCATCAGCAAACTTGCTACTGGTGTATTCAACTCCTGCATCCAGATCATTGATAAATATATTGAACAGAACTGGCCCTAGAATTGAGCCCTGAGGAACACCGCTGGTGACCGGTTACCAGCCAGGTGTAGACCCATTCACTACAACCCTTTGAGTTCTGCCATTTAGCCAGTTAAGAAAGCAAGCTAGTTTCTGGCTTCCCATTTCTCATTTATACTTCTGATTCTCATTTACTTCCCTCCTTTCTTCTTCTTGTTGGGAGTCTCTCCTGTAGCTCACATGTATATCAGACCCAACTACAACCCCAGAATGAGCTACCGAAAAGGCAGAATTTTTGAATCATCAATTTTTGTATGGAATTTGTACAGTATGAAGTTTTCTACATAATCTACTAGAATTCTGTCGTGTCATGATGACCAAATTGTACGCCTGAGATTCACTGTGACATCTACCAATTATTGCTGCCTGCTTTTTATGTGGCTTGGTTTTTTTTTTTCAGTTATGCAGCATAGGAAGCAATCTATTTGTTTCTACTATAAACAAATAAGTTTTAGTAACTTTTTAGTAATTAGGCAGTTAGTTTTTCAAAACATGTATGACTGCAGTGCTACACAACCTGAAGGGCTCTTCTTCATCAGCTTGTATTTTGGGATTCTTCTCAATCAGTTTCTCTCTTTCCTGTCAGTCAGCATGTCACCTACAATTCCCTATTCAGATTTCTTCTGATTCTGTTACCAAAGGGCTGCAGGATAAACTGAATACTCGGGTGCTCCACGCTTCCCTGCTGCTGGGCAATCTGGCCCTCCCACAAAGTAACTCTGTGAAGACAAAACCAAGAAAGTTACTGTTCTTTAGAGACAGGTGAGAGACAGGTGGCTGAGGAAGAGCTCGTGCCTACAGCAAAACATGTAAAGCACCCTACCTAAACCCCACCTCACTGCAATACTTTACAAGCTTCCTACGGATGCAACTGAAACGCTGCCGGATACCCAGAAGAGCATAAAAGGCTCATAAACAGTAGATGAGAAGCCAAGAAGGGAATATGAAAGTGAAAACCTGTGGGATTAGGAAGTATGAAATCAGAGTAGATCTTATTGGAGCCAGTATTGAAGAGAGGAAGAGAGAGAAAGAAGAATAACATAAGAAAATAAACACAGAAAGGAGTGATATTTTAGATAGCAAGGAGTTGGACAAGGAAACTGGGACTATCAGACTTCAAAGGGATGAGACTAAGAGCATGGGACAGGAATTGGAAGCTCAAAAAATGGAGTTTGGGATGGAGAACAGAGGTGAAAAAACAGAAAGAAGAGAATGCAGCAGACAATACAGCAGCAGAGATAAAGACATTAACACAACCAGATAAATAAAACAGGACTTAAGCCTGAATCCTTATTCACAGACCCTGTATGAAGGATTGTTCCTGTAGCAGAATATCCCTGGCTTGTCTGATGTAGTGACAAATAAAGCATCATGAACTAAGATGTGTGTAACTACCTGAATTGACTGCCTCTGTAAAAAAGTCTTGTTTAAGTACAATTTAAATTTGTAGCCCCAGCAGAGTGTGATGTTTACTGTTGTCAAGAAAAAATACACACTGAATAGATAATTTTTTTTTCTTGACAGTTTTCCCACACATGGTGAAAAAGCTGAATACAGGCCTGCATGTGATGATTATAATGTTCCTTTGTGTGGCCGTTTTCTTTTCTCTGGTCAGTTTTGGATTCTGCATTCTGAACGCAATAAAAGTTCCTTACCGGGCTATTAACGGTCCAGCAGGAGCATGCCTTTGGAACTTCCTTGCAGGTAAAATTATTTACCAGTATTTTTCATTAGTCACCTTCATACAAAAAGTTAAAAGTTCCTTCTCTTGCCTTACTAAATATCTCCTTGACCTAAATACTTGTGGATAAAATGAAGTTAGCAGTGAATTCTCATCTATCAAAACAGAACTGTCAGCTTGTTGTGTCTAGTCAACTTTTTACAGGAGCTGTGAATGCCAGTCTTTAGGCTCCTTATCACCAATAAAAGGACTTTATTACAAATGCTGGTATGATGTTTGGCCATACAATAAAGACTAAGCATTCTGAAGGTGTTTCAGCCATGCCTAAGTCTATCCCTGCTCTGTATAATGCTCACTGTTGTATGCGATAAGCCTTTCTGAAGCACAGCCAAAATGTCCATCTTGTTTTGACAACAGTAAATACTTCTTTCATTTTGTTGCAGGTGGATTTACAGTACTCGCAGTCACCAGCTTTATGGCTGCTGTGAAACTTCATCACCTCACAGAAAGAATTGCCAATTTTCGGGAAAATGTCTTTCAATTTGTTATCTTAGAAGAACAGTTTGAAGACTGTTTTTGGCTTTGTGTGGCAAGTGCCACAGCACATGCAGTAAATTTGCTGCTAATAGCCATTAGTGGGATTAATTTCCCTAAAATTAAGACTAAAACAGAAGAAGCAAACGTTACAGCAGAAGACATCATGTACTAATAGATCTACACAAAACTACTTTGCTCAAGTGAACTGTCATGATAGAAACAGCTTCTTGGCTCTTCAGCTTTTGATTTGGATGGATGATTTTGGTATAAACATGAGTAAAGATGTCACTTGTAAAAATCTGCAGTATTTTTTAAGGTCTGTCTACAATACCAGCAATTAACATGTGTGGGAAAGTGGGAAAAACAAATGCTACAAATATCATTATTCTCAAAACTGACCAATATCTGCAGTGAATATATGCTGTTCGCAGTTTTTAGAAAATTTGCATTTTGAGATATTTTAGAAAACTAAGGTGGCATACGATTTCACCTAAACCAAGTGTCTTTTTTGTGTAGAAAGAAAATACATGTATCACAAATCTTTGATAATATAGGGTTATTTCAAAACAGAAAGAATGGACATTTGCCAATTATCTTCACAGAATTATCTGGAAAATGCTGAGAGGGCCATAGGACATATGTTTGATGATGTTATACTGCATTGAAAAAGAAGACTTCATCATCTGTGAGGCTAAAGTTAAGGGGAAGCAGAGGCTAAGTATGTGTGAAATGTTTTTAAAACAGAAATTATCAAACCCACAAAGTAAAGAAGTGAGAAGAGTAAAGTTTATGGGATGCTAGTGGACTATGAAAAAATCATTAGCTGCAAGATGAAGATTTCATTGAAGCTTCTGGAATTAAATAGAATCTAAGTAATAGTGCTTTTAGAAAACCTGGAAAATAACAATCTGACATTAATTGTATTCAGAACCCTGTCAATTCTTATGTCTATTTGAAATCAAGTAAAAGTGATGTATAATGAAACAGTATTAAAATTAATAAAAATGGTTAAATGGGTAGAAAAGTTCCTGTGTTAGGAAGTACCATAATTTTGACAGGCATTCAACCCGTTCTTGGGTCACGGGTAATGAATATTTCAGAGAAAATAATATGCCATTAAGCATGTCATTTTTAGAATTTGACTACTATAGGGAACACATACCAACCCATTAGCAACAGAACCTACACATAACTGAAGAATGTCTTTGAATAAAAGAAGTTGTCATCTAAATTAATTATTTTGCAATCAGTTACTCTTTGTCAGACCACTAGGCTGTGGAACTCTATTCTTGTGAAAAGCTCTTTGAAAAAAATAGTGACTTTTTTAGAAAAGGAATTCAAAGTATTGTAAGAACATGTCAGGATATACAAAAATTCCTTATTTTTTATTTGAAAAGACATCTTCACAAAGTAGTATTATAAGGGTCAAGTATTTTCAGAAGAGTCTAAAACCATATTTTATGTACTCAAATTACTAGTTTCATCACTGAATTGTGCAGAACACTCAGTAAAGAAAGTTGCTAGAATAAGCTGGTATTTAACATGTTCGCTGATTAGGCCACTTATTTAGATATTAAATAATGACTTATAACTTGGCTTAAGCCTATGAGTTTAATATCTTTGGCCCAAATACTTATTTTCATTTTACTTTGTTTTTATCTAAAGACAATGAAAACAGATGTTTTATGCAGTAAATTCTACTTTCATTTGGTATTTTCATAAAATCAGTTTTGCAGTTGTAAAACTCTAGAGTACTCTTAATTTACACAGCAGACTCAAATCACTATGTTCACTAAATCCTCCAGCAGTGTATGTGCAAGCTCTGTGTGAGGTAAGAAACGAAAAATATTTATGTCCTTTTCAGCACACATGCAGCAAGACCAGCAGACATTTGGCAGTCAGTGGCCTAGTTTCAGCAGAAATGTTATTAGCCAAGCTTAACCTACAGATGCAATAAGTGGTGTCTGTTACTTTAGCCTGTACCATCTCTGGTTTTGGCCCTACCAATTTAGCAGGATTATGAGTGACGCAGAAATTTGTGAGGGTGCTTCTTCAATAAGCCCTAATAATCTGTCTTCTTCAAGACAGTGTTCGCCACTGGGTTTTTTTAGGAGCATTAAAATTTTTTTTTAAAGTCCCATAAAAATTTAGGAGACAGCTGAAAAGTTTTGATAAGTCTAGAGCACTGTTCCAATTTTAGCATAAAGGCAACTCAGTAAGGCAGAAAAAGTGATTCCTAATTTATACCACCCGCATACTTCACTGTTGTTCTAATTTTACTGGTGCTTTCACTCAGTCTCTACCCTGGGCGGTGACTCCAGGAAGATGGTGCGATACCCAGTACATGGATGGGCAGCAAACCAACCCAGTCTATGACGGTGCCCGAGACGGTAACAGCACAGTACTGTCCAGAAAACTGTCCACAGAGGCCTCTGCGGTACCACCGCCTTTACCTCCCAGAAAATTCTGAGTGGCTCTGAAATAGAACACCTTAAACTGCAGTATAATTACACAAGTAGAAAATGAAATATTTGTCATTTGTAATTGTTCTATGAACATATCATTTAGAAGTAGCTGTTGTACATAAAGAATTATATTGTAACATGTAACTTAGCCTTTACTAAATATAATTCTCTTTAGGAAGTGAAAAGGAAGCAGATTTTAAGATCGTCCATATAGAATGATTGCTTCAGAAATGCTTTTCAGTAGTACCAATATGCATGTATTACAACACATTTTTCATACTGCTAAGGAACTGCTTAATGCCCCCCAAACTTCCCCCAAAAACTAGTTATTGTGTAAGAGCCGTGGGACTGCTTAGGTAAGGACAAGATTAATGATTCGTTGGACTCCACTCCTAGATGGGCCACAGTAGCTCTGAAAGAACCATTGGAATACATTGTATAAATAAAGAGGGCTAGCTGGGCTGATCAGTTTTTTAATTTCTTGTTTTGAATCTTTTCAACAATGAAGCATACTCTGCAGTAACGGTCCAAAAGAAGATTTCTCACAGCAGATGTATGAAGTATTATTGTGGGATATTGTTGAATGAGTTGAATGACCAAATAACATTATGACTCAATGACTGTTTTGTGACTTGTGAGAAAACAGTATTTTCAGTTCACTTTAGAGTGAACAGAAGTATTACCATGCATGAATTAAATGAACAAAACAGATACAAGGCTAAACTAACCTTTCAGCTGCACAGGTTGTCTCAGTTTAAGCACTGCTAAGACACACTGATGGGACAATGCACAGAATATTTGCTCTGGGAAATTTTGTCTGGGAAAAAAAGGTTAAATGCAATCACGCATAGCTAAGATGTACCATTACAAAGCACACCTTAAGGTTAACAATAGGTAAGTCTATCACTTACACCTTTTCAGCTTTCCCTTGTACATCATAAAATACTTTCAAACAACATGGAATTTGATGTAAGTTTGATCTACTTTATTTACACATTTTCATTTTAGTTGTACTTCACATAGTGTATCTGATCCTATGCATGCTCAACATGTGAAAATGAAGACTTCTTTGGGGCTGCTTTTTACTTTGGAAGATTTGAAATCCCAAAAGAGAATATTTATGAGCAATATCTGTCCAGAACTTTGACGAGATTATGGGTCAAATCCTGTCTTTCCATAAAATTAAAGACAACTTCATATACCCTGAAAATACCCACTTAATTTGTACACGCAGAATACATAGAAGCTCCATGCAGGATGTAGAGAAGCTATAGAGCCATTCTTCAAAGAACTAAGAAACTATTCATTGTATCTAAGAGCCTCTCCAAAATAAATGAAGCTAAAAACTAATTACCACTTTGATTCTTTAAATAATATTATGATTTAATGTTAGAAAATGTAATTTTACAAGATAAATCAAAATGGATCCAATTTCTCTCATAGTCTCTGAGTGCCCCTATCCTTAATAAGACACATTATTTCTCTCTGTACCACTTAATGGAAAAATCAGTTAGGTGGGAACTGCAATATACTGTTAGAGGAGAACAGGCCCAGCTACCCTCTTCATCAAGTTCTGCTGATGGAACAGTGTAAGTTCAGTTACAGATGTATGGAAAAGCAAACTAATTGTTATACATAGTGTCATGTCAGATTCTCACATATAAAAGCAAATTACTTATAATCTATTTCACATTTCTGGAGGAAAAAAAAAAAGGAGAAAGAAAAAGTAAAGAAATCCAAAAAACCCTGGATCACTTGACATTAAAATCCAGAGCATGTTCAGTGCCACTGAAACTCTGTCTCTTCGTACTGACGACACAATGTCAGCAAACTCCGAACAGGTTTTTTCCAGACAGTGCTTTTGCTAGAGAAGCATAAATTTACTTCTGACATTACACTGATGACCCAGTATTCTGGTGTGAATTGTCCTGATAAAATATAACCACAGTCATTCTCATTGGTCTTTTATTTTCACTTACCACATTTTTTTATGTCACCCTGGGATTGTTACTGCTTTCTCTTATAACCTAATCAACACTTCCTAGCCGGTCACTGTGATATCATACAAGTAAACCACCATCCTACGTGCAAAATAATGTAGATTTGTTGTCTTTCCATTTGCAATACAGCTTTATTTTTTTCATAAACCATTTACATTTTAATCTTCAATATGCAAATTCAAGATACTGTATGCATACCAGGACTGGTTTTTTTAAAGCCTGTGACGAGCCCACAAGAGGAGTTACGTCACCCTCAGCAGCACGTGCGGACACGTACCTACAGCACACCACCAGAGGGCAAAAGAAACCGAGTCGCCCCCCATTCCTCGTAACGCAACTCAACAACCACCCCCCCCTCACCCTCCTCAACACACCGCTGGTCAACCCTTCCTACGTCCCGCCCTCGCCCCTTCCCTCCCCTCCGGCCCCGCGGGCACCGCCCCGCCGGCGCCGGCGGATGAGGCCATCGGCGCGCCGGCTCAGGCGGCGGCAGGCCGCCCGCCCTGCCTTACTCCTTGCTCGCCATGCTGCTGCCCTGGAGGGCGGCTGCGCGCCGCCTCAGCCGGGATCTGCCCCGGGCCTGCAGCTGCTCGGCGCAGGGGCCCTCGCCGCGGGGCTACAGCCGCGGGGCGGGCGGGAAGGTGAGAGGGCGGTGGGGGGCGGTGGGGGGTGGTGGTGCCGCCCACTCGCGGCCCCTCTTGCTCGGGGTGAACCGAGGCGGCGGGAGGCAGCGGCGGCCGTGGGGTGTCCCTCGGGTCTCCCTCCCTCCCTCCTGCTCGGCTCGGCAGCTCGTGGCTGAGCGTGCCGGGTGCCCGGCTCCGGGGGCCCCGTGTGCTCCCCAGGGCCAGCCTGGGGCTTTAGCTCGCAAACCTGCGGCGCTGGGCGGGCGCCGTGCCCGCGGGCGGGCTGTGCCGTGCCCTGGAGAAGGCCTCTGTCGGGGCAGAGCCGCTTTCCTGCCCCGGCACCCGGCTGCCCTGCCCGTGGGCCCGAGGGGGAGTGGTGCGGCTCCCGGTGCTCCTCCCCGTGCACCGTGCTGGAGATGCTCCTCGGGGCAGTGAGGGGGGAAGCTCTTCAAAATTACAGATTGAAGGAGTTTTTTGTCTCTACGTGTTAGGCAAAATTACGATAGCTTTAGTTATACTGTATCTAATTTCTTTTTCACACTTAAATGTAATTATAGTAGTTATCCTCGTTCATCAAAGGGTTGCTCTGCATCACGTTAGATGAATACATAAGCTGAGATGAACGTATACAGCAGTAGCTACAGTCTGAACAGTGTGCTTGCTGCCTTTCAGATGGGTCTCTAAATTCCGTGCTGTTTACATTAATGCCTGTCCTTTTTTAGGGTCTTGTTCTGGGAGTCTACTCGAGTGAAAAGGATGGAGGTGCTGCCCAGTTCACAAGCGCAGGAGATGCTTTTGATAGTCTTGTGTCTGGAAAGCTGAGAGAACTTCTGTCTGTGTAAGTGTGTGATAAACTGGTGAAATGGATTAAAGTACCTACAAACACCAGTAAGAATGATCTTTTTTTATCATTATTAGTGTTTGTATACATACCACTTTTCAGGCTGGTATTTGCCTCTACCAGGCCAAGCAGTTTGGAGGGGAACTCCTGTGGAAAAACCAAGCACTGAGGAAACAGATGCAAAATGGGGCTGTCCTTCTCCATGGATCAGCACTGAGCCAAGCGTCCCAGTACAGTGTTGAGGAGCAATATGTGTTGTGGAGTGAATGTAGTACTTTAAGATTTATCACCAGTAAAGACTTCTTAATTGAAAGAATCTTTTTGTGTCATAGATGTGGGCCACCTTTGAAGAAAGGCAAAACACGCATATTCCATGGTTTGCATCAGGTATGAACTTTGGCTTTTCGTGTGCATATTCATTAATGTGTGAGGTTTGCCTTTACGTCTTATTTTAAGCTGAGTTCACTGCTGTGCTTGTATAAATGCTCTGTTCTTTCTTCCCCACACACCCCTCTCAACAAAAGATGTGGTTCTTACTGAAACCTCCTGTTCCGCACTCCCCATGTTTGCATGGCCTTTTGCACAATCCTGTACTCCCTCCACTGTGCTGCAAATGGAGATGTAAACAAGTCTGCTCCAAAGGTGGTGTGCTCTGAATAACTGCTTACTGAATGAGCTGAAGCACAACAGTTTTAGATCAGACTTCTGCTGTGCCTTCTGTGTTCAGGAGGAGTGAGTGTGCGAGTGTGTACCGATATGTGCAAAGACCTTCCAGATGTGACAGTTCTAACACAAGGTAGTCCCATCATAGGCTTTTATCAGAGGTTTTAAAGTCATGTGTTTGAAACCTCTGAAAACAAGACGTGACACTGTTCTTCAAGTGGGACCTTTGTCTGCACAGACATGATATATCACAAGGGTGTGAGATGGGGATTCATCTGCTTAAAGTTAGGCTTTTGGTGCCATTTGAGAAGCCCTAATACATCTAATGCACCTACGTGGAGCTGGCAAATACAGCATGATTGTGCCTTTTTGGAGTAGTAGCTAGGGGCTAGGCAGTCACGTAATATGACACAAGGTGTCCCTGTATAAGTAACTGAGTCTTGCACTACGGCTGTTTAAATGATTTTAAATAAAACAATTTGCAGTGAGTATTGCCTACCATGTATAAATTCCTGTGCGGAGACCCCTGACAGGTGACACCAGACTCGGTAGAAAGGCTCTCAGAAATTTCATGGAAGTTGAATCCACTGAAGGTCCCGTTATCCCAGTTCTGCAAACAGGATGGCCTCTGAAGCGAGTAGCAAATCTCTGCAAGAGAAGGCAGTAGAATTTGGCCTTACACACTCTTCTAAGTGTGTGAAATAATGATAAAACCCCCCCACATTTTAGATGAACTTGAATGGCTGATCTTCTGGAAAGCTAACACTAGTTTCAGCATCTTGTGGACTAAAAGACTTTACTACAGTGTAGCAGTTTGAAAGCTGGTTGTTAGACTCTGGCAGAGCAGCTATTTGTGATGGAAGGGAGAGCCCAAAATTAACTTAATTTTTCTTCAGAGCAGTGGGAAA
The DNA here is from genome assembly GCA_008921705.1 of Burhinus oedicnemus. Taxonomy (NCBI): domain Eukaryota; kingdom Metazoa; phylum Chordata; class Aves; order Charadriiformes; family Burhinidae; genus Burhinus; species Burhinus oedicnemus. The sequence goes on along the minus strand of VFFE01008944.1, from coordinate 1,550,193 downwards.
TCTGTTCACATGTATAACCTTGAGTTTTATACAAATTTTACTTCATTCTTAAAATGCTCCTTTAATCTTTGTTATTTCTTCCTTTTTGCCTTCCACTTGCAGCTTATAAGGCAAGCATTTTCTCTGCTGTGCTGCATTGCTTTCCTGAGTTCTGGAGCTGTGTACCTTTGTACAGCTGTGGTTTGTTACCTGGCAAATAATGCCAGCTCAGCTCCTTAGCTCCTTAGCCTTTGAATTTCCATGAAACTGTGCCAAAAAAGGTTACACTTCTCCAGCTCAGTTCTGGCCTTTGTTGCAGCTTGAAAGCTGGATCTGCTTTTAAAGGACTCTTAGGCTTACCGTTAGAAGTATCAGCTTTGCTATGTGTTAAGCAAAAAGCCCTATCTGCTGCAATACACATAATTAACTATTAACTGGAAAACAGAACAATGGATCAAGAGCAGCCCTGAGGAAAGGGACTTGGGGGTCTTGGTAGATGAGAAGCTCAACGTGAGCTGGCAGTGTGCGCTTGCAGCCCAGAAAGCCAACTGCATCCTGGGCTGCATCAAAAGCAGCATGGCCAGCAGGTCGAGGGAGGTGATTCTGTCCCTCTGCTCTGCTCTCCTGAGACCCCATCTGGAACACTGTGTCCAGCTCTGGGGCCCCCAACATAAGAAGGGCATGGACCTGTTGGAGCGGGTCCAGAGGAGGGCCACAAAGATAATCAGAGGACTAGAGCACCTCTGCTATGAGGACAGGCTGAGAGAGTTGGGGTTGTTCAGCCTGGAGAAGAGAAGGCTCCAGGAAGACCTTATAGCGGCCTTCCAGTATCTGAAGGGGGCCTACAAGAAAGCTGGAAAGGGACTTTTTACAAGGGCATGTAGTGATAGGATGAGGGGTAATGGCTTCAAACTGGAAGAAGATTTAGATTAGATCTCAGGAAGAGATTTTTCACTATGAGGGTAGTGAGATACTGGACCAGGTTGCGCAGGGAAGCTGTGGATGCCCCATCCCTGGAAGTGTTCAAGGCCAGGTTGGATGAGGCTTTGAGCAGTCTGGTCTAATGGGAGGTGTCCTTGCCCATGATGGGGGGATTTGAACTAGATCATCTTTAATGTCCCTTCCAACCCAAACCATTCTATGAACTTGTTGCATGCCTGTGGCAAATGATTGGGAGTGCAAGACAGTGGCACCATACTGGCACTCAATGTAGAAATGTGTGTAATGTAGAGAAAATATTGAAGCACTGAATGTATTTTAATGCTGTGCTCGACTTGATTTGGAAAGTAAAGTCTTCTTAATAACTCTCTGCTGTAGCTGTAACAATGAGAAAAGTGAATCCATTTGTGTGTTGGCTTCATCCAGGACTTTCCAAGTGTGGTTGTAGTTGGCTTGGGTAAGAAGAATGCTGGACTAAATGACCAAGAAAACTGGAATGAAGGCAAAGAAAATATTCGTGCAGCTGTTGCAGGTTAACTATTTTTAAATTTTCTTAAGCATTTTGTCTGTAAAACTATTGCAATGGTGCAGCATGTTCTACTTTCGAAGAGTGAGTCTAGATAAGATTTTGTTTTGAAATGAAAAACCTACTGCATGGTTTGGTAAAGGCGTTTACTTGTCACTGATTCATGTAAGCTTTTGCTTAGTGAGGAAGGAGTTACAGGGCATGTAAATCAATCCGCAGACAGGTAACTGCAGTTATTTATATCAAATAACTTTCCTAAACAGTGTGATATTGAAAAGGCACTTGTTTCATTACTACTATTTTGAAGCCTGAGAGCATCACCGATTCACTTTATGCTCATGCTGGACTTGAATATGCACATATATTTACTTTTGCTACTCGGTTTGTAACTGAGATATTTGTGTTATAAACTGGTATCTTTCACAACATCAGTAGTACGATTCAGTATGTTATCTCTCATAGGCAGAGGAGGCCTATCTTAATCAAGGATTACTGCTGCATCTAAGTGTATATAAAACTAGAATAAAAAGAGCTCTTACCTCTTACTGACTAGAGGTCAGTCACACATGTATGACAGCTATATGTCCAAAGTGCTAGCCCGCATTGTCTCACCAGCTGCCAAGATGTTAAATTATTTGTGTACAAAATAGAATTTATGGAATATATTATTATTTTGTTTGTTTATACAAGTGTGTATAAACTCATCTGGAAGAAAAGAACAGTCATATATTCTTAGCAAAAAACCTAAATTACAGCAAATTTCTGATACCTGTAGATAATCATAATTCATAGCACTCCACAATGGTAGAGCTTTTCTTGATACAGAGTGAGCTTAAAGGAATCAGAACAACTGTGGACTTGTGAAATGTCTTAATCATTACAATTAATCAAGTGATATTTTTAGTCAAAATTTTTCAGTATATGGTCATTAGCATTTTTAATTCTTCTACTGCATGACCTTTTTAATTGATTGACTTATAAACTCACATATCTTTAGTTAAAATTATTTTTTCCTTGAAATGTCATATTGATCAGCTCAGACACCAGTTTTGCTGTTCTGTGCAATAGCCTACTAGTTCTGTACTGTATTTTTCAGTTGGTTGTAGACAGATGCAAGATCTGGAGATCCCTTGTGTTGAAGTAGACCCCTGCGGAGACGCTCAAGCGGCTGCAGAAGGCGCTGTTCTTGGACTGCATGAATATAATGAGCTGAAGCAAAAAAAGAAACCTGCAGTTACTCCTCAGCTTCATGGAAGGTGAAGACAAAAGGAAAGCTTGACTATATCTGTTTGTTTATTTATAAAACTGTGTGTGTGCTTGTGCATGAGAAACACAAAACTGAAAGAACAGGCCTAGCAGCAATATGCCTCTTAACTCCTCTTACTCCTTTGAATTTCCTCAAGTATTTTACATCTCTGGTATACTTATAGTGTTTGCTCCATATGTTTTGTTCTTGCCAGTTTGAGTGTCAGCTGAGATTTGTCTTCTTAATTCTATCCCACCGCATCCAGGCAATGTTTCTGTGTTCTTCCTGGATTCCTTCTTCATTGTGTTGCTCTTTTGAGAGGCGGAATCCAGCTTAATGTCCTGATTTGTGATACCTTTTAAAGCAAATAAGTTTTTCAGTTCTGTCTTGGTAAAATGAATGGTTTTGTACTGGAAGTGTTGCTAAGTAACCAGAGAGATACCTCCATTTTTTTATGCAGGCAGCTCTTTAATGAATGACAGAGCAAACATTCAGTGAAATGCCTTGAGTGCACTGTGAAATGAGATCCAAATTCTGCTCTTATCACGTAATCATATTTCAGTAAAGTGAAAAACAGAATTGGAGGCTTTATATGGTAAATAAAAACTTTCAGGGCTGTTATAATTAATGCAATTAAAAATTTTGGAAGGGGTATTAAACCTTGTGCTTAAGGATTTAAGCCAATCTCTGACTAGTAAGGATTAGGACAAGACCTAATGTATTAGATAATTTTACATCTGTCTGCTCTAGGATTCTTGTAGCTTTCTGTGAGGCATTTGGCACTGACTAGAACCAGAGATGAACTACTAGACTAGATGCACCTTGGATTTCATACTAAATTCCTTGTAGTAAGATTACTACGTCATTCTTAATTGCCCCAAAGTACTGATACCTCATTTTCAAACAGGAGAGAACAGATGGATGCTGACATCTTACTTTTGCAAATATTTATGATCCTGACTATTGTATGGTGTTGTTTAGTGCTGAAAGTGAAGCCTGGCAAAAAGGTGTTGTCTACGCTGAGGGTCAGAACCTCGCTCGGTATCTTATGGAGGCTCCGGCTAACTATATAACTCCAATCAAATTTGCCGAACATATTGAACAGAAGCTCAGAAGTTTCAGCAATGTGAAGGTCCATATAAGGTAAATTCCACTGAAATTATTTCCTCTGTAGGGTAAGATACCTTCCAGGCTATTCAAATACGCAGTATGCTCTCATTTTCATTCTGCCACTTCAAATGACAGAAGCGGGGGAAGTGTTTGGCAAAAAGGTATGAGGAGTCCCAGACTGCGAGCTACTCTCAGTATTAGAAGGTGAGCTTCTAGTGTGCAGAGTAAGCAAGATACTGTGACACAGTAAAATGATTAACTGACAATTAGTCGTGCAGTCAGTTACTGCTTAATTGACGTATATGCTGTGAAACAGGACGCCTGACGAAGACTTAGTGAATAGAGGGCAAATATTGGGTACCTTTTTGCTAACACCTTCCCCCCCACCCCAAGTGGATTTTATACATACCTCTGCTTTTTTGTTTGGATGTGGTAATTAAACGTCCTATTTATTGATGTTATTGTTGGGGCTTTTTTAGCTTTTAAAAATGTTGAGATAGAGTCGTAAAAGGCCTTGTAGTTGAATTTGCACAGCTAATGCTTCTTGCCTTGGCATTTCTAGTTACTGCACTTCAGTGGAAGTGGGCCAACTGATTGTACTAGTGTTGGAGGCTCTTTGGTTGAAAAGCAGAGGATTGAAGGAAATCAACTTTGCAGATAGCAGAAAGCTAAACTGTAACCTCCTGCAGTATTGTTACTCCATATGCCTTCAGAGACTACAGTCTGATGGGCTGTTGTTTGTTTTGTTGTTTTGTTTTTTTCTTAAACAAGGTAAAACAAAAACCAAGCAGCAACTCTGAGGCACTATTTTTCTATTTCACAAAAAAGTAATAATGGTTGGATTTAAATGATGGTTTCCAAAATAACTAACTAAAATGGAATTACTAGTTTGTGTACAAACCTTCAAGAATTGTGATCTCTAAACAAACAAATCACCTTAGTCAAAGTGTCCAATTACCAAAAAAAAAATAAAATATATATTTCTATTTCAGACCGGAGTCTTGGATAGCAACACAACAGATGGGAGCATTCCTGAGTGTAGCTAAGGGTTCGGCTGAACCTCCCATCTTTCTGGAGATTCATTATTTAGGTGGTGCTAATACAAATGACTCCCCATTGGTATTTGTAGGAAAAGGAGTTACATTTGACAGGTATGTATGCTAATGACTAAAGGGGGAAAATGCCTTCCTGCTAGTCACATTTAATGGGGAGATGCTTTTTCTTTGCTTAGCATATCTTTCAATGCCATTCCAGTGAACTTGCCCTATATAGTAGACTGTGCTGCCTTTTCTGGGGAGAAAACAAGCTTGAGTGGTTGGACAAAGTAGGAACTGATACGCTGTTGTCTTGTAAGGGGAAAATGGAAATTGAGGGAGGGGGGAAAAACCAACAAGAACTTGCTATTTTTCCTTTTTTTGGTCTGAGCAAACCTCTGGATGAAGTATTTACATGTTTAGAATTGCAGTCTGTCACTGAATATCTAGATCATGCATAAAGAAAGAGAAAATAGTTCATTCTTTGCAGCAGTTCCTTATAACTGCTTTTCATGTCACATAACTACTGAAGAATTTATCAGTCTGTTCCCCTTTCATATGCTGATTTTACCAAGTGTACTATTTTGTTCTTGTTTTGTGCTTTTTTGCTATTATGAAGACCCTTCAGTTAGTCTGCTGCAGATTACCTGGATTTTCACGGCATCCTAATTATGAGGAAATAATTCAGGGACATCTTTTATCTGAAATGTAAATTCAGATACCTTGCTTTCAAAAGTATGCCTGTTAGGGTGTTGCAGGAATATTTGAAAACACATTTACTGATACTTGGTGCTGAAACATACTGATGGACAGAATATTATCAGTGTATGCAACTTTGAACTCCCAACACGTTGGATGATACTTGTGCTCTTTGTTCCAGTGGTGGCATTTCACTGAAGCCGTCGTCAGGTATGGATGCGATGAGAGCAGATATGGGAGGGGCAGCAACTGTGTGTTCAGCCATTGTGACAACAGCAGCTTTAAATCTACCTCTTAACATAATTGGTAAGTATGTTTATGTAGGAATCCAAAAATCTTAATTTTACAAGGTTTCTTTTTGATAAAGTAATTTTCTAGTATCAGCACTGGCAGCAGGCTTACAGAAATGCCGTGGACTCTTGCAGACTTATTTGTCTCAGCTTGTCTTCCATTTTTACTTGCTTATCAAGAAATATTTTATTCAAGCAAAGCTAATAATTTAACACCGAATTAAAATTTTGAAGGTGGGATTTTTAGATCTTAGGTGAGAAATGATTGTCAATCTTATTTTCGACAATTTTTTCGGAAGTTCTGATCCTTCATTATAAGAAGGAATGTGGATATCTGTAAAAGCAATTAAAAATGAAAAGGAGTTAGCTGAGCTACCTCCATGAGTGTTTGCCATAGCTGAACAGGAAGAGAGATCAGCTTTTTTTTCCCTTAGGTGAATATCAGCAGAAATCTAAAACAAACAAAACCCCAGTCTAATGATACTATTTTTAAGTATGAGCAATGCTTATGTTTTTCTGCAGAAATGTTGCACAGCTAAAATTAAATGAGCTGATTCAGGACCCGTGGCAAAAGTTGTCGCTGATGACATGTAATCCATGCTAAGATGAGTTTTATGTTCGAGAACCTTGACTTTCAGGAAACTAGTATTTTAGTCACTTTTACGCTCCAACCGGTAGAGGGCAGTGAAACACACATCCTCACGACATTCCTCACTTAAAAGTATGCAATGGGAAAGGCTAAATCAGTGGAGCAGAAGTCTGTGTACCTAATTCCACTGAAAAGTGGTGGTCCACAATTCACTTATTCCTTGTGCCATGAGGAGGTTTTTCTTAGGAATGGCGTGCTTTTCATCCCATTATCCCATTCATAGTTGGAGTTTTGATGCTGACCCTCTTTTTTGCTTATCTCTACTTGCTCTTCCTATGGTTGGAGTTCTACGATGAGTCCTCAGACCCCTCTTGACATTACATACTATTTACAATTAGCAGAGCTTGAATGGCGCATAGTGTTAATTTGAGAAGTTTTTCATTTCAGAAAGAAAGAAATCCTTTTACATGTGACTTACTCACATATGGAAGACATAAGATGAAATTTGTTGCTCCTCTGATCTCACTTGTCCGGGCATAAAGTAGAAGTAAATTCTAGTGGTAAATAGGTGAGAGAATGTGGTGGTGCAATATGCAGAGAATTTCCCTGACTGAAAACTGGACCATGTGTTTTTCAGTAACCAGGAAAATTTGGATTTTGAGCGTAAATTCAAGATGAGAATAGTATTTACAGAAGTGTGTGTGTTTCATCTAAGTGTTTTTTCTACATCTTTTCTAAGAAAGAAACTAGTAATGCACTTTTCTTTTTCTCTCTGAGGTTTGGCACCCCTCTGTGAAAATATGCCCAGTGGTAAGGCAAACAAGCCTGGGGATGTAGTTAGAGCCAAGAATGGAAAAACAATACAGGTATGCATGTGAAACATGGGTTTTGAATCCTTTTAGTTAAGTGGTTTAATAAATCAAGTTATATGACTGCAGTCAGGGTATGTGTTTGAAAAGACTCTTTAAAAAGATAAGCAGTGCAAATGTACTGTTTTTAAAAATATAAGAAGTGTGTTATTAATTAGAAATTGCTATCATAGGATTCTTTCAAATGTAAATACAGATTAAACAGATTAGACGTGTTTTATAAATTGCTAGGAAAAGTGAAAAGTATGGTCATTTACTGAACATGCTAGAAACCCTTGGTTTAGTACAAGAGGTTGTTACAATGTTCGTAGATATAGGTTCTCAGTCAGAATGAATACCATATTAATTGCTTCCAGCAGACTCTTCAGGACACTACCCAGCTGTCTGAAGTAAGACATAAGAGTATTAGTTTCCTCCTCACATAACCAAGGTCTTTACCCTGCCAAACTGCTCTGTACAATCAGAACTCTGAGTCATAGGGGCTGTTGGTTCAAAGGAGCTTGCCAAATCGTTACCGAAAATACATATTTCATATTTAATCCAAACTGTTCTGTATTCATCTAATAGATTAAATGGTACTGGAAGTCAGTGTGCTGTAGACCACTGATTTCCTGCAGAAGTAGATGGCTTAATCAGTATTTCTCTCTGGATTTCTGTGGTTCTGCCACCTTTGACTTGCTGAACCTTCCAGTTCCTTGAGTTTCTTCTCCCAAAACTGAGTTCAGGCACCCTCTGCTTTGAGCACATATTCCCCCACGAATGAGAAATTTGCAAGAAAGTGCTAGTAGCTCAGAGCCCATCATGCAATTAATCTTGCAGAATTCATCATGAATTTTCCCTGAAAGGGGAAAGGAGCAAAGGGGCTATTGATTATTTTTTAGAGGGAAAAAGTTTCAAGATCCAAAGAGAAAGGAGTATAACAAGGAACTGTTTCCAGGCATGCATTTGTGCTTCTTTGTGGTACCCTCTCCTTCTTTGCGGTTTCCATGGGCCAGATCTCTGCACTTGCTCAAAAGCAGCCCCTGGGATTCCTGTGGTGTTGCTGGGAATGGTAACCAGGCCCCTCCACTCCACTGGGGAACCTCTCCAGCCTCTTCTGAGGAGCCAGCAGCACAGAGGCCCAAGCAGGCAGAGGAGGCTGCAGTGCTGAAAGTTGACTTGACCTCAGCTACAGATATGCTTTTATTTTATTAACACAACTATATCGATACTATTTTTTCTTTTTAGTTTATTTTGAGTAAATTTTGGTTACCTGAAGTTCCTAGGGACTGTGACAGTGCATTCACAATCTGACAGCTATTTAAGATAATATGCAAGAAATAAGTCAGTGAAAGGGATGTTTCCAGTAGTTAATCTGTTTTTACTAATTTTGCACCTGAAGGTAGATAACACAGATGCAGAAGGAAGACTGCTGTTAGCTGATGCTCTCTGTTACGCCCACGATTTTAATGCAAGGGCTATTGTGAATGCTGCAACGTTAACAGGTAAGCAATCTCCCTTCCCTGCTCATTTTTCAAGTCAGTTCTTTATTACTCTCATTAATTGGGCTGTGGATTAGTTGCACTATGTATATAAAGCCAACCTGCATTCGAAAGCAACTGAGATGATTTTCCGTGTTGTAGGACAACAGCTAGCACGGATTATGCTCTAACAACTTGTACAGCTGCACTGTGTCTCTAGGACTGGGGAGGGTGCTGGCATGCAGGGTCCATGCTCATCAGTGTAGATGAAGTTGGGCCAGCCCAGCCAAGCTGGAACTAAGAAGAGCAGGAAAACCTACACAGACTTCGATGTTTCTGCACAACGTTTTCCAATGCTTCCATTTCTGATCTAAGCCCTCCCAGCTCCTGGGGCTGTGTGATGCAGAGATACTGGCATCGTTGTGGAAAAATCCTGCCAGGTCCATATGGCACTGGCCACACTGGAGCCAAAATAGCTTATTTGTGAATGGCTTCTTGAGTGCCTGAGCTCTGACCTAGCCAGCACCAGTTCTTCCATTATGTTAGCTAGCCCAGGTCTCCACGATTCTAGACAATAGAACAGGAGAGCCATTATTATCTTCCCAAGAATTCGTTTGACTGAAATATCTCTTATATGCAGTTTGCATACTTTCAGGCATAATAAAATATGCTTTAATTGTTTCATCTCTACAGTTGTATGTGAATAAGGTTATAATTTTAAATTGAAAACCAGCATTGTGTATGCATCTCATGAACTGCAGTAACAAGCAGTCATGGGTGAAGTGACTGTAGCTGAAATGAGAGCAAACATGGAAGAATAGTTCAGACAGGAGTCCACTGTGTTGTTTATGAATACGCTAAGCAAAATAATTATCTTTCTATATATTCTGTACTAGTGCTTATTATGTTCCATCAGTTTTACCAGTTCAAATGCTGTGGAAAAATTCAATAGACAGAAGAGAAACCAATTTTATGGTTGTTGGCTTGTATAAAAGTATTCTCTTACAAAGGGCACAATAGAAGGAGTTTATTCCCGCTATAGATTATTCTGTGTTTGAGATCCTTGGGCACCAAGCAGGAAGGAGGAGAGCTCTTGTAGAAATTCAACATACCATTTTGTTAAACTACTTTTTTCCCTTTTTTTTTTTTTTTAATCTCACTGAAGACTGAGTGTTGTCATTAGAGAAGCAGTTCTGTGGCATCAAATAAATAAATATTTATGTAATCCCTCTGTTTTAGGCATGGTTTAGTATTTTGATAAGGATTATTTTCATGTAAAGTAAATTCACACATGCTGTGCAAAAATCTGTGCAAGTGAAATTCACAAAAAAGAAGGTATCAGCTTGAAAATTGTAGAGGTCTATAAATTAGAAAAAGTCCACTCACATTTTCTATATGGAAACAATAAAATTTAGAGGGTTTTTTTTTTGAGAAGACACTGTTATTGCTGAATATATTATATTAGAAATATTGCTAAAAAACATCAGGCTGAAAACAGAAAATCTAGTTTCACGAAATACGGAATATAATTTTTATGAATTCTTGTCCTATTATATAAATTTTTTTTTTACGTTTAAACTTTTAAAAATGAAAGTCTACTGAAATCTTCAGTTTTTGCAGACTTTTTAGAAATTACTGATAATGGGAATTAAAAATGGAAAGTTCTGAGGAGTCAGGATGCAGAGGAATAGCTCAGATCCACCAGTTTTGTAACCTTGAAGGTATGTTTCTGTAGGTGCCATGGATGTTGCATTGGGATCTGCTGCGACTGGAGTGTTCACAAACTCATCTTGGCTTTGGACTCACCTTTATGAGGTTGGCCCATCTGCATTATAATAACTGCTGTTACTGAAAAGTTAGTGAATTACTGAAAGTATGCAAATCTAAAAGTTATTACATTTTGAAATCTTGTAGGAATTGTTAGTACTGTATTTAGTTGAAAAAATTAATTTTGACTTAATTAGCTCTTAGTGAGGTTTAATATCATTCAGTAAACAGCATGCACATTTCAAGGATCTGCATGTTCTGATAACTTACTGCATATGCATAAGCTCTGGACTACTGACAGCAGTTAGTTCATGTTAAAATCATAATTGGTCGCACTTAACAACACTGATAGAAATGCAGAGAGGTGGTGTGAGTGGCTGCCGTGTGATGGTTAAAGGAAGTCTCTGAAGGGAAGGATTTGTGTTGTCAGGAAAAAAAAAAATTGCAGGAAAAAAAAAAAAGGCAGTCTTTAGATTTTGTCTCTTGACTAACACTAAAGTACCTAAAAAGTAGGACTCACTGGTTTGTTTTGCAGTGTATTTCCAAATAGCTAATATTATATTGGGCTGAAGATTTTTAGACTGATCAAAGCTAAACAAAAGTAAGCATGCACAATACTGGGACTTATAAATGCAGTTTAAAAAAAAGAAATTTTGGCAAAACTATCACCGTTTCTTTTTCAGGCTAGCGTTTTGACAGGAGACAGAGTTTGGAGAATGCCTCTCTTTGAACATTACACAAAACAAGTAACAGACTGTCCTCTTGCAGATCTGAGTAATATTGGAAAGTACAGCAGGTGAGATGTACCAATATCCTTCATGTGCACCCCTTTCTTTCAGTGTATTCGTTTAACGTTTGTGCTGTTGGTATTGCTTTAGAAACAATACAATTTTTCTGCTTCCAACAGAGCTGGAGGAGCATGCACAGCTGCTGCATTCCTGAAGGAATTTGTCACCGCCTCTCACTGGGCTCATTTGGATATAGCTGGTGTGATGTCGAATAAAGATGAGGTGCCCTATCTTCGAAAAGGCATGGCAGGGCGGCCTACAAGAACGCTAGTAGAGTTTGCGGCTCGATTAAGTCAAGACAGTCACAATACCAAATGAAATACTCTGAAATCATCCACTCTGCCTTAAGAGAAAAAAATCTTTAAAAGCATTACTTGTAAATGAATGCCCCAAGCATATTTTCTTTACGGCAGTGAACTACAAATGCATTTTATAAATCCTTACTTGGGTAAGAATATCTCACCTTTGAGATTTGTCATCCCATATTATGCAGTTTAAAATAAAAAATATTCTGTTTGAACTGTTGAGATATTCAGTACCAAAACATGATCATGGAAAACATCTGAACTCTTATTTTTATATGTAAAGTAAGCATAATTATTGCAAACAATAAATCTTTTATTTGGGTGTGTATTTTGATTGAGAGAGAATTAACAATAGATGGAGATCATAGCTGTGGCTCACTTCTGGGTGAATTGTAGGTGGCGTGCAACGTAACTCTGCAAAGTTGTTTATAAAAATGCCATTCTAACATTTTTCCTTAGAAAAACTAAAACTGCACCATCAGATTTTTTTTTAGGCTGTTGCAATTAATGTGATTAGCCTGGCTTTAGCACATGTTGTGAGTCTTAAACAAGTGCTAACAAGAGTGTAATTTAAAAAAACTAACAAATGCAAGTAAGCGCTTGGTGGGTATTTTAGGGGGAGCCTGCCACAATCTCACGTCATTTCTGTCATCCTACTGCTCTTCCCCTCC
>VFFE01008944.1:1462840-1537901 GCA_008921705.1 Burhinus oedicnemus | reverse complement strand
TCCCCCCCCCCCCCCCCCCCTTTACTGGTGTGAGGCTGTCAGGCTCCCAGCAGGGACAGGATTCCCAGAATCACTTCAGACGTCAGGCAGACTTAACGTTTACAATGTGGGGGGAGGTTTTCCTGAGAATTTTTTGGAGGGGGTGGGGGTGTTAAGCGTTAGCGTGTAACAGGAGAGGCCAAAGGCAGGAGAAGGAGAGTCCCGCTGGGAAGGATGGCTTTGCCTCCTCTCCGTCTCTTTACCGTTTGACACGGGGCGGGGGGGGCAACGCCACCCAGCAGCTAGGGCTGCCCCTGCCTGGGGCCGCGGTGCGGGCCCCGGCCGCAGGTAACGGCAGCGCCTGGGGGGCCGGGCAGCACCTGCGCCCGCCTTCGCCTCCCGCCCCTCGGCGCATGCGCGGCGGCCGCTGAGCCCGCCGCGGCGCACCATGGCGGGCGCGCTGGGCGGCATGTTTGCCAACCAGCCGCCGGGCCCGCCGCCGCCGCCACCGGGGCCTCCCGGCGGGCCCGGCCCGGCCGGCCTCATCCCGCCTCCGACGGGGCCGCGCAATCCCAACAACACGCTCGTGGACGAGCTGGAAGCGTCTTTCGAGGTGCGCGGGCCGGGGTGGGGGAGGCCGCGGGCGGGCGGGCGCAGCCCTCACGGCGCCGGCCCCCCGCCGCCCTCTTACCCCCGCGCTTCCCTCTCTCGCAGGCCTGCTTCGCCTCGCTGGTGAGCCAGGACTACGTGAACGGCACGGACCAGGAGGAGATCCGCACCGGTGAGGCCCCCGGGGCTGGAGGGGGGTGGTGCCCGGTGCCCCCCGCCGCACGCCCGCCGGGCCGGTCCCTCGGCGGCCCTCGGGCGCTGCCGGGCCGCCGCGGCTCGGCTCGGCCTCACGAAAGTGCTGGGTGCGCCACGGCGTTACTCTGCAGGCCTGAAATACTGAGAGGAAGTCTGGGGTTGCCAGTCTATGGCAAACGTCCCCTAAAACTTCTGGTGAAGTTTTGCCGGCACGTTTGGGCTTCGCGGGGGCTGTATGTGCCTCGTCGTTTGAGGCCAAAAAAGATACGAAAACTATGTCAGGGTCTTTGAAGGGTGAGTGGTATAACTCGGGGTTGCTCGCCCCTTCCAGATGGAACAGTGTTCACAGCAGTGGGAAGCTCACATGGAAACCCACCGAGGAATGATCGGGGTCCTGCGGAAGGGTCTGAGTGCCAGCTGGCTCTTGGGGTTGTGTGGCATTGTATTCACGTGCACTGAAATACGTGGCTCAAAAAGGAGGAAGCTAATGTGATGCATTACAGAATCATAGAGTGGTTTAGGTTGGAAGGGACCTTAAAGATTTCCCCCCTCCATGGGCAAGGACACCTCCCACTAGACCTGGCTGTTGAAAGCTTCATCCAGCCTGGGCTTGAACACTTCCAGGGACAGCGCCTCCACAGCTTCCCTGGGCCACCTGGTCCAGTGCCTCACTACCCTCATAGTGAAGAATTTCTTCCTGAGACTAAATCTACCCTCTTCTAGTTTGAAGCCATAGGGAACAATAATAAAAAATGGGAAGGGAAGCCTAGATCACTTAGTAGCAATGATTTAAGACTTGTGTGACAGGCATTTCTCTGGGAGGCATAATTAATATTGAATTGGTATAAACAAGAAGTTGAAAAATAGCCCTTGACAGCTGTCAAGAAGTGTGCTTTTCCCCGAAAATTTTTTGAAGCCTGACTCTCAAGTGCTGTTTCAAAAACAGCATAAATGCTTTTGAAAACTCCATTCTGGATATTGGGCCATATTCATATACTGGAATGGGACAGTTTTTGTTGTCTAACGGTAGTGCATAATACATGAAGGCAGAATGTTCTCCTAAATATCCCTGTATTTTAGAATCTTCCATTGAGCTTGTTGCTTGGGCATGCAGTGAAATGTCTTCTTTATTTAATGAACAAATTATTTTATCACTCTTTGTTGTTGTCAAAAATGTAATAAAACTTGGGAAAAAGAGTTGTTGTCTTGTACGTTTAAGGGAAGTTCTGAAAGTTTGCAAAGCAACATTTTATACAGAGACAATGCAAATCCTGGTTTTATAAATACGTCAGTTCAGTAAATCTGAATATTTTCTTTCTAGAAAACACTGTGAAAAGTGTTTTCAGTAGCATGCAGACAACTACCAGTATCAGCCTTGTAACTTGTTTTTCGGAATCTTTCTATGTTGTTATTTTATGTTCAGGTGTTGATCAGTGCATCCAGAAGTTTCTGGATGTTGCAAGACAGACTGAATGCTTTTTTCTACAAAAACGGCTGCAGCTGTCAGTCCAGAAACCAGAGCAAGTAATTAAAGAGGTATGTTGAAATTAATTTGCCTGTTGTCATGGTAACCAGGTAACCACGACACCTGTGTTGTGCTAGATCAGATAAGCTGTGTACCAGTACAGTTAATCATCTCGTTCACATTAATTTTGGGTTTCTGAACATGTTGCTGTATCTTACGTTGGTAGAACTTGACTTAGCATAGCTCTCTCACAATGAACCTGTTGAAGCTGGATGCCTGCTGCTCTGTGGAGTATTGGAACACAGTTGATAGTTTCATTGGAAGAAACAAACTAGTTAGTCAAATTTTGCTGGAAGTAATGATCTCTGAAATACGCGACCTAGGGGAACGGAACTAGTGCATTCACTGTGCTTTCCCTCTGTTTCATTAGATGCTTTTCCATTATTAGAATCCCTATAAGATCAGCTTGAAAACTCAAGCTAAAAAAACTACATGCTCTTTATGTGAGGTGATTATTCTGGTGAATACTGTCTATTTACTAATACACATCTTTTTCATCCATAGGATGTTTCAGAATTAAGAAATGAATTGCAGAGAAAAGAGGCGTTAATTCAGAAGCATTTGGGTAAACTGCGACACTGGCAACAGGTCCTGGAAGATATCAGTGTACAGCACAAAAAGCCTGCAGAAATGCCTCAAGGTCCATTAGCTTACCTAGAACAAGCATCTGCTAATATTCCTGCTCCAATGAAGCAAACGTGATCTCTGATTTTACATATCTGAGTATTCTCAACAATGCAAAGCGGTGGTGTTCGTTTTACTTTGTATGCTTTTTGTATAATGTAATTTGTACTACAAATATAAATAGTTCAGACAATTAAGCAAAATAAATTACCTTTTTGTTGTTGTTGTTTGTTGCAAAAATATGAATTGGTTTTATATTTCAATGGAAAATATGCAGAGTTGCTGTTCAGGATGCTTTCTGGTAGAAGTGTATTTTCTGGAATGCATCCTATTTCTTCTAGAAAAAGTGGCCCTAGCTTTCCCCTAACTGTATCTTTGCTGGTATGATGAAAATACTTGCAAAGATTACTCTTTGGTTTTACTGGAAGATTTAAATGTTTTATGATGCAGTAATTATCCGTAAGTATTACTGTAAAAGCACCCTTAGAATTGTCTCTATTTAGGTCAGATCAAGAGTGTACTTTTTTTGAAGTGAATTGTCCATCTCCACTGGACTGTTGCTCACCTCATGAAGGGGTCTCAGGATATAGAAATTTGATTCTTACAGGATGAAATGAAACGGCCAAATGCATACCCCTGGGGGGGGTGTAAGGCAGGCCCAATGTTACTTGTGTTTTGTGTGTCAGGCTAGTGTACAGATGGTCCAAAATACCTCCCCCCAAAATAAAGACCACTCCTTGTGGATGCTGGGTCATCAGCACTGTCCCACCTACAGAATTAGCTTCTAATGGGGTGCACTGTTTAGTAATCTAAATGTAGCCAAAAAAAGATTTCAGAGGTAGAAATAGCAAAGAAATTCTGTCTCTATTACTGGGCCACAAGCTTAATTCATCCATATAGCCAGGAAAACCACTTCCTAGGGACACCATTTTGCAGACAAAATTAATTAGAATATTGTAACCCTGGAAATTAGAATTAGTAATCGTGTATTGAACTTCCTACTGTGCTTTAAAGGTTTTTGGGGCAGAGTGGATGAAAACTAACGAAAAACTCAGCCCTGTACATTTCTGATCTCACAGATACTAAGGCACTCCTTAGTGTTACCTACTGTACACCATTTTATCCCCTTCTTGATTGCATGTATAAAAAGTGTCTTTTTGCCAAATCTGATGCCAGAGTCTCCTTCCAAACCGAGCAGTTCATCTTGGAAAAAATACTAAACAGCTAGGATGAAAGTATTGGCCTGTAGAAGCATTCTGCCCCTTCTGCCACCTTTTTACCGCTGGTGAGGTGCAGTGGCTGTTTTGTGCTAAGTGCTTGCAGCTGTTGTTGCAGTTCTTGCTGGCTGTATGATGTAAGAAGATAGGCTGGAGCTATGTCTCTTTGCACACGTAAAATTTGTTACGTAGCTGAGCCCCGCTGGTTGAAATTAAATGGGGATTCAAATCGTACAGCAGCTGAAGATGAACTATCCTACCTTAAACACTAGGCTGCTGGTTGCACAATTCCCTGCCTATGACATTTGTTGATGAATCACCTGAGGGTTAATTTCTTCATGGGTGTCTTTCCTCCCAGTAATGAGTTAGCTAGCGTGATCTGATAAATGTAGTCATTCACTCACTTTGTGTTTTGGTGGGCATAAGAATGATACTGAGATAAAATGTACATTTATGTCCCATAAATCTGGAACTCCGTGTATCTGACTCACATTTCAGCATAACTAGCACTGTTTTGTAAAACACGGAAATGGATGATTTACAAGCAAGTTTTAATGTTCATACTTACATATTAACCTAATTCATCAGGCTGATTGTTACATGTATTGAAGTGCAACAGGAATATTATATTGCAATGCTGACTATACAAAACAGTTTATTAAGCAAACCAGAAAGTTTCTAAACCAGCCTGCTATAAACATGCCATTCTTCAAGGTATACCGCATGCTCTACAGCTTAAAATAAGTTTAATAGAAACCTATTAAAAACTTTAAAAATTACATGACTATATGCAGGAATTACTTTAAACAGCTGGTGAAGCAAATGTGTAAACCTGCAGAAATCACCTACAGAAGTAAGATTTTTTTTCAGCTGGAGCCAGATTGACAGGACGTATCAGAGACCAAATTGTGTATTTAATGTAATTGTGGAGTGGTGCAGTCTCTTGATTAAAAAGTCTCTTCACGTAACAGTATCCAGAATTTTCCATTTTCTTCATTTTTTACAGAGGTTATTAAGTGCATTTTTCTGAAATCCATGCCTATAATGCCCTAGTGATTAGATGTTAAGAGAGTACAGTTGTTCCTAATTATTTACTTGGAAATTACTTTTTTTTTTTTTTCTAAATCATATATTGGATTATCATTCTGTAAAAGAAAACAGGAACAGCTTTTCTAGTAATTCTGAGAAGTATGGAAATAGTTTGCTTTAAAATGAAAAATATTTAGTAAACCATTCTTGATGCTGAGGGTCTTGGGTTTGGTCGTCTTTGGTTTGTGGTGGTTCATTGCCACGTGTCCTGTGCAAACAGATAAGCATTAGCATCACTTAACAATCTTACCAATATTTAATACTTTTTTCCTGGAAAAACTCATGATCCTGTGAATGGATCTGTGCTCACATGAAGAAGGTGAGGCCAGAAGGTGCCAGCTACAATTTCTAGTGGGATCTGTGCTAGCCAGGTAACTGGGATAACAGCACTCGTAACACAAAGGAAAGCGTGAAGGATTGCTAAACAGCTATGGAGGAATGTTTGAACATAATTGTTGACTTGACATCTCAAAAAATAAAAAAATCTATGCTTCCAGAATATGCAGTCTTGAAAATCGAAAAATGGCAGCTGCAATTCACTCCTAAAAATATGAAATACAATTTATGCATTAAAAATGTTGGGTAAAAATTTGGAACTGAAAGATTTATCTGAACACTAACTAGCTTTTATAATCAATCCTATTACATAGTCCCTGATTTTTCAGCATTCAGGATGCTTTTTTAACATTTATACTAATTTTGGTTAGCTTATAGTAGCAAATATGATTTCACTTATGATTGATTCATTAAAAAAAGTAAGTAAGTAGCAGCCAAGCTACTCTTAGCCTCCCTGTACGTTCCCTTTAAAATACAAATTTGCTTTGGCAGTCATCTGGCATGACACAGAATGCTATTATCTTTAAGATGTAGGCTGGATCCAAGCCCACGTCCTGGGTTATTGTCTTTGGCAGTAGTCAGCACCATCTGCCTTCAAGGAAAGAACTCTCTAGCACACAATTTACAGGATAACTAATCTCCACTAGGAGACAGGTGAGAAGGCTGGCTTTTGTCCTGAAGTATAGTGGTAGGGTTGTTTTTTTAAAATATTTATCATTATAACTATAATGTTAACTACACAAATTTTTAACTATTTCTTGAAGAGATAGTTCAATCATATTTATAAAACACTAAACATTGTTTAAATAATAACCCATAAATTTGAAAAGAAATTCAAGCTTTTCAGAGAAAAAACATCAAACTAAGAAGTTTTTAGTTAAATATCTGCTAATCAATTTTTAAGTTTCTAAACCCTTTGTCAAATGATTAGCCTAGATTCATTCAAATATCTCCTAAAAGAAAAATATGCCATCTACATCTACCAAGTGCAAAGTGAGGAAACAAAAGTACGAAGGAAAAGACATCCTTAACCGAACCACTGATATGTGCCCGAAGTTTTAAACAGCCATGTTCACATTAAGTACATTCTTGGGTAAGTATTTGCAACTCCTCTCTTTTTTTTTGTACTAGGAGAGGTTGCAGTCATAAGCTCTGCTGGGCAGTGGTTATAGCCTACTTCTACAGTAAAGTTCTGGATCTATCTGCAGAGAACTGAACACATGGAGTTCACTGCACAACAGGAACCTTACGTCATTGTTTATTTCCAAATGTCTAATGTGTTTGAATGGCCTACAAGAGTCTGAATACCAATTCATTTATCATCTTACAAGTCACTGCAAAATGGACAAATACCTTGTGGCAGCACTGCTGTCTGAGGACTGTGCTGATGGAGAGCCCACCCTGAGGCAGCCAGGACTCCGGTCTAAGCTCGTAGATTTTGTCATTTGAGGAGCACTTCTTTTTGATCTCAAGTCACAGCTCAAAAAGCTCTTTGCGTAGGAAGCTAAATTCGGAACACTGACAACACGACTGGGCACCTCAACCGTTTTCTTCTGCTGCTTTTTATTGTAACAGAAAACTTCATTACACATGCATTTTTTTTACACTTTATATTATAAAACCTCAACAATACCTCACTCATAGATATCTTGTGAGGAGCACCCAAAAATGAAGATTCTCATCTTTTTCTACAGGCATAAACTCTCAGGGTATGCTGTGAGGATCCATAGATTAGGTAGTCCAATTAAAACAGCTTGTGTATTTGACCTTGAGGTTTTAAATACATCACAGCTGATAGCTTTGCAGAGCTCAGTTAGGTGCTTTCCATCAACCTGACCTCTCTTCTTTCCATGAATACTTATAGGCAGTATCATACAGAGAGACTGGAATGACAAAGGGCAAATCCTAAGCAGCCCAAATACAATTTGTAATTTTCCTTGATGCATGCAATATCCCAAATAGCAGCTTCCAAATCTGCAAGCAATGGCTGTGCTTGTCCCAGTGAAAGACTGACATCTTTGGAGTTCTAGTGTTTTATATTTGCTTAAACACGTGTATCTATGTGCATATATACTTGTACTGAATTTGTGTTATACTCAGTACCTGACTGTAGGTTGGCTTACTGGAAAGAATTCTACTGAATAACATTACCATAAAAAATTAATAGGACCTTTATTGTCCTGATCATCTGTATGATTCAAATAACAATAAAACATCATGATTTGCAATTTTAATTGCATTGCCTATCTTACCTTCATGGAAGGAGTCAAGCATCCAGTATTAGGGTTGAAAGAAAATGATCTATTCCTGTAAGATTCAGTGTTGGCTAAAAGTGAATGCTGAAATTTTCTTCCTTCCTGAGAGGAAAGAAAAGTTATGTGTATGGAGACATCTGTATGTTGGAAGTTGGTATGGAAACATATTGTCAAGGTATTCCAGAACAGAAAGAAAGTATCAGTCTGAAGCAATGTGTGAAACACTGAATAGAGCCTTCCAACAGATTCCAAAATATGTATGTGCATATGAAAGGAAATCTTACCACCAGCTGCTTGATAATCTCTTCTCTCTCACTTAATTTGTCTTGCAGACAGCTTATAAGGTGTGTATCTTCTGATCTGGACTCCCACTTTCTTGACTTTTCTTCTAATTCTTTAAGCCTGTACCAAAGAAAATGCAGACCGTAAAAAACTTCCTCCGACCAGGTTCAAGAGATGCTTGGGTTGCCCTCTGCCCTAAACTCCAAGCTTAAAATACAGGGACATAGTCAGGTCTTTCTGATAAAACTGCGTTTTTTAAAAATGAGCATCTGTATATGGATTAAATGTAAGTACAGAATGTTGTGGAGTTCCAAAATAAATTGGCACCAGGGTTAACTCTTAACACCTGTTCAGCATAAAATCAAGCCCATGGTGTAAAATACTAACAGCTTGCACATCCCATTGCTAGTCTAGTTTCCTAAAGAAAAAAAAATCTGTGTCACAGTATCTATGCATGTCTATGTATTCATCTATTTGTTCTCTTTTCTGACGCAATAACTTTAGAATCCACAGGCTAATTCCAACCATATTTGATAGAGGCCTCAGAAATACTCAGTTCCTGTAACTTTAATGAAAAGAAAGGCTTGGATACACATCCTGCTTTAGTGAGCTCTCTAAGTCAAAACCTGTAGTGTGAGTTCAGCTCTTTAAATGCCTTCATCAGGGGAAAAGATTCACATGAAAAGTTACACCTTCTTAGAGATGGTGTGGAAACATACATTTGATTGACCCATGAGAAAACAAGTCATTATTTCATCAGCCAAGTCCATTAATTTTGCTGCTTGAGAAACTGAGTGTTATGAATTTCACCTGCCATACTGAGAAATATATTACAGAATACAAACCACCATTTTGTGGGGCTTTTTTGGTGAGAGTACACATTTTTGAGACGACCCCCCCCCCATCTTATACTCTTCATGTGGTGTATCTCAGAGTTTAGATAAAAAGATAAATCATAACATCTGAATGGTTTGAGACCTGCTTACATGCAAGTGGGTCTCTCTTCTGGACCTTTGCCGCACAGCTGGGATAAAAGAAAAGGACAAGGGATATATGTAATCACAGGGATTATTTCTGAGGAGCCTCTCCTGTACAGTCTGAAGCACTACAGAACTACTTAGCTCCACAGAGGACTGCAAAGTGCATTTATTTACATGAGTTAGTGGGGGCTGTCCTGGGAAATTTGCAAGGGAGTGAGAATGAGCAAGAGCTTAACCTCAAAGATGCTGCTCTGCTGAGCAAAATTAAGTACAAAATCATGCATCAATGCCTCTGGTATCATCTGTGACAAAGATGATTTTACACTTCATAAAACTGCGAGATGCTAAGTGCAGGTTTTAATTTAGCATTGTAAAACTTTATGTATAGTGCTTTACATTAAACAATATTCAGAGTTTATTACAATATATCTGAGTCTTTTTGTGTTTGCAAAGGAAATATCTATACACTTCTATTTCAGTGCTTATCATATTCAACCTGTGAGTAATAAAAAAATTATATACACTAAGAATAATAATTTCAAACAGAACTAATTGCCAGTATGAGCCAGAGTTTATGTCAATGACTTAGTTTCTAAGGAGAAAATCTTCGCTTAGAGATATACTTGAGTACTGCTGAAATCAGATAGTATGTTTTCACTTGCCTTCCAGTGATCTTGTTTCAGTATGTCCAGTTCTTTTTTATGCTTGATATTGAGGTCTTCTGCCAGTAGCCTTTTATTGGTATTAAAATATGTCTGAATTCTCACATTTCAATACTAGTTTATTGTCATTGACAAAAGTATGCAGTTTTGAGGTCTTTCATTGACTACATAGGTAGTTAACTGAGCACAGCTCTGGGCTTCTGCTTACTGATTTGACTTCGACACCTTAGTTGTGATCTGAAGCAGAACCACACTAACACCAAGGAAGAGGAAAATTATTTGGAGAAGTACTTGACCTTCAGCCTTCAGGAAACAGAGGGTCTATTCTGTATAATGATGCTGTTGATATTCTGTTTATGGTTAGTTTGTACAGCAATCTTAATGGTCAAACATGACAATAAAGTACCATAGGAACTCACTTGTATTAAGTAAAATTATTTTGAAATCTCTGGGATTTCAACATGAGGCTCTGATGCTATATTTCATCACATCATGGCACCAGAAACATTTAATACTGCCTACCACCATCCTAGAAACACATTTTTTTAAAAAGTGAAGATAAGAAACATTATAACAATGCCTTTAACTACATTTGTCTTTAACAGACAATATATTTTGAAACATACTGTTATTTGATTACCACCATAAATTGAAAACTAAAAATTGCTTAACATTTTTTCAAGCCCAGCCGTAACATTGCTTTCTGATACCAACACCAAAATCAGTAGACATCTATTGAAGAATCATTGTTAACTTGTTGCCTTTTGTTTGCTAAAGTTTTGTTAAACCTTTGAGAAATTTTTCATTAACTTAATGCAGAGCCCATGTTCTGTTGTCTACTGATTAAAACAGAGGTCAAACTCAGCAGATATACAGCTGTAATTTTCACAAATTTTTTTTTTCTTTTTAATGTATTTCTAAGCCCCTTTCACTAAAATGCTTCAGGAAAGGCCAAAAGGCCCATGAAAGAAAGGTTTCTACCCTTGAAATTAAAGCACAGATATGGGAGTGATTGATTTGGCACTTGGCACAAAATAAGAAGCAGAAGAATAAGAGTAAAAATGGGAGCAGAATCCCTGAAACGGATCTTCGGGGTAGAATAAAAGCTCTTCAGAACAACCATTTTGGGACTTGTGCTCTCTTCCCATAAAAAAAACATTGTTTGCTCTCTTCCTACTCCTTACAAAAGGTTTCTGTACTGGAGGTGGGATTCACACAATTCAAGAGAATGGAAATGGGAATGACTACTTCAAGCAGATTAATGGCTTCACTTACTTGGCAACAGTAGGAATAGTAATTTTAAACAATTGGTTATAAAAAATTGGCACATGCAAATAAAAAGCCGCTATCAGCTTTCTAATCAGAAACAACTATATAGCATAAGACAAGGTCACTGTTGTTAAAGTAACAGTAAAAAAGCTGTTATTTATATGCACTCACCAATTTAACTATTCTCCTATCCAAATTATTGGTCCTGCAAAAGCTAAACAAGAGCTGCAAGTTAATGTTCCAGATCTTCCATGGGTTAATTTCAGAGCAGCCTGTATCAAGTGCCTAGAACCATTTGAGCTCTTTGGTTCTGCCTCCTGTTATTTGAAGGATTTCTCCTTACATAATTTCCATTAATACTTCCTTCTCAAATGCATACTGTAGCAGAGCTACACCATCTATCCCCTGTAAAGATTATCCTCCAGCCCAGCAGCTTTAGCATTTGAGGCCTTTTAGACCTCATCACTGACATGTGAATAATTCCTCTCTTCATGAACAGAGGCTCTAAATTCCTTCAACGTAGCTGGAGGGCACTGATGAAACTCTCTGGTTTGCAATTCTTCTGTTGATCTTGCTTCAAAAGCTTGAAATGAAAGTCACTTTCAAGTAACTCTCCAAAGAGTGCAAAGGGAAAAAAAAAAAAAAGAAAGTTTCATTCTCATTCTTTAAATATCTACTGACTGGTAGACAGCAATGGAATTACTCTGGCCACTCTGACAGTCTGCCGACAGACACTGCATCCCTTGAGTGCTTTTCTCTAGACTATATTGGACATAATTTGAAAGATTCCTTTAAGGGTATACTCTTCAGAAATCCTTTATATATACAGCTTGAGTAGTTAGGTGCATACATTCTACACCATTGCAGAAATGAATTGAAAGGTATCCATGCACCAGATCCCTCAATCTCTCTGTAAAGAGAATGTGTTAAGTACGATCATCCAGAAATTTCAAAGGATTCAACAGCCATATAAATGCACTGGACAGTGAACCCCAGTCTTGTCTCTCTTGTAAAAGGTACGTCTTGCGCTTTTTCTGTACGCAAACAGAAAGACTGCTATTACTGCAATGCAACATGTGCTCTGAGCCTGCGGCAACACTAAGAGGACGTGGTCCATGTTCTACAAGACAGTCAAGACTACAGGTCAGCTTGGCCTTCCTGTGTCCTGACAGCATATTACAGCTCCAGGTTTCCATCAGTCCAGAGGCACTGTTAGTGTCCGTTGTCCCTGCTCTTACTCCCCTAGTGCAAAGTTGGCTGTTACAGCCAAAGCAAAGTCTCACAGAGTACATACGGCCTTCACAAGTGTCCCCTTTAGAGTTAACAACCCACTGGCTTCAGCTACAGAGAGCATGTATAAAAGCCTGATATTTATTCTCAGATACTTCTACTTTTTTTTTTAATAGCTCTTGGGTGAGTTTGGACATCAAAGGTTGACGTAATGCAGATTTTCTCAGGTCAGTCCTGTGGGGCTACACTGGACATATTTCTCTGTGACATATAATCAAGAATTAGTTCAAATGCTTTTATTATGGCTGGAGAGAAATGTGAAATGAACTACTGCTATTACAACACTCCTAACCTCTAAAATTAGTGCTTTAGAGAGGTTCTGACACTCATCACATTAAGAACACCTCCGATGCTGGCATTATTATTAACTCTTTAAATAGCACCATACAGTGTGAATTTAAGGCAAACCTTCTGTGCTGTTTCTCCCTATCCTGAAGCTGTGCAGCTTCTTGCTTCTGCAGCTCCAACTCCACACTGAGTAGCTCCATTGTGTCCTTCAAAAGTAAATTCTCTTTCTTGATTTCAGACATTTCACTCTGACATTTTTCCAGTTCATCATGAAGAGATCTGATCTGGCTCTGGCTACTTCCTTCCTAAGAAAAAGGCCAAATTTTGTTATTCACAGCTTATTATTTAATGTGAAGATCTCACTGGAATTATGTGCATGGAATTTTTGTGAACTGATTTTTCAATTATATGTGCAATTCTATGTGCAAGACAACTTCTGTGATCAAAAATTCCTGAACATGTTTTATAGCCTCCATAAAATTTATTTTATTGTAACATTCATTCATTCATTTACTTGTGTTGTACATTTTGATCTTTAAATGGAAAAAAAGCCTGCCCATAGGGAAAAGATGATAAACAATACTAACATTTTAAAGTGGGACATAACTCATTCCGTTTCTGTAAGAGATTCTATACACTTTTATTATCTCTGAAGAGAGAAATTTGATACTATTGCTTTCGCAAAACACAACACGGCAATGAAGTAGGAACTGGATTCTTGCCTGTTGCTTCTTCAGTGTCCTCACACTCCTCAGCTCCATTTGGAGTTCTTCTATTTGTTTCTTGAGATTAGTGCACAATGTCTGTTGCTCAGAGAGTTCCATGCTTAGAGATCCTAATAACAATCAGACAGACAATCATTAAGGCAGTCAGAGGCCACCTGCATGGGGAAGGTAGGTACAGAAAATGCAGATGAAAACATTAACACATTACATCTTGCTTTGTCCCTCAACTTGCTTCGACATTAAGTACAATAAACACTCAGGTAAAAGACAGGCCTACTATTACTAGAGAAGTAACTCAGTTGAGGAGTAGTAAGAAAATACGGAGCTACAATAGCAATGATTCAACATCGGAATCAGAGAAGTAATTCTGTGGCAGTTGTTCTGCAGACTAAATCACTGTAACTGCTTCTTCTAACCTTGAACTTTACTGGAGCACCCTTGAGCTTCTCTGTTAAGTCCACTGGTGTTTTATAGAGGGCCATAAGGCAGACTGAGGAGAGCTCTGGTTGTGTTAGAGAAGTACACCACTTATGTAAGCAGATCTGTCATATACTGCAACTTTTGTATAGATTGGGTACAAGCGTTGGGATGGATCAAGTACAAGAAGAAAGTTGTTTTTCTCTCCCTCTGCTGTCTCCCTACAATTTTTCTTGAAGAAGAACAGAATTTACCTATTGAACATATATATAACTTTAGACAGCAACAAATCTTTCTAGCAAATTCGAATTGCTGGAAAAAAACCCCAAGAAGAGCATTCAGTTTATACTTAAAGTACTTTCAAATAACTCTTCCTTTAATTAGAAAACCTTTTATAGATGAGCTTTAATAACCTGAGTTCAAACCCAAACATGTCCTCCTAATACACCGTTCTGTTTAGTTCTGAACAGTTTAGGGAACTTTCTAAACTAAACAATATGCATGGAGCAACTATCTCCACTACTGAACTCAATAGAACAGACTTGAACCACATATAACAATTCTTCACATCATAAAAAAAAAAAAGAGGAAAGTCATAGACACTACAATATTCCAATTTAATTTACCTGATAATGCATACTTGAATGTTGTACACCATACCACTCTCCTAGCAACATTCTGCTGCTGACAGTTGAGAGCTAGGTTAACAAAGAATAGTAAGTGTGTATTGCTGAAATTGCAGGGTATGGAAAAGGAGATTGAAAAAGACCTGAGTTCCCAGAAGATGGAAAAGAAAATGAATGGGAGGAAAGTCAGTGCTTTTCAGCATATAATCAAGCAGTAGGAGCTGTGCATGACATGAGACGTTATACCTAGCAACACGGTTTGCTGCTTCTGTATCTGCTCGAGCTCATCACGTAATTCTTTCTTTGCTTTCTCTTCCAAGGTTTGTATTTCCAGCCTATGAGACTGATGTTGGATCTTGAAAGTCTCATTAAATTCCTTTTTCAAACGTTCTTCTGCCTCCTGTAAGCAAAAGCCCCCCCCAGAAAACAAAGTAGTTGGAGCTTATTTATCACCTTGTTGTTTTACTTGTAATGCCAGGATGAATCTGGTCTTTCACTGTAGAAGTTTTATTTTCGTCACCACTTTACATGACACCTCATCAACACAAGAATAAAAATGAGCTGAAGTTAAAAAATAAAAATTAATAGGACAAGAGAAATTATCAAGATATTGTCTATCAGGTTTGCTGTATATCATGAAATCATACACTGACATCTTTGCACTATTTGACGTTAGAAATATGTTTTATTATTCAACATTGAAAGCCCCCCAGATTTGACCTGTATGTCATTACTCATCACAGTGTGTCAGACAAAGGCTTCTATCTTTCCTTGTATTGTTCTTGACTAAAACTTCCACTGTCGTTAGAAGTGCTGATGGAGCAGTTGCTCTGTAGAGGCTCTGAAAGCAAACTCCTATCCTCAGTTTCATTTTTACCAGCTTACTGCCTTCAGCTTGGTTTTGTTAAAGCTGGGACTTTATTCTGAATATATAAACAATATATTAAATTCTACTTAGGATGGTTTTACTACATATGTTTTATAAGGAGGTTTTCCTGAAGGTGTGCGATATCAATATGGACATCTGAACTCCATGTCACAATCACATGTAGATTTTTTAAGCTTTTTTTCTCAAACAGCAACATTCTTTAGCACCTCAATGTATTGCATTAACATCTTGCCACTGAAATAAATCCACTTGAACATTTAAAAGCTTCAGTTATCCACTTACAGAATTGATTTCTTGGAGGTATTTAAGGCAATACACAACATTATATGTGTCTATTATACTGCTTGTAAAGTATTTATGTATAAATTAATAATGGATGAAAAAGAATAAAACCAAGTCCTGTTAATAATACATTTAGGAATTCCCTTTTATTTCTGAAGCAAGACCACAGCTAGAGGAGCTTGTATTAATTGCAGCTTAACTGTAGAGGGTAGGCTATATTATTTTATGAAACTATTTCATTCACACTGTGGTCTAAGTTCAAATGTTAAAATTCTAAAAAAAACCCCAAAAACAACCTGAAGATGATGAGGTTTCAAAGGCAGAGAATAATTCATTATGTGCAACAATGGTAACCCATCATTAAGATATCTGGAGATAAATGAGTTTTGATAATTGGCTCTAGCTAATACAGTTTATCCCACAAATACAATTTTTTTTACACTAGTATGTCACAAACTGACCTTGAGTTCCTGATTTTTGCTTTTCTCCAACATTTTTAAGACTTTTTGATGTGATGCCTCCAGCCGGAGTTTAACATTCTGGTTTTCTTTAATGGTGTTTTGAAGATCCTGCAAAAGCTTCTCTTTCTCTTTGTTGGACTGTAGATTATGTTTCTTCAGGGACTCCTTGAAATTATTTGCTTGTTGGTCTAATATTTGCTTTAGCTGAGCCACCTTCCAGAAAAGTAAGTCAGCAGGATTAATGGCTGCATTCACGATGGAGAGGAATTATGTAAATTTGAATACATTTTACAAACTTGTGTTGCTCTATGAAAAACAGCAAGATGCTTGTTTCATGCAAGGAACCCTTTTTTCAGGGAAGAATAACATCCCTTTTGCATATACTGTCTGTTGTCCATTAAGTACTTTTTTTAAATTATTTCTTTTCAAATCATCTCCATCTCATATATACAATCCATAGTTCAACTTGCACAACCAGGAGGCAGGCCTAAGGCTGTGCTTATTGTCATCCTGGAGACGTAACACTGCAGAGTCCATTTATATAAAGCAGTAGACTACAACAGATGGAAACAAGAATTCTGCACATCATGCTTCAGATTTATTTTCTCCCCCCTCTTAGCTTAATTACTAAATACAGTAGGCATGTCTGTAACGGCTGACACAAAAGTAACAAAAAATACCCATTTATAAGAATAACTTGGTGGGGGTTTTTCTTGGTGGGGAAGGAAGGAGGAGCCTGTTCTCTTTCCTATTTGGTAGGTTTTCTAAACTTTCACCAAAAGTTGTATTTGCTCTTCTTAAATTTGCCATTCCAAACACCATAGCTGTGAAATTCTGAAAAACTGCCTTCTGCATAGAAGGAGCATGCATAATTAATATGGCAAATTAGCATTTTTGCTGCTGTATCTGGGCTTCCAAGTCTGCTTTTTTGCTGTGCCATGCCTCCTGCAAAATCTTTGTCTCTTGCGTTTTCTTTTTTGGGACCATGTGAAAGAGGATGGTCTGCTTTCCAATTTTTATATACTTGTACTTTCCAGCCTTAGAGAAACAGGATTCAAACTATGAAAGGAAGAAGTTGGCTTCCTTAGAATTTCATGTGACTTTAAATGATTCAAATGATGCTGCACACAGCTGCAAATTGGATATGATACAGATTATAACCAGTGACTCCATCCTATCCTTTCCTCTACACTAATATATGTTCTTTTTCTCCTCTTCAGTGTTGCCTTAATTTTTTTCCATGCATACTGCAGATAGTTTGTTAGTTGAGGAAGCACTGTAGCTTTATCTAGCTAAACAGTTGCTTGTAACTTCAACTGCACACTGGTGGTTCTTTCTGATGCAGCACCACAAAAGCTGGATGAAGATTTAGTAAGCAGGCTAAGGTGTCTATATCCTCCCACATTTCATTCTCGTAACACTTTCTAGTGTATTTTGTGCTACATAAGAGAAAAGGAGACCTGCTGTGCAAAGCCCTTACTTCTCATTAACTTCATGGCCACAGTCAGCATTGCACTGCCCAAAGGGAGATACTAATGAGCTACGCCAGATCTCGCCACATCGTAGGAATCCTTTCTGATGATGGCTAAATGTACTCCTGCTAGTTCATGGCTCTGTTCTTTCTCACACTGGTTGAGCATGCTGGCTTCTCTCCTCAAAAGGATGTGTTTTCTGCTTACCGTCTCCTGAGGCCCCTCTCCATCCCCAGATGGATCACAGCTCTTACCCAAGTACTCTCTAAGCCTCTACTATTCTCATCGGTTCCCAGCACAGAACTGTGCTCTGAAGGCTCAAAGTGTGCAAACCGCAGAGCTTGTATCAGTTCCCAGGGTTCCAGAGAAAGGACATTCTGTACCCCCACTTTATGGCCACAACCTTCAACTACATTGTAGCTTGACTTGTCTTAAATTCTAGTCACAATTTCTGCTTTTACCATTTCTTGGCATCTGCTCCACTCTCTCTAGAATTTATACGAGTCTTTATGTCCCAGAAATGAATCCTGATACTGAAGAAGAAAGATGAATGTGAACGCTCTTTTTCAGAGACACTCACAACTTAGGAAGAATTATTTCTACTTGAGCAATTTCTCCTGTTTTAATTGTTTCTCCTACAGAGCAACTACATAAGGGCCTGAAAACATTGTAAAAAATTGCTCTATTTGGTCTGTTGGTAGTTTATCATTTTGAGTAAGAAGTTTGTGTTCACAGAATATCAGATTATTTGTTTCCGTGTAAATGCTATTCATGCGAAACATGAATGTTCATGGGCTTCATGTGCTGTGGAGATAACTCAAAACCTGTTACTTGAACACATACATGTATCATGAGAACGACATAACTTCCTTTATTAAATCTGGTTTCTGTACCTCTGTAAGCAGCTACAAGAAAGAATTACTGTTCCATTTTTGAGTAGGTTTATGGCTGCAGAACTGCTGTTGCTATACACAAGTCAGTATCCTATGTTCCTTCCATTTAAATAGAGTTTCCCCTTCAAATCCACAAGTCAGGTTCTTTTTCTCCAATTAATTGGTGGTGGTTATTACTGATCATCACTGATCCTGTATTTCAGCTTCCATCTGAATCACTTCCAATGGCTTACTCACAAAGGGCCACATTACTATTATAATTCATGTAGATTTCCTTTACCAGATGGGATAGTGTGTTATGTTTGAACTTCAAAGTTCCTCAGCTTTATTACTGATGTTTCACATGTTCTGAGATCTACAACAGTATCTGTAATTTAGACATGACATAAATCTGCAAGCAGAGATGAACCTTGTTAAAATACTCTTTAGCAAAGCTACCAGTTTGGGCAGTTGACTTCCTATGTGGTGGCCAAACCAAGCAGCCAATAAAGCTTTTAGTCAAATAATCCAAAGGAAACATTTTTGAATCTACACATCAAAATGAAAAATTAAAATATTTCCTCCAGACTGAATTCAATGATTTAAAGCTTAAACTATTTTATCATTTGCAAGGAGACAAATGACTTCATTCACAGAACACGGGAAGAAAAGCTGGCAACGGTGGTTCTGCTTTGTGTGTGTGAGAGGGAGAAAGGAAGCATGGAGGCACAGAAGAATGGAGAGATCAAGAGACTATGTGCATGTGCATATGAAGGTAACTAGGACACTTACCCAAGTTATGAAGGCCTAGGTTGACCAACATACAAGTGAAGAAGTGGCAACAGATGACACACTGTAGCTCACTCCATTTTATCCCAGAACCCAGTGACAACGGGACTCTTTAAATTGTGAGAAAGCTGACAGAAGCCCAAACCACGACAGAAGGAAAAAAACCAAACCAAAACAAGCCCAAGTCTCCTACACATCATGGGAATGCTAGGTTGGTAGATAAGAAAACAAACATTCCTTCACTCAGTGTTTTTTTATTTTGTTCTCTTTTCAATGCCAGATAATGAAAGATTGGTTTTACTAGTTCTTAATCAATTTCAAACCAACACGGTACATTTGAAGTTCACTGACACTATCCAACCAAACTGATTTAACAAATTTGAAAGAGCACCTAGCTTCAGCTGCCCCAAACTGAGTTTAAGTTAACTAATCATCCAGTTGTTTCTCAGCTTCTTCCATTGTGTCATCCGATTAAATACAAATAAAACTATCTGTCTGAACAAACTAGTGAAGAATAATTGTTAAAGATTATTTTTAATGAAAAACATTAATTGCTTTGAATGTGTCTGTGTGATGGGATCTATCTGTGGCCTGGATACACTCCAAGAACAGGCAGATGCCAGAGCCACATGCCAACTATACCTTTGTTTCTAGAGCTGCTGCAATTTTTGTTGGGTTTTTTTTGTTTTGAAAAACAAGTCATAAATCATAAGATTTAACCAAAGGGACACTTTAACGTCTGGTTACAGATAAAACATTTACTTTGTCTTAATACCTATTGAACTCAAGCAAATGTTTTCCTATATAAAGAAAAGAAATACTGAAGTTTTTAGGTACTTAGATTTAGATGTGAAACACTGAATACTGTACAGTCCGCTGTATCAGCTGATGTAATATTCATTAGCATTACTACACTCAAGCATGCATTTTTTTCTGGGCTTCCTGAAAGTAAGCCAGTAAAATGGATGTGCCAGAAAAGCAGGCTGTATATTTTCTAATAGAACAATTGGAAACAGGAAGAATGTTGCTTGGAATATTTCTTTTGTGAATTTAATATTTGCAGGGAAGATGAAAAGAGGTGTATATAAACTTCAGCTATGGTCACAACATTATTAACCTTCTAAACTCTCTTCATGGACAATTATAAGCTCAAAGTACTACTAACATGAAACATAAGATCATACTAACTAGAAATAGACTAAGCAGTAAATTGGTAGCAACAAAGAACATAATGTAGTAAGAAATCAGATGGAAACATATTTCTAAAAACATATTTTTCAGTGATTTAGGGGAAAAGACCTACACAAATATATCAGGCATACAAACGCACTCTTTCTCATGAATCCTGCTACTTCTAACATATTAGAGGTTAAGAAACAAACATTTCCATCCCATCAGGTTTCCTCCTCCAGTCTTTGGATTAAAAGGGCTGTCAAATCCACCAGTGCAAATCCTTCTCTGGAATATTTTGCAGTGCCCAGGCATTTTATTATGTTTCATTACTTCAAAATATATAGCCAGACCCTCAATTTGTTTAAATTGATAAAGCAACATTTAAGCCAATGAAACTATGCCAAGTCACATCAGTCCAGAATCTATTTGGCTCCTTTTACTATTAACAAACTAGTAACATTGTGTGATTTTGTGTTTTATAATGTCTTTGTGCTGCAAAACAAAACCTCTTGAAAAAACTGTACCTCTAATACCATTATTCATTCACTTTTATCCACCAGAATTGCCTAAAGAAGTCTTAAAAATGCAACCAATACCTATCCACAGTATAAACTCTAGGCAACCGTATTTGTCTGGGCTTTGCTGAATTCTTTTCAAATTTCAGGGTTATGTTTGCGCTTGCCCTTTCTTAAGACAGCTGATTTTGCCTCCCACAGCCTTCCAAGTAAAGAAAAAATGAACAACTATTTCTAAAAGATAACTGGTAAGTTTTGAAATATTTCAAAAGTCTTTCAAGGTTCATTCTTTTCTAACCATAATTACTGTCCCTTTCTCCTGGGAAGGATGGTTTGACTCCTTTGAAGAAGTACCTCTCAGACTTTGATAGCCCATGGGTAAAAATACTGGGCATGTATAGGGCTGTGCATGCTATCACGGCTGGCTCCCCTGTTTGACTTCTGCTTTGATTATTTTAATTCACTGTGCTTGCAAGCACTATGAATACTTAGAAGTCTATCTTATGTCTGCTCTCCCCTTTTATTTATCATGCATAAGAAGTGTGAAATCTCAAAGGCAAGATCTAAAGTTGGAATCAGAGAGAATATTTTGACTTCCTGTATCTTTTAACTAGAAAGATTCGAGTTTCTCAGTTCACTGCTACGGGACGAATTTATATAAAAGACTTTAAACTGCCTTTTGATATATTTTCTAGAAGAGTCCGCACAATTGAGAATTTGGTCAGAGTCAAAATAAGGCACCCAAATGGTACAGGGTTTTACTCATACTATGATGCTGTTACATCAAAACGGTAACATGGTATAAGAAGTAACAGCAAAATAATGACATCATATTCTACTGTTGTCTTTAGGCTTGTTTCACAGTTGCTTCAGTTAAGTTCACAGTTAACTGCCTTCCTAAACTTACGCAATTCTTGACTAGAGGGACAGGTGTGAACTTACTAGGCACACCTCTACTGTTGCTATTTGGTGGTGCTTTCAAGATCCATCAAAGCTCTGGGCACTGCTGTGCTAGCGTTGTTCAAAGATGTATCATGACAACGTGATGCCCGTGCTTCCATTTTATGTACCTTCTAATTCCAGAATATCCCCTTTAGCACATGTTGAAGAGGTCCTGTAGTGCAAAAGCAAGGAACTGGAGGACTCCAATGAATTAGCATTTGATCCACACCAAATCTTACATCCTTCCTTCCAAAGGACCAAATAGGTGTGAATCTGATTTCTTTATTCAGAAAAATGTCATTAATATAGAAATAGCATCACATTGAAGTGCATCTCCAGAGATATGAAATTATCATGGTTCTGTCTACTCTGCATAGTGCTCTAGCTATGTCAGCCCAACCAAAAATGTGTCTTATGCAGCCAAGGAAGCTATTTTTAGATCTGAAATTGTATCCAGGTTAGAACTGGATTAGTAACAGCACATTGCTTAACCTTTGAGGCGGAAGCTCTGGGCTGAGCCATTGCAAACGTTCCCAGCTGGGAACCATGCCCTTAGTGAAACATAATGTTGTATAGTAAATGGTGGTTTCTTGGCTGTGAATATTCACGTATTTATAGAAGGAAAGTACTGTAAGTTGAAATTAATTCACTTCCCTGGCAATACTGCCAAATAATTGGTTCAGAAAGCAACTTATAAATTACCAAGGAAACGCAAAATTTCTCTTCAGAGGGAGCATTACTTCCTTTTTGGGAGCATTGCTAGATTCTAAGATATACCAAAATGTTTCTTAGTGTATGTGTTCACACATATGTTGTGAACATAACATATGGCATGATATATACTATTTTATATTATTTATTTATCTTTATGTTTATAGTGGCAATAATTTCCCACCACCCCTTGCATTTACCATGATCTCATGATATAAGAGGACTAGCAGGAAACACAGGGTTCTTTCCTATTTTTCTGTCCTGAATATGTGACTTCAAGAAAAGTAATTTGATGACTCACTGCCTTACTTTTTCCATCTGCAAAACCTGAAGAATAATTGCTTCATGTCATAAGCTTTTTGATTTCTTTGAGACCTTTCAGTGGACTATGCCACCAGCATGCATATACACAATACTATGAGATCAGACGGTGTGTCACTACTCCTCCCTTCCATCTCTTCCCCTCACACCTCAAACCAGCATAACTTTCAGGCATTACCCAGGGATGCCAGAATATCATGGTAAATTTTCAGCTTTGAACGGACTATGATATTTTTGTAGAAAAATGTACATTTAGGAGAATTTTGAAAAGAATAAATACGACTAATTTCTGAGAACCCATGTTTTGCATCAGGTCCAAAGAAGTCACTCTGGACATGTTAACACAGGTTGGATTAACCTGAAATGCTGTTACAGAAGAACCTGTAGAAAATGGTGGCATGCAGAAATCTGTAATGAAACCTACAAATGGGATTTAGCCAGAACTTTAAGAACATTAAGAGATACATTACATTACATGAAATTATGTGTTTCTAAGACTGGGAAATGGATGGAATGTCAGAATGCAACTGTTTGATATCAGAACGTACAAATCTGTTTTACAGGAGCAATGAAAGGGAGAAGACCATGCTGCACTCAGAACTAGTACAGTTAGTACAGCACGAATGGGAGAAAAAGCAGGTATTACATATTAAATGACCACAGTACGTGCCCTGATTGCTGGAACATGCCACACCAAGCAGTAGTAACGGCATGTGGGAAAGTGGAAGCGGATAGGAGAGGGGGGCCAACATCTTGCTTAGCCCCCTGATGAGCCTATCTGTCCTTTTTCTGTCTTCGAACGCTCAAAAAGAGCTTATTATGGCCACTCAGAGTCTACAAATGCCAGCTGAGAAAGATCTAGGTTTTCAACTTTTGCAGAGCTGTTGCCATGCAAACTCCCACTGAACTTGCTGGAAGTGAAACTGGTTAGAATCAGAGAAGCAATGGAAAAAGCAATGGAAATTATATAAAGCAATGGAAATTATAGACAGCCACTTGGAACAACAGTGGCTATCTGTAACTCTGTAGTTTCACAGTGTGAGCTACCTAATTCCTGTTGTTCATTACTTTTTCTTGAGCTAGACTAAAGAAATTTTATGTACTTGGGAATATCCTCATTTTGCTTAATTTTGCCTCAAAACCTGGATTAGCAGGAAAAAAACCCAAAGAAATGAATGACAAATTCACATGATGAAAAGATGAAAACATGTCCATTCACCCATAATCTCCCAGAAGGGACAATCACAAATCATTTCATTGTTCTTCTGAAAAAGATACCGAATGCAATTATATACTTGGGGTAGAAAAATAAATGCAGCACTGAGCATCATCAGAACTTTTCACTAGGGCACTGATTTCAGTTCTGTTAAAGAAGTTGTTTTATAGCTTATCCATGACATAAAAGTATCAAAATGTTCACAGGCAAATACTTCACATGATCACATTGAAGAAAAGAAAATACCCTGGACATAATATTTTAAAGCAGATAGCATTTGCTGAAAAGAACTGAACACCACAAAAGGGGAACACCTGAGAGGAAGAAAAGGTATATTCACAGTTGTCAGAAATTTTAAAGGTGCAGTGTTTACCTGGGTAAATAATTGCCTTGTAGGCGTTATGCTTTTGTTTTGGCAGAAAATTATTTATCCAACCTGTTATGACTTTTCAAATAATGACACTTTCCTGTATAAATATTTTGGTAGGTGTACTAATCTGGAAAATTTGCATCACTTGGCCTGCAACTGACTATACATTACAGCTGTTACAGGTGGATAACCTAATACATCTCGGGTATTTATTTCCAGATTAATCCATGTCTGCAGATTTGCATTATGACTTAGGTGTAACCAGAGTGGGGAACAGTACATAAGCTATGACAACCTCAAAGCTACTTTGGGGTCACAATGCTTTCTCTATTTCATTCTTGATCTGGAGAACAGAGGGAGGCATATCTAACTGCTGATATATACTAAATTATTGCACATTCCAATCTGCTTCAGTTACCACCATTACCATCAAGCAGGCAGAACAGAAACAATGATCTATTCGACCTTTTTTCCATTCAATAATCTTGCTCGAGGGAGCAAGCAAGCAGGTCCTTTTACATGTCTACACACACACACAAAATAATCAGGAAGTCAACAAGAGCTGTAAGGAAGAGTCTAATCTCACTTAGCCCTGCACACAGACGAACAGTCAAAGTCACCATCCAAACCTGATATAGCCAAACTCCTCACCAAAAAGCCTTAGTATATCTCCAAAGAGTGATATATGAAATTTATCAAAACAAATAGGCTTGTCAAAATCTTCATAGAAGTTCAGGAGCAGTAATTTCTGTTATTTCTATCCAGAGTCCTTGCATATTTTCTTGAATGATAGTCACAGCAAATATGATTAAAATCTAATCAAGAATCTCTCAGATGAAAGGAAAAATGAAGAGCCCTTTTATTACTGGGTTATATTTATGCCCAGTTTACCTCAAGTGTTGAGTTTTGAAGCTTCCCAGTTAGGACTTCTTTCTCTTTCTCTAGTTGCTTTAGTTCACACTCAGATTTTCTTTTAAATTCCTCTAGCTGTGTCTGGAGCTCCTAAAGTCCAAAAAAAAAAAAAAAAAAAAAAAAGGAAAAGAAAAAAAGGAAAAAGAGAAAAAGAAAAAAAGAAAAAAGAAAAAAGCATGCAATAGCTGGGACAAAACATGCAGCATGAAAAAGAACATTTCTTCTACATTAACCTAGATAATAGAGCAGTTTACACAGTAATACATGCTATTGTTTACACAATACATGCTACTGTCTTCTAATGTCACTCATGTATGATTCAATCAAAGAAGTATTAACAGTTTTGTCTGGTTCTTTCTAATACTAGTGTTAGACAATACAGCTCACATAATCCTAATCTTCTACTGAAAGCTTCCC
This sequence comes from Burhinus oedicnemus, assembly GCA_008921705.1. NCBI lineage: Eukaryota > Metazoa > Chordata > Aves > Charadriiformes > Burhinidae > Burhinus > Burhinus oedicnemus. Next base: position 1,512,191 of record VFFE01008944.1, on the reverse strand, counting down.
TGAGGTGGAAAACTGTACAGCATGAAGAGTCAGACTGTTTTGCCTTGAGTGGTGTTAGTGTTCAAAAATAATTTAGTATGCACGAGTCACCCACAAGATCTGAAAAAACATAAATATACATTGACCATATAACTGGGCAATTAGTGGAAAAGGGAATCAAAGGAACCACTATCTTACAGCAGCCATAAGGAAAATCCCAATGAGGCAGTAAAAATCATATTAAGTATACCTGTACAAACTTACTCACATAAAAGAATACACAATATGAAAGGCAGAGTCCTTTCATAAGGCTTATACTTGATAGTGTAACTGTGTAGCTTGAAGCACTGCATCTTCACATACTGATCAGATGCGAGCATTTGCAAAATCAGATAAAATAATTTACCCACACAGGTTCCTTTTTGAGAAATTAGATTGCATAAATGTATAAACTCCAGCAGTTTCACAGGCAGAAATTAATTCTTCTGACAAGCACTTAACACAATTCCTAGTCTCCAAAATCTAGAAGGTACTATGAAGCTCAACATTTAGTGATAGGAGCTGCATGCTTTTTATGACTTCACAACTTGTCAGCAAGCGATTTCATTATTTTCAAGTAAATGTTGAACTTGGAAAGGTATAGCAGCATTAAAACTGGGAAAAATGGGTAGAAGTACATTCTTAGCACCACGAAGGGTCTAAAGAACACTTGACCTGATTGTCCAATTCTACAGTCTGCTCTAATCAATGGGTTTTTTTGTCTAGAAAATGTCTGACAAACACATCTGTATATTAGGAGACAGAAATTGAATTCCTCCTTAGTTTATGCCCAAATTTGGCAAACCACTTGGGCATGCACTGAGTTGTAAGCTTCACTAAGCATTAAAGCATGTGCTTAAAACGTGTTTCACGGTTTTCCTCCATTTGAATAGATTTCAGCTCACATTTAGGTTCCTACTGCACAGAAACATTACAGATTGCAAATTTCCTGAAGCTAAAGGATTCAGCCACAGACTACAGTTCTCTTGAAAGTGAAATTCTGTGAAGAATCTCTTAAGCCAATTACTGCTAATGCATACCGAGAACAAAAATTACAGCTCAGCCACTTAAAACACATTGAGAGAAGGTATTGCTCAGGCGACCTGTCTGGATCCATGAGAAGATAAGTATTCTTTCTGACTAAAGCTAACTAAGGACATATATATGCATGTATTTGCTTGTAACTAGTTGTCACCTCCACTACACCTCCACTCTGAATCCATTTAATACTTCGCAGAATTAGATCCTCTGCCTAAACAATGCAAAATTTTTATTAAATCAATGTATCTGAGTATTTCACAGCAGCAATCCATGGAAATTTAAGTCAGAAATTGAAATAGACCTACAATACATTTTCTTCAGGAGGGACCTTATATTAATCACTCCAACTGTCACAGGCAAACCGAGCAAGGATAAGTGTTGCTAAGAAGGCAGTTTATCACATCAAGGCTAAATTCACCTTCCTGCCTGTGGAGCTTTTCACAGAAATACATCAGTTTGACTTTTTTTCCCCTTTTTTTCAGTAAGACCGTAGCGAGAAAATCCTTGCATTTTATGTTAATTCAAAGTGCCTCCAGTGAGGATAATTCAAATGATGTCACTGTGACCAATAAGATTAAAACCAGATGAATTAGAGCATCTATAAATAGAAGAACATTCCTACCTTCTGCATTTTTTTATTTCAGCTTCCATGAAGTTTTAGACTGGCTTGATTTCTTTTGTATGCTTCATCACAAGATCTCCCAAATCTTTTCATAGCTATTAACTTCAGACAAATCTTTTACTTATGGGACTGATGCTTGCCTTTACAAAGCAAGTTCTCTGTGTCTTTTATTCACACCCTCTTTTTAAATAGGTACAGTTTCCACAGTCTATAAAACACCAGCTATATAATGTGACAAAACCAGGGTAGAATTCTGGGGTCACAGTATTCTATTTTGTAGTGAATGTGCTATTTAAGTGGATACACTCCATTGAAAAATATTGGCTTTATTTTAATTAACAATGTAGAACTGTAGTGATTCAGGGCTATATGCCTCTTCTGTAGCCTAGGAATCGGGGTTTTTAGCTGTTCTGGTTTGAGTTTGGGTGTGTAATTCACTTCCAACCATGCAGGCTTCCTCAAGGACAACCTTAGTTCTGTGAAAAAGTACAAAGGACAATTTGGTATTTCTTATGTCTCTGATGCCAGGTCTAATTTTCCAGAATGCTAGCATAACAATGTTCTAAGAGAACTAAAAAATATGAGAAAGATCTGAGACTGGACAATTATTTAAGGGGAGACATTGTACAGAGGGAACTCTCAGGATACATACATTCCTCATTGTACTGAGTTTATTCCTGGTATTATTTCTGCATGGCTTTTCAGAAGAACTGTTTTCTATATTTAAAAAAAATAAATCAGTATTCCAACTTGACCTCAACAGAGAAAGTCTGCCTTGGACCTTGTTCTCTTTAACGTTTTGGTTACAGAAGTTGAACACTCTGCCCTGTTCCAGCTCAAGGTTGTCAGTAGTTTCTTTGCTCTCATTGCAGCAATTCATGTACTGCAGGTTATGAACATGAGTCAGTGTTCCACTGGATGAGGTCAGAGATCTCGAAATTTTACAGGATTAACTGCTGTAGAATAATCCAAAATCCATGAATCTTAAAAGAAAAATTACATTGATTTCAGCACTTCTGGCATGCCATGCCTTTGAATATTTGAGAGCAAACCACCTGTTTAAGGTCTTGCACTTCTTCAGAGCCGCTCTCGTTCTGGCTCTGTTTAGTAGAAGTCATTTGCTGCAGCTGCGTTATTTGATTTCAATTCATCTACTTTATTAACAGCTTTGCTTTGGGAATTCAACATAGTTTCCATATCTTCTGTGGTATAAAAATTTACATTTCAAATAGCATAAATAACTTGTGGAATTTCCAGTGTGACTGACTACTAACAAGGGAAATACTTCAGAATGACACTAATGAGCACCGTACCTGCTTTTTGCAGGATTTCCTTCTCTTGAGTTGTATTTCTCTCTTTGACTACACTTAGATCTTCCTCCACTTTTTTCATTATATCTTTTGATTCCAGAATTTTTTGTTGTGTTCCCATAAGCTACACTTCCAAATCCTAAAATACGTATGACATTACTTCTACATTTATTACATATGTTCTTTTTTTGTCATCTGAAATAAATGGTCATTTTCTCTCTTGGTGTAGTTCCATGATAGAAATCTTTCACCTACAGAGCTGGTTTAAATGCATTTTTTGCTCTTCCATACCCTTAAACTGTCTCTGCTGCCAGAATATTTGTAATGTGGAGCCATTCCCCGAGATACAGTAGGGATCATCATAAAGTGAACACTCATCAAGAGTTACCATCTAAAAGATGTCTGAGGTGATCCTAAACTTGGAACAGGATATACATCCATTAATTTCATGACAACTTGTGCTAAAAGGTAATGAATAATAGTTGGGTTTTTTTCCAGTTGCTGAAGTACAATAGTTTGTAACATAATCCATAATACAGATGCCTAAAACCAGAAAAATCAGCTCCTACAGGCTTTGCTGGGAATTGTCTGTCCATAATTAAAGGCAAAAATTTGAACCATATTGAATGCTCTATTTCTGGATGTTCTAGTCTCAGTTTCCAGATGTCTAACATAATACTGCAATATTCACTGAGACAAAATTGCCGTTTGTTCCTATATGAACGTTAAGTAAAACCTCATGGGTTAAAACTAACTTCTACTTAACACTCTCTGTAGTTGAAAACTTAAAGGTAAGCTTGTTCCTTTTAACTCTGGTGTATGCCAAAATTCTTCCAAAACTAAACTGAACTGTTCAGACTTAATGACTTGTCATCCTTTGTATTCTCTCTTCCACAGTAATAATAATAATAATAATAATAATAATAATAATAATAATAATAATAATAATAAATGTGCACTAATGTGATGCCTTTCATCTGCAAAGGTCTCAAATCTTTTGGCATACACTAAGGAGAAAACAGAAAATTCATCTTGCTTATACATCAGTGCTTTTATCTTTCAAGCCTTATAATAGCTTTTCTTGCTAGTATTTACTAATGATCAGAGGTACTACTGATTAAAGAAATGTTTTTGTTTCCCAGTCTGCCATTGTCCACAGGACTCTGAAAAAAATGTAGTATTTAATGGCATCAGAAATGGACAATTTAGAAAGCAGAAACTTCTTTATTTAAACTGGAAAGAAACAGAAAATACCATTGTGTCTAACTGTTTTCCTTCTTCCAGATTTATCCTAGTCTGAGGCTATAGCTTTAATGATTCAAGGCAATATGCTCCGTTGGTATGTAAATCAGTCTCATTCCATAGACTTAAGAGGATCTGAAATGTACAAGCTGAGCATATGTCCCTCAGAAAATATTTCAGTTTCATCCAGCTGATACTGAATTTAGAAATTAAATTGCTAATGACACCACCTTTTTACTTCCAGGTCCTTTCATATTTCACAATATTTATTCCTAAAAGACTGCGTTTCATATATGATAAATCAGAACAATAAACCACGTGCATAAATTTTCACATCTTCATTCTTCATTTCTCCTGAATGTTACTTCAAGTACCCACAAGGCATCAGGACCTTACTTTCCCTCTGCCCCTCTATCACTTCAAACTTCTACAGAGCCAGGACACTTTTCCTTACTGAAACAGATATTCTAGATTTCCCTGACTCAGTTTAAGAAAAAGCCTTATCTGCATCTCTGCCATTCGTTATATCCTCTCCACTTTTCTGCAGAAGATAGATGTTGTTCTGCCACAGATCTACACACTGACAGAATGGAGTCTGAATAATGTTGGGGAAAGTATACTCAATTCACTCTCTGATCTTGTGAAACAAAAAGGCAGTGACTGTACTGAAGGCTGAACTCCCTCAAAGAATATCCTCAAAGAAGAGGCCCAGAACTCTGCACCATCAGCAAAATGATACTGACAGGCAAGATGTGATGGCAGATGGTGTCTTGGAGGTCAGAGTTGTCTTGGAGGAACACAGCTGACTGGGGTGACCCTGCTCTCTACAGGATTCTGGGGTTCTCTGACCCTAAAGGAGATAAATCGTCTTACCCAGGAAGAAACAATTATTGTTATTCTGAAATACTCCAAGTCTAGACTTTCAAGATGTTTTCTTATCTAATATGCAAGATTGCTGTCACAGGGCTGGAGACAAGTCTGGTAGGTGAGTTTATGTGATGGGAAGGACCAATAGTATTAAAAGGAAGTGGAACCATTGAGCACAGAGCATGGCTGGGTGCTTTGGCTTCAGCAGAGTTCATCAGTGTCTCTCCCACATCCTGACCTTATGTACCAAATGCAGCTGGTTGGCAGACTGCCTAGGAGTCTACCAACCTCTGAAACTGCATTTGACAGGATACAATTAAGCCGAAAGGGGTTACAGAGCTCTGCTGCAAATATGAGATCTACACCAGCTAGGGTAGACAGGCAAAGTGTGAGGTGAGAACTAATGGTGAAAGTCTCATGGCTCAGCACATACAACTTCACAGGTGTAAAGGACACTTCATTAAATGTCATTTGGTACAAGTCACTGTTGCAAGACTCACAATACAAAGCACTTGATTCCTAACCTGCCAGGTCAGGTCTCTTATCCAGGCACTGAGTTGTTGGCAACCACAAGGGAAAAGAAGAATGTACTCTGTAAATACTCACTGCTACATTAGTGCCTGCTTGCTGTTCTCTTCACGTTTCTGGGCAGGAAAGATAAAGCTCTGCTCAACCAACAGACAAATTTTTCCTCACTCCTCCCTCAGGGAATACAAAGTCTAGTGTTCAAAGAGTTCTAATGAGTTACTAATCATCTTAACTCTTTCTTTAAAACTCTCAGCACTATATCCCTCCTATTTCTCTTTTAAGCCTCTAAAACAGCTTTAGCGCTTCCAAAGTATTTGTCTCAATATGATATTTAAAAGACCCCTCCTCCCTCAGATTTTGAAGAATTGATAATTTGTACTTTTATAGGTGGAGATAGGGATCATAGTCTCACACTCTACCTGTATTCTCTCCTTCAGCTTCTGGGAATGCTTCTTCCTCTCATTTATCTTCTGGCTCTTCTCTTCTAGGTCTGCCTCCAGCTTCTTTACCTGCTGCATCAAAAAACCTTCCTCAGTCTCTGAGCTGTTCCTTTGCTCCATTTCTCTTTGCTGACAACTATTCTTTGCTTCTATCATAGATTGCCGCATAGCCTTTTTCAAAGTCTCTTTTTTTCTCTCATAAGAGGCTTGCAGTTTGCTTGTTTTCTGAGTGTAGTCTTCAGTTGGTCTCTGGTTCTCACTGTTCAGGTTTTCCATCTCATTCATTAGCGCTTGTCCTTCCAGACTGTATTTTTCATCTAGAATTACTTTTTTATCTAAATTTTCTCTTCTAGATGCTTTGCATTTGTTTAGCAGTCCATCAGACTCATGATTTAAATGTAGAAGCTTTTCAAAGTCTGCACTGGTATCTACCATGTCTGTAGAAAGGCTTGCCTGTGCTTGTTTTGCTTCTGTTGTCAGCTCCTTTTCTTCAACTTGCTTCTTGCACAATGTTAACTCTGCCAAGGCTTCTTCCTTTAGTCTCTTGTGTTGTTCTACTGCAGTTTCAAGGGCCTGAATACGTTTTCTCAGCAATTGTTCTTCTTCAACTTTGCTTTTACACTGGAGAATTGTTTCCCTTGTCTCAGCAAGAATGTGCTGAATTTCTTCTTCGTGAGCCTCTCTCAGAGCCTGTATACTAGCCTCATGTTCATCATTCTTAGTGTTCAGGGCATATATCACCTATTGAATGAGAAAAATAATAGGAAATTAAAGTATTTGGTGAATGGTAGTCATTAATTCAGTTACTATATTAAGGTGTTAAATACCAAAAGAGAATCACTGCTACAGTTTAATCTTTCCTTGGTGTTTCTTTGTGTTGTTTTTTTCACTAGGAACAAAAGGGACAATTATAAACTGCAAAACCTCATGAGGAAGAAAGACAATACCATGAGAAACAATTATTTTTTTTTCACTTTTTGCCAGAAATGTCCTTTTTCATTCTTGGCAAATTGTCACTTAATGACCCTAGTTTGATCTCTATGACAAGGAATGAAATAGGGCCCCTTCTCTAGCTAACTGACTCTGTGTTTGTAGTCCATTTCACCTAGCCTTCAGTGCAGGAGGACTACCTGCCATGTTGCCATTAGCATCACCAAATGCTGGGGACCAGCAGTGGCAGATCTGCAGAGCGAAACCTGAAGTCCTGACATCCACTTCATGTGGACCAAAGTCAATCTGTGATGTAAATGAAAGGAAAGTTTGTAAGGAGGATTAAATTTTGCACTCCTGACTCAAACTAAAACACCACTGGAAGCCATATGCCTGGCGAGTTAGTTTGGTCAGCATTTCAAGATAGGTATTACTCACCTGCAAGCACCTTTTGGCTTGATTCTGAGAAGTGTTCAGGCGATGTTTATTTTTCCTCACTTCAGTAACACCTATAAACCTCAGAAACCAGGTTTTAGCAGATTCGAGTGAACCTCTGATGACAATAAGCAATTTTTTCAAACAATTGATTTAAACCTTTTGATGTTTTATTATCTTCTACAAAATGCAGAATAATAATTCTCGTGACTATAAGACAAATTATTACCCCAAGTAGGCTTTGTCCGTTATCTGTGACATACACTGAAGACATCTCACAGAAGCTGTTGTACAAGCATGCTACCGTTGTTTTGAAAAGAAAATGCTATTAGAAGCCCACAGTAGACTGAAATGAAGAGTTCATAGTCAAAACTGGTAGATGTGCATGTTAAGCTTACAAGACAGTTACATATAATTGCAAAACATAGTAACTGCCTTGAAAAGACATGCTTGTATTTTCAGGCCCCTACCAGGACACATGGGGGCTGATCTAGTTACTACTGGACATAGTTATCTAACTCAAGGAGAACAACACATTGTGTATTAACATGTGTGGAGGTTTTCCACCTGTTTGGTTGTTTGGGGTTCTTTTTAGAGAGAAGTTATTGCTCTACACAACTAGGTTTGGAATTTGTATACAAGTTACGACAGACACTTTCAGTCTGGCCTGAGCCCACAGAGATTAATCAAAAGATTCCTAGACAATGTTTGAGAAAATAGTAGTCCTAAGTACATAAACAAATACAGAAGCAAGGTCACAACTAATTATCTAATTATACTAGAATTTTGGCCCTGTAATCTTCAATCCTTCCTCAGGGAAAGTCTCACTTGAGAGACCAATATGCATCTTGACCACAGTAAGTGTCACAAGTCTGTAGTCTGTGTTGTATAAACCCTGAGGATATCTCCAGAATTACCGAGTTTGCTTAGCTATGTCTAACCACTTTTTGTGCTATCTGTATATAAATTACATATTGAGGTCGTCCATAAATGAAAGCAAACACATAAATACTTCTTGCGTGTAGAATTAAGTACAGAGATCTTAAAAAGTCACAAATGCAAAACATGGTCTGGATACATTTCTGGATAAATATGTGACAAAAGAGAATAACAGACTCATATTCCAGAAGACAAGCAGACAAGGAGTCATTGCCTGCATTTAGATATGTGCATTTTGGGGCCTTAGATTACATGCTGTTAATTCTTCTTTGTTATTTTTAATCATTTTTCCTTTGAAACAGAAATAGTTGCAGGATCCTGAGCAGATGCCTTCTTCCCGCTAACTAAAATAATTCTATGAACCTTTCTTAACTGTTCAGGAGACAGATGTAAAAACTACAAGAAGAAGATTAATTCTGCCCATGGGTTTAGAATGACCAGTAATTAGTTTGTGCAACTCTTCAATTAACTAGGTCAGATGTTGATGATCACATTTCTGTGTTTCATTCCACCAGCAAAACAGAGGAACATCCGGCCTTTGTGACTCAAAGACCCTCTCTTAATGATTAAAATTTATCTAGTAAATCAGCACTGCCTGTCTCATATTATGTTGTGTTCAGGCTGATGGTGGAATTTAGGTTCCTCTGAAATCTGGCTTCATCATAGAGATTTCCCAAATTCCGCTGACCATTAGACCATCACCAAGATATTAGGTGAGTTATTTAAAAGAATGGAAAAAACTGGCCTCCCTGTTCTATTATTCCTACACTTCTGTTCAATAGTGGCTAGAACCACAATGAAAAATTTTGACTTGAAAACGCATGCCTTTAAATTTAATCTTCAAGCTTGAGTGCTGAAACTGATTCCTCAGTATCTTAACCTTCTTAAGAGATTTAATTTTTAGAGGGCGGCTGCTCCTACACTTTATGAAATTTAAGCCCCTCACGCATGCCTTTCACCCCCTACTGAATATAGCTACTATATTCCTATTCCAGATACCACATTTAAGAAACTCGAGTTATGTGAGATCAATCTGGGTTTTTATGTGCTGGAAGGAAAAATAGTGAAAAATTATTTCAGCATCTGTACTTTGCAAGTGTATGTACTGCTGGCTAATGTGGTATAAACAGTTGTGTTGATAAACAGCTTTTTAAAAGCAGCTCTAAAATTGATCAGTTTGACAACACAGAAAGAATTGCTTTCAAATGAAAAGAGCACTACATTACTCTCTGAGTTACTAGCATAATACCAATGGCTACTTCCTCCTTATAGTTCTCTAAAACTGAATGTACTGGGAAACATTATACTGATTTTACAGCAACTGAGTTACATGACAGGTTGGTAAAGACACTATTCATAGAATGGTTTAGGTTGGAAGGGACCTTAAAAATCAGGTAGTTCCAACCCCCCTACCATGGGCAAGGACACCTCCCACTAGACCAGGTTGCTCAAAGCCCCATCCAGCCTGGCCTTGAACACTTCCAGAGATGGGGCATCCACAACTTCCCCAAACAACCTGTTCCAGTGCCTCACCACCCTCACAGTATAGAATTTCTTCCTAATATCTAGTCTAAATCTACCCTCTTTCAGTTTTAAAACGTTACTGCTTGTCCTATTGATACACTCCCTGATAAAGAGTCCTTCTCCACCTTTCCTGTAGGCCCCCTTTAGGTACTGGAAAACTGCTCTAAGGTCTACCTGGAGCCTTCTCTTCTCCAGGCTGAACAACCCCAACTCTCTCAGTCTGTCTTCACAGGAGAGGTGCTCCAGCCCTCTGATTGTCTTTGTTGCTCTCCTCTGGACCCGCTCCATGTCCTTCTTATGTTGGGGGCTCCAGAGCTGGACACAGTATTCCAGGTGGGGTCTTACAAGACTAGAGTAGAGGGGCAGAATCATCTCCCTCGACCTGCTCGCCATGCTTCTTTTGATGTGGCCCAGGATGCGGTTGGCTTTCTGGGCTGTAAGCGCACACTGCCGGCTCATGTTGAGCTTTTCAGGAACCAACACCCCCAAGCCCTTCTCCTCAGGGCTGCTCTCAATCCATTATCCGCCCAGCCTGTATTACACACATATACTTGAACATTAACAGGGCAGTGAATGTGAATACATCTTATTAGTCCTATTTTATCCTCCAAATGCTGTAAATCTAAATGGCATTTCCCTTCTCCTTTTCTTTATGGTGATGCAAAATAACAAAAAAGAGAACATCCAACTGCATCTCATCAGTGAAGACAAAGCTGAAGCATTCAAACAAAAAAAGACTGTTCTATCTTCCTACAGTAGCGTTAAACACTACTCTTGTAGGAACCTGACTATCATAATGAAAAAAGTGGTTCTAGCAAGTTGCTTTACTAGCTGAATAAGAAATAAGACAGTTTGGTATAGAAGGTGAGGACTGAGGATGATACGAAGAATCAAAGAAGGGCAAAAGATCATGTGTTCTTCCTTCAGGCCCAAGTTAGTGAGCACAAATCCTTAATTACGGAAAAAGAAAAAAAGGAAGAAACACAAGAATGAGAAAAGGCCCTGCAGGAGGGGGCCAAACAGGGTACTGCTGGCAGCACCCTAAACATAGCAGTGAAGGAGACAAGTTTGGCTTACTAATTAGCTTGCTTCAGGCTCACTGAGGCCAGGTGACTGCATCATCTCCTTTCACTAGTAGCAGTAGTATCTTATCTTCACTAGCAGCTGAATTTATTTCTATGAATTCTGTCTTGTCTACTTCCCAAGCAGACCAGAGCACAGTGAGGTATCTAAACGTGTCAACCTTAAAAGGGTCTCTTTTAAAGCAAAGGACAGAGAAATTATTAAAAGTTCAGTTATTGAAAGAAATGGCTCTATATCCCTTAGCCTCCTCTGTCACTGTTACTGATTAGAAAATAAAACCAACTCCCATAATTTATTAATTAATACTTTAGTAAGTATCTTTTGTTCTTTCTAACACTGAATAAGGAAGAACGTCTTCTAATTAAGGTACAGGACTAGGCTATGATTAGCTACAGTGCTGATCCAATTTTATACCTATGCTGATTTCAACTGAATGATACTGCGGTAACATATGATCAGGGACCTCATGAACTAAGTCTCAAATCTCTTCCTGTGTCCTCTGTGGCTTCCTGAAAGCACAAGAATAATTTTATGCATCCAAATAGTTGCAGCAACTGTTGATAACATTACCCATTTATGTGTTTATATGAGAGAAACCATAAAAAATTGGCACTGCAAACATCCAGAAGTGTTTCAGAACCTAAAATTACAAAAATATCTTTAAAAGCACAATGAATTTTGTTTATATTTTTAAGTTTGGGTTTTTTTTTTAATTTGCCTTATAATTTTTTTATTCTTCCAGGTGTGCCTTCAGCACCTTGCAAAAACACAAGCTAAAGTAATTCATTTTCTTCTGAAATGAAACCTCAGCTCCAGCTGAAATAACTTTGTTTTCAAAAGCTGGAGTTGTGTGGAGAAATACCAAAAGTTTCTTTTGTGAGCTTTCAGATTACATAGCCTACTAGCATCCCATTCATTAGAAAAATGCTATAGATTTCTTTTTACAGGAAATATATAGTTCATGATTCATTTATCCACTCACTGTGACAATACATTAAAATTACCTTGAATCAACACAGACCAAGTGTTGACTGTCACTTACAAAACAATATAAATACCTTCTTTCAAGCCTTTCAGCAAATTATTAAAAATATTTTTCCAAATTTCCCAACCCTCAAACTTCTATCTATCCATACATAGTGAGCATGGATAACAAATTAACAAAGTCAGAGATGCAAAGAATTCAGGGCCAACTTATGTGCAATGAAGCTCACAAGCTCAAAGACAGAGCTGAGAACTCAGCTACAGCTCACAGTGCCAGACTCCCGCTGAAAACAGTGTCTGTGTTTAGCTCTGGAAACTATAACCAGAAACTAATGAGATTTGAAGATGCAAGTTCTACAAAAAGCCAGATCAGATATCCCAGCATCATGCTGCAAACACATGCAACTGGTTTGATATAGCCTTAGCTCAAGTTCAGGAAACTCCATCAGCTCTCACCTGTGTTGGCCACAACAATCCAAGCTGGTTTCCACAGCTCCTCAGGCCTCAGAAGAGCTGCATTGCTTGTGTCCTGCACCAGAATGAATCCCAATTACTGTACTAAAAAAGGATTTTGCTTCAGGAGATTCTCTTTCAGTGAAGGTCAATCTAAATCCTTTCATCCGTTGCTTCAACCATGTTAATAAAGCCTTTCAGATCCTGGAGGCATGGGAAGGAGGCACAGCACAGAGGTACCCAATGGCTCTATATGAAACCTGCTTGTGTTTAGATCATCTCATGTCTCTTGGGCAGAAGCTCACTGTGCAGTGTCTCACCCTCCTGAATGTCCCACAGTATCCATAGTATCTGTGGTTTTCCTTGTCTAGAGATTCACACTAGAAGAGGGAAAGTTGATCTTACATTCTTAAAATTTGAACTTATTGCCCTTTTTCCTACATGTACCATGTATTACAGTCAGTCCAAAAATACATTATAAAATGTATCAAGACACTATAAGCATAAAATGTCTACAGGTTTCTAATCTCTTTTGGCATGTTTTTTGCCTCTTTCTGCCTCTCCCTTTGTTTTTTTCCCTTTTTAGTTTGAATTTTATACAAGGAAATCCCACAGGCATATTTATTCATTCCCATTTCTTACTTTTTTATTTTTCTGTGGTGCAAAACTGAACATAGAAAACCTTAGTTTAGTGGCCTACGTATTGCACTTGATCTCTCAAGTGCAATCAAACATAAAACTAGCCCTGGCCTAAATTTTACTAAAGAGACATTCAGCTGTCTCTCATTTATCATGTTTCCCTTTCCTTTATTATGTTTCTACTTCCAATACAGGTGTCTAAATCAGGTAATAGAAGTGAATTGCTTCATGTGTTTGCCTGGTTGTTATGTTATTGTTTCTTCTGCATAGACAACTTCACAGCTCTTCTGTCCTCTATAGAGCTAAGACAGTGTCCCATACAGAGGGAAGAGACAAGTATTAATCCTCAGAGGCTGAAACGGATTCATTTTCCTCTATTCCTGTGTTCTCTGGGGTTTCTTTCTATCCTTCACTAATGTCTCACTTCATATTGTCTTCATTTCTGTTTCACCAACACTTTACAAAACAAAACAGATACTGGGTATACAGCTACCACGCACATCTGCTTTGATGCAGGATTTTAGAAAAACAAGCTTCTTTCCAAACTGAATGCAGTTTATTTTGTCTTCCAGCTATATTCCTTTTTTTCTTTCCATCTTGTTTAGGTGTTTATGATTCCCTTTGAATTAGTATCATCTGTTAATTTTGACATGTTGTTTATTTTTACTTCCAGATCATTAATTAATATGTGAAATACTGCAAGCTCTAACCCAGATCTTTGTAACATCTGCCTCCCTACAATATGTTATAAACTTTTTGTTTACAGTTCCTGATTCATGTTGTATTTTATCTCCCAAAACCCTTTTCTTCATGCCTTTGAAATTTTGCAAAACTTAAATATCAAAAGCACTATTATTTTTCATAGATTTTGTATGCAATTGAAAGCTAGAATGAATAAAATCAGTCAGCATGACATTTACATGAAATATATTTCTTTTTCTTTGTTCTCCCTCAGGTTAATCAAATTCATCTTGAGTGTATTTATCAGGTTAAGCTGTATTCAAATGCTGTCAGAGACGATCACATTATTTTTCAGTAAAAGTTAAATTAGGTAAAATTTTTGTCTATTAAAACCCACATAACTAGATGAAAACACTTTAAAGGATTATGCTTATTCATTGATACAGTAAATCAACATGCACACATATGCAGACAAGCAGAAAGGCCAAATTGTTTGATTGCAGAGTCTTTTCACCTTTTGTAATCTCTGTCTTGGTGAAATTCTTACATCTTATGAAGCTGTTTCAGATAGATAACATGCAAGAAATAGAAGATTTGTTTGACACAGGCCACATTTATATCTATGCCTTCTGTCTGTTCATTTTAAGGTCATTGTAGTCCAGGTGAATTTTTAGTGCAGAAGTGAAGTCAACAATTCTGTATCAACAGAAAGAACAAAAAGGCCTTATTTCCATGTCATTCACTGATAATTTAGCTGTTTTTTGTTACATATCTAAAACTTATAGGAGAGCTTGATAAGTTTATATCCCAGAAGTTTGATGTCTATTATGCTTCAAAAATATGAGCTAGTGCATCCCCTGAACTAGATCTAAATACAGTGGTGACAGAATTAATTTGCCAAATTAACACTCAATTTTGTGAAAAATGTTTCATTAGATCCCAGATTTTTACAGATCTTTAAGGAGTCTAAAATTGCAGACATATGTTCAGTGCTTTCAAAGGGCTGTTTGGTTTTTTTTATGATTCTAGATATGTATCCTTCCAAAATATCTTTTAAAATTTTGTTACAGATTATGATAAAGCAACATTGTCCAATTTTACAATAAATGCAGTAAACGATTTCATCAAGTTTTCACTTGATTCCTGTTTTTCAAAGTATTTCCCTACTTTAAATACAGTAGAATTTGGAAATCTTGCAAATATAAACTGTAGAATCATTGAGTTAATTACAGCTTAGGGTGAAACAGATTTTCCCAACCAAATACATCTTTTTGTGGAGACAAATATTATAATTTATTTAAAACACAATGTTTATTGCAGGTTTTGCCTTTGATGTAGATCTGTGATAAGAACAGATAAAATGAGGCCTGTTTCTTCCTAATCCAGATTAAAGCATTATACAGATTGGATCAAATTCTTATTCTCCTGTAGTTTGCAGATGAAATTCTGATAGAGGAATTTTTAGAATTTAAAAAGTTTTCTTTATATGTTCCGCATACTTTGCTAATTAAGAAAAGAAATCATCAAAACCCTCAAGTATCCATGAATTAATAATACCAGTTTCTACTACTGTAGGTACCAAAATTTAAGTTCTTTGCTGCTGTAAGCAATTTCAACAGTAGGAATACATGTGAAAGTTTCACAGACCCTCTGCTGCTATGTTAACAAAAGGGTTGTTCCTTTTTTCTTCCCAGTTCATTATATATACACTTTTTAAAAAGAAAAGCACAGTATTCTAGGGGCTTTGGAGATTTCAGTTGCCTTGCAGTTTTCTCCTCCTAATAATACACAGTTCATGCTCTTATTTTGTTATGATTAAATATATTCTCAGAGAGAATAGTCAGTTTTCAGAATAGAGATCATGGAGTCTCTAGAATGCTGTACAGCTATCTTACTGAACACATCAATTAAAATTTTGAAAAATAAATGAATATCAAAAGTGATGGTTGACTACAGGAGTTGCAGAAGAACCTCAGTGAACTGAAAAAAGGTATACTAAAAAGCAACAAGAATAATCAATCATGACGAAAGCTTCCATGCAAGAAGTAACAGAATAAAGCATGAGTCCCCAACTCTGAGACACAGCTAAGAAGCGAACATGAGATAACTTTGTTAGAGATTAAAATACTGGGATTTAGGTGTTCACTGGTGTGTCATTTGTGTAAACTCCCACTATAGTCCATCAACAGAGATCCAGTCAGTAAAGCTGACAGAGACCCAAGAGCGATTCAGCTCACTGAGGTAGACACTGATGTCCCAACTCACTTGCATAATCTCAGAGATATGGTGCCAATTATGCCATCTATGACTGGAATGCTGCAATGGATGGCTATAAGCTCTTCAGAAGGGATAGGCAGGGAAGGAGAGGTGGTGGGGTGGCTCTATATGTTAGGGAGTATTTTGATTATATAGAGCTCAATGACTGTGAAGGCGAGGTCAAGTGCTTATGGGTAAGAATGAGGGGGAAAGCCAACAAGGCAGATACCCTGTTGGGAGTCTGTTATAGAGCACCCAATCAGGATGAAGCAATAGATGAAGCATTTTACAAGCGGCTGATGGAAGTCTCACAATCCCCAGCCCTTGTCCTAGTGGGGGACTTCAACTTACCAGACATCTGCTGGAAATACAACACTGCAGAGAGGAAACAGTCTAGGCGATTCCTGGAGTGTGTGGAAGATAACTTCCTGACGCAACTGGTAAATGAGCCCACCAGGGGAGGTACCTTGCTAGACCTGCTGCTCACAAATAGAGAAGATCTGGTAAGTGATGTGGTGGTCGGAGGCTGTCTTGGGCTTAGCGACCATGAAATGATAGAGTTCTCAATTCTTGGTGAAGTAAGAAAGGGGGTCATCAAAACCACTACCATGGACTTCCGGAAGGCAGACTTCAGCCTGTTCAGGACGCTTGTTAAGAGAGTCCCTTGGGAGACAGTTCTGAAGGGCAAAGGGGTCCAGGAAGGCTGGACATTCTTCAAGAAGGAAGTCTTAGAGGCGCAGGAGCAGGCTGTCCCCATGTGTCATAAGATGAACCGGCGGGGAAGACGACTGGCCAGGCTGAACAGGGAGCTCTTGCTGGGACTCAGGAAAAAAAGGAGAGTTTACCACCTTTGGAAGAAGGGGCAGGCAACACAAGAAGAGTATAGGGATCTAGTTAGGTCATGCAGAAAAAACATCAGAAAAGCGAAAGAACAGCTAGAACTTAATCTGGCCACTGTCGTAAGAGATAACAAAAAAAGGTTTTTACAAATACATTATCAACAAAAAGAAAGCCAGGGAGAATCTCCACTCCTTATTAGATGCAGAGGGGAAGATTGCCAACAAGGATGAGGAGAAGGCTGAAGTACTTAATGCCGCCTTTCCCTCAGTCTTTAATAGTAAGACCAGTCATCCTCAGGGTATTCAGCTCCCTGAGCTGGAAGACAGGGATGAAGAACAGAATAATCCCCCCATAATCCAAGAGGAAGCAGTTAGTGACCTGCTACACCAACTGGACAGCCACAAGTCTATGGGCCCAGATGGGATCCACCCGAGAGTGCTGAGGGAGCTGGCGGAGGAGCTTTCCAAGCCACTCTCCATCATTTATCAGCAGTCTTGGTCAACAGGGGAGGTTCCAGATGACTGGAGGCTTGCTAATGTGACACCCATCTACAAGAAGGGCCGGAAAGAGGATCCAGGCAACTATAGGCCTGTCAGCCTGACCTCAGTGCCAGGAAAGATCATGGAACGGTTCATCCTGAGTGCACTCACGCGGCATGTGAAGGGCAACCAGGGGATCAGGCCCAGCCAGCATGGGTTCAGGAAAGGCAGGTCCTGTTTGACCAACCTGATCTCCTTTTACAACCAGGTGATCTGCCTGGTGGATGAAGGAAAGGCTGTGGATGTTGTCTGCTTGGATTTTAGTAAGGCCTTCAACACAGTCTCCCACAGCATTCTGCTAGAGAAGCTGGCAGCCCGTGGCTTAGACAGGTGTACTCTTTGCTGGGTTAAAAACTGGCTGGATGGCCGAGCCCAGAGAGTTGTGGTGAATGGCGTTAAATCCAGTTGGCGGCAGGTCTCAAGCAGTGTTCCTCAGGGCTCAGTTTTGGGGCCAGCCTTGTTTAATATCTTTATTGATGATCTGGACAAGTGGATTGAGTGCACCCTCAGTAAGTTTGCAGATGACACCAAATTAAGCAGGAGTGTTGATCTGCTCGAGGGTAGGAAGGCTCTGCAGAGAGATCTGGACAGACTGGATCGATGGGCTGAAGCCAACTGCATGAGGTTTAACAAGGCCAAGTGCTGGGTCCTGCACTTGGGTCACAACAACCCCAGGCAATGCTACAGGCTTGGGGAGGAGTGGCTGGAAAGCTGCCTGGCAGAAAAGGATCCGGGGGTCCTGGTGGACAGCCGGCTAAACATGAGCAAGTAGTGTGCCCAAGTAGCCAAGAAGGCCAACAGCATCTTGGCCTGTATCAAGAAGAGTGTGGCCAGCAGGAGTAGGGAAGTGATCGTATCCCTGTACTCTGCGCTGGTGAGGCCACAGCTTGAGTACTGTGTTCAGTTCTGGGCGCCCCAGTCTAGGAGGGACATTGAGGTGCTGCAGCATGTCCAGAGAAGGGCAACAAAGCTGGTGAGGGGTCTGGAGAACATGTCTTATGAAGAGCAGCTGAGGGAATTGGGATTGTTTAGTCTGGAGAAGAGAAGGCTGAGGGGAGAGCTTATTGCTCTCTACAACTACTTGAAAGGAGGTTGTAGTGAATCTCTTCTCCCAAGTAACTAGCGATAGAACAAGAAGAAACGGGTTCAAGTTGCGCCAGGGGAGGTTTAGGCTGGACATTAGGAAAAAATTTTTCACTGAAAGAGTTATCAAACATTGGAACAGGCTGCCCAGGGAGGTGGCTGAGTCACCATCCCTGGATGTGTTTAAAAGTCGTGTAGATGTGGTGCTTAGAGACATGGTTTAGTGGCAGACCTGGTAGAGTAGGGTCAATGGTTGTACTAGATGATCTTAAAGGTCTTTTCCAACCTAAACAATTGTATGATTCTATGATTCATTTAAGGTACCATAGGCACCTGAAACATCCACACAGGAGTTGACAAATATGCCACAGGCTTTGCAGGATAACTATGCTTTTCTGGACCCAGGCAGATTATGCTCAAATCTCAAATGATGTTAGTTTTAGATAGTTGATGAAACTGAGTTCAATCCCTGACAGTTGGTCTACTAAATTACTCTCTAGGCTCTACTGATTACATTGGCAGCTTGGACATACAGTACACGTGAAGAAAGCTAAAGTATCCTTATCTCAAACTGAACCTCCTCTATGCCATCCCTACAGTCAAAGGCATAATGGAGAAGGTAAATACCAAATGGATCACTCATCGCCTTTTTCAATATATTAACTACAAAACAGCTAGGAGGTGGCAGGTTAAAATAAACAGAAGACAGCGTATCATGTTATATTCAACTCAGTACAGACATCCTGTCACAGGAGTCTGTAACACTAAAAGGTCACATGGATTCAGGAAGTGATTGGACAAATTTATTGAATAAAAATCCAGTCAGGGCTAATAAGTACTAAGATACTTCAGCAGTCTCTGGAAAACTCGCACAAATTACTGGAGGCAGGGAGAATAGTTTACACAAGTGCACTAGAAGCATGCCATAGTCCTGTAACTCTCTGGGCACCACGAGAGACAAGCTACTGGCTCAGATGGACCTCAGCATACAATGTTTTTTAAAAGGTATTTTTTTTTCAGTTTCTGTCCTCCCTTTCACAGTAGTATCATAGGAGCCAGAATCAACATATTATTATGTAGTTAAAGGGCTACATAATAATACACATCACAATACCACACTATTACTCATGTACCCATGTAATTTTTGCCCAAAGGAGCTAGACTGAATACAGTCACTACTCGTGTTCCCATTTCAGAAAGACATTCTTATTAAGCACATGAATGTTAAGCGTATGCTGAACACCTCCTGAGGTTGCATCAATGATCAGAAAACCAAGACAATTTAACCAACAAAAAAAGTGGAAAACAGTCTGGGAAATTTAAATTGGTCTGAATAAACAGAGCAGGTCTCTGAGCAACCTGATCTAGCAGATGTCCCTGCTCATTGCAGGGGGTTGGACTAGATGACCTTTAAAGGTCCCTTCCAACCCAAACTATTCTATGATACTATGATAAGGGCCTAGTCCAAATATTAATGCTTATGCTACTTTTTTAATTATGCTTTTTTAAATTCTTAAGCATTAAAATGTAAAGCTTTAAGACCCACAAGTCTCTGACAGTGCCACATTTATATTCTGAACAATGACTGCACTGGATGACCAAGAGGCACTTGTCACTACTCCAACTTGACTACAGTCCCTGGGCACACCTGGACTGCATTCACACATCTGGGTGCACAAGTGGGCAGGGAGCTGTACTATTCTCCAATACACATTCCTCATCTCAAAAATCAGGGGACAAGGACTGTAACGTGCACTGCCAAGAGTGCTTGTCCTGTAGTTTTGAGACAATTCATTATTTTTATGAAAAACTAAGGTAATAATAGCATCTTAGTAAAAACATCTAAAACTACCAGCTACAGTTCTTAACAGCCCTGTTATCAAATTCTGGTAGTTCTCGCCTCCTGAATTAAAAAACCAAAATATTAAACTATAATCTCATGTTTACATCTAAAGGTAGTTCTTATATAACCCTCTAAATGTCAGTGCATAGTCACAATGAAATGCTGTAGCTTCCAAAGATAATTAAAACAGCAGACTTCTCTGTTATTAACCTGTTTTAAGTTTAAACTGTGTTTAAGTGCCTAAAGATCAAGTCATACAAAGTTCTGAATGACAGCTACATTAAAGAGGTACAATCTTACTTCAGATTAATTTCACTGAGGTCATTAAGAAAAAAAATCCCTATTTGAAAAATCCCGATTATGAAATAAAGACAGTACTTCCTCATTTATAGGGTTATATGTATTCTGCTGCCTCCAAGCCCTTTAGAAGACAAGTGAATATACATTAAGTAAAATGCCAAGTCTAAACCAGCACAGCCGAGCCTGAGCTGCCATGCCCCACTGGGAGGCAGGATAAATTAACTCAGCCTTGGTACTGGACCAACTACATTCACACACTTCCTGATAGCTTTAAGCACAAGCAAGAAAAATTTACGTGCCTATCTGTTACTACTAAAAGCACAGGTTAAGTGATCTTCAGCACCACATAGAGACAGTTTGGTTGTGTACACACAGGAAAAACAAGTGAATTGTTACAGTGAGATAGCTAATGTGTTTAAGATCTGACTGTAGAGGTTGCAACAGAGGTAGTTCTACATCAGTGTAACAGCGGTTTTAAAAAACCATAAACACTCTTTTACCTGAAAAAGACATGACTTCGGGGAAAAAAGAACAGGATACTTTATGGAAAAAAACTATTTTATATATGATACACAATGCTGAAGTGATCAAAAATCTGAATACTTGGCTTCAGAAAATTTAACTGAGAATGTCTTAAGCTGACTTGGCATTGATTTCTAACTTGGGTATAATTTTCTCAATTGTAAAATATTGGCATCTACATACTACTTAAAGAAAATGTTAGGAGACAGGTGTCACTGAAAAGGGTACTTCTATGCATTACCCACAAAGAAAAGATAGAACATGAAAAAACTATAACCTTGCAATTATTTTTTTTGTGTAATTAATGGATTGCTAAATATTTTATTACCTATTGCCCATAATGTGCATATTAATAAAATGCACAACATTTTGTATATAAACATTAACTAGGGTTCCTTGAAAAAGTGACTTGAATTTAGTACGTAGTTTCCATTATAAAGTAGCTTTGAGTTGTCAGTTACTAAGGCTGCCAGATTTTCTGCAAACTTGTTATAGTCGGGGGCAAACTTGTATGGTAAGAGGGCAATTCCAACACATAGCTGTCATTCTTATACCTTGAATTAATTTAAATGACAGTTTCTAGCCATCCAAATAATAAGATTCTGGGCTCCTTCCTAATAGAAATAGTGGCTTTAATACTCTTTTGAGTAGTTGATCAGCACAATTATATGACATTGCACATGGATTTTATGACCCAGGAGTTTCCTTTTAGTTCTGTAAGGAAAGTGTAGTGACAAGTAAAGAAATCTTAGTCTGCACATTTTTGTCAGCTGGTAGGCACAAATAATGCTAGCTTTGAAATCCTGATAGAAAATTGTACATAAAAATCATGAAAACAAATACATCATAAAGTAAAGTACATGGGGAATATTGATAGCTAACTTTGTTAGTACATAATTTGAACAGCTTTATAAAAACATTCTCTTTCTTTGCCTACAAGGAAATCAGTTTTTACATTCCTTGCCCAAAGGAAAAATATTATTGCTCCAAAAGCATGATCCTAGTTTTTATGCTGTTCCATTTTGCTTCATTGAATACCTCTCTAGAGAACCGAGATCAAAAAGCCTCAAGCACACAGGAGAGCTCTGGTAGCATAACAACTAACTGCACATCAGCTGAGCCACTGTAAGCATTGGTTACTGAGTACTGTTAACACATCACAGTAAATAAGGTCAATAAACTTAGCTTAAACTATGTGAAAAAGGAAATATATTTCAACGAGGAACATGAGTAGACAACAGGAGTGCTCCGTTACAGTTGCTCAGCTGATAGGTGCTTCCAGAATAAGCCATTAGAATTTGATCATATTTCATTCCTAAACCTATCAGCCATTTTTTTAATGGCAAATAAAACAGGAAAGGTTAAAAGATCTAATATACAGCCTTGCTGCAAGACACTTGAGTGGTGTAAACAGTCTATGCCCTCACACACATACCAGGACACTTGCTAATTCTTCTGTAAATTTCCACCCATAAAGTGAAGCTAATAGAACTAAATATGAGCATATATCTTATACACTTTTGTGCAAAAGTCCCTTCCTTAAATAACTAATGAAGGTGGGTTTTGCTTATCTGGCTGATTTTCCACTGAAGCTTATTAAACAATGTTCATATTTTCTACTCTGCTAACTGAGCTGAGGGGCAATAAAACTCCTGGGTGACTGGTGGTGATAAGCAGCCAGAGTGTGTAGCTTTTTCAACGGCTCCACATAGAGTCATTAAGGAACATCTGCCTATGCTGCTGCTTCTAGGAGAGGAACACACTTGCTCCCCTTTGACATTTCTTTCCCGTGAAAGAAAAAAGGGTTCTTAATTGTGTTTTACCAGCAATTAACTTTTCCCTGCATCAGCACTCTCTTCCTCTGTTAAGACTCACAGTATTCAACATACATACACAAAATTCTTGCCCGACTGCTTGATTTTTTGACTAACAATCTACTTGACCAGAAATACTGCAATTTAAAATGTGCTTCTTACAACAAGGCTCCCAAATTCCCAATATAGAGTTAGATGAACCCCTAGAGAAAAGGAGTTTGAGGGTAACTATCTATTCTCATTAAAAACATTCCTCCATTGGTATCCAGGAATTTGTCTCCAAGAAGGAAACAGAACAGTTTAGTGGCGTCGGTAGCTCTCTGATCACCAGGTAGTATCACCATCCTAGTTATTTGTATCAGGCTTGGTTCCAGAACTGCAGTCCAGAATAGCAGGTTTGGTTTAAGCCCCACTGGCAGAGGGCTGAAAAGAAGCCTGAATAACACGGATATCTCCAGCGTATCTAGCTGCAAGCCCTGCCTGAACTGCCTTTCCAGTGAAAGCTGATCCACTCTCCTCAGCACTCATCTTCAAGAGTTCATTTTAATTTCTCATCCTGTCTCAAGTAAAAAGGACTGTCCTGAGAATTCATAAGCACATGAAAATCCTGTAATAGCAAATGGATGTTAGAAATCCATAGCTTGAGGCAGCAGGGAGCAACACCCAAAGTGTCTTATAAAAGTCACCATGTATTTTAAACTCCATGTTATTGCTAAACAGATCAGGAATACAAAGACCTAGGAAGCAGAAAACAGCATGCCAAGGGTCCAATGTTTGATGGAGAAGTCGAAATCTAATTACTAGTACAAAGGCATGCATTCTGCTACAATCATAAGGATACACTAACTTCAAGTCCCTATTAATTGAATGCACTAGTGTTGCAGAAAGGTACCTCCCAACTAAATGTGTGATTTGTATATATGAATGACAACTACAGATGGACATTCCCATTTGCAAGCAGAATGTTTCCGTTTTAATTTCTGTAAGTTCATAAATCAAAACATAGCTCATCTGGAAATAGCGGCAATGTTATCTTCTTTTAAGGTCAAAATCCAGAAGGCCTAGACAGCTCTTATCCAAACTCACTAATCTTACCAGGGCTTTTAAACTTATTACCTGCATCCATGGGAACAAAAAAAAAATCAGTTTGCAGTTTTTAATACACTCCCTTTTTTAATATATATATTTTTCAAACAAAACCTGGTTGTCCCATATATTAATTTAGCACTGTGAGCTGAGGCTTTAAAAGCAAAACCTCAACTGTACAATTAATAATAAAACACTACCATATTTTCATTAGTGTACTTCAAATGTGGGCAGACAGACTGAGCTTACAAATACGTTCATTGGTTTTGCTCATTGTGATAGCTTGATGTGGAAAAACAATGTATGTTCTACATGTCAACAGTGGAAAAAGTCAATCTTTGTGAAAAGGGCCAGGCATTTAAAAATAGTGATAAATGGGCTACAAAAAGCAGTAGTTTGCTGCCCAAAGCAAATGAAACATTTCTAAATGTTTGTATTTTTGCTGCTACAGCCAAAAAGGTGCATGACAAGGTATGAAAACTTATTATATTCTACCACTCCAAAAGCAGAAATAGCAGGGGAGTAGAATGGGAAAAGGTTTCGGGATCTCTGTGTCCTGATTATAGGGGTTCCCCGTACTAATCCATGACTTACAATTTAATCAGTACTTCATGCAACAATGGAAACTCAATCACCTCACCCACTCTGGTTCTGCTGGTGATGCCTTTGCACACCTCTCCTTTGCCTTTGAGAGTAGGAGGAGGCCACTACTGACTATGTAACAAAGAAACAGCATGTAAGTCAAGCTCTGCATCCTACACCTAATTTAAACATTTTGTATTCATTTCTCCTGGCACAATGCAAAGCGGATGAGTAATTAGATCATTATCTCCCCATCAATAAAAATTTAACATCACTGGGACTGGAAATTGCAGCTGCAGAATAACAGAGAGCAGTATTGCATACTAGGCTAGAAACAGGAAAGGAAAGCACTACAAGCAATTTAAAGTTAGGAGGAATTACATTATACTTTTCCTAACTATAATATAGCCAAGAAAACAGTGATTTGAAAGGGTGCTCTCAAAGTTCCTAGGCCAAAAATGATTATAACAAATTTTCCATATAGCCATTTTTCAGCTAATATGGTCTCAAGTTTTGCTTCTCAGATGTTTGCTGTTGGTACAGCATTAGTCTACCCAGAATTTAGAAGGGAAAGTTTATGAATAAAATTCCAGCTCTGCCATGAGTTCTCTGTAAGTGTAGTGTTATTGCAGAGAAAATTGGTTCTTAAAGGCCACATTCCAAAACAGAATGATTTGCCTTTCAGAAGTACTTTTTTGAGCTTCAGGTATAAATCATCTTTATTTCAGATGACTGAAAAGTATCCAGAGGGAGAATTCTATCAAAAGAAATCACCCCACCCACATTTTAACAGTAGAAATTTAGCAAAAGCATCTGAAAAAAACCGCTGCAATAAAATTTTGCCATGATCCTTGCACTGGGGTGATTTTTTTCTCCCCCTTTTGATGCTTTTCCCCAACCCAAAGACAAGCCTTCTAAAGTAATATAAGAGTTTTCAGAAAGGAATGAGGTGTTTTTTCCTCAAAATTTAGTTGCAATTAGAGAGACTTTAAAAAGAATCACTTTATAGAAAAAGGAAGGCACAGAATCTCTACAGAAAATGAATTTAGCTTGAGAGTTGAAAATTTTGAACAAGTGTTTCTTTGCACAGAACTCGTCAATATGCTCTAAGTCTGCTGTTGAGAAATGGATCACCCAGAAAGATGGAGCTGGTGATTCCTCAACTCTTGTTGCTGTGAAGTATAGGCTATCTATTAATAGAGATACAGCTATTGCTTTTCTATTAGAAAAGGTAATACCATGACTTTTTTCAGTGATACTTAGTGTGCAAAATTGATCAAAGATAGCAAGTGAGTACCAGGCAGAAAACAAGGGAATAACTCAGGACATCTTAATCTAATTTGCAGCCATCTTTCATGCACATTTCACTATGGCTGAGGATTCAGGAATGTTATCAATAAATAGAAAGTGCTTTTCTCTAAGAAATTTTAGACTTAATTGCTCAAACATATCTATGTTCAAAATAATAAAAACAACTGATGTTTACTTGGATAGCCTTCTTTCAATTACTACGGAATGAAAATGTACCTTGAAGAGTAATGTGTGCATTCATGGGCAAAAAGTAAGGATCAGATTGTGTACAAATACTATTATACAAGCATACAATCAAGCCACCGGTAAAGTAAGTATTGGTATCTACAGTAAGTATAATATAGCGAGTATATGTGTAAATACAGGTAGCACTTGTGCATGTATTCATACACATGATATAAATTATCACATACAGTCATCATTTGATGAGAATAATGGCACCGTAACTAGTAAGCCATTCTGACTTGAACATCTTAATGATTTCCTGTTGTTTGACATGTATTTTTAGTTGGGTTTTTTCATTGTCAGTGTTTTTTCACTGCTAAAATATCTTTACCAATTGCAGTGAGATTATAGAACATGTAAAATCTGGATCAGCAAGCAAGGGTAGGAGATATCTTTCTCACTGACAAAGATGCAGCATAAGAATAGCTTAAAAGATAACTGCCACCTCCTACAGATTTTCTCTGATTTCTTAACGTGGTGTGGAAAATGTTCAACATATTTAGTAGTATAGCTCGGTATTGACTAAAAGTTTTACTACAATATACTACATAATTTAGTTCTGCCTCTTTTCCAACTCTTGTCTTTTACGAAGGCCATTTAAAGTATCTCTACTTATGCACATCAGGAACAATTAAGTACAAGACAACAAGTAATACTGTACTTTGCTACCACAGGTCGGCTGCAATTCTGAAACAGTATTACTCGGGAGCCTATAAAACGCAAACGAATCGTCGTCTTCGTAATTCAGGGAAAGAAAGTGGCTATCGTCAATCCCTCCGAGCAGCACACTGACAAGCCCTATGTCTTCGTAGAGCTTGAGCTCATCTCGCTATTGTTGCACGCTAATTAGAGCAGTTAAGTGCGAGACGTCGATCGTCAGCCACAAAGGCAACCCGCTACGGTTGGTCTGTAGCACCCGCAGGGGAACTGTTTGAAAGGAAGTTTGTGCACACCAATGTTTTCAGGAACCGCCTTGTAAGAGAGGACCGGTTTCTCTTCCCTCCTCTCAGACAGGGGCCATCAGAGCAGGCAGCTCGGAGCCAGCCCCGCCGCCCCCGGCCGGGGCAGCCTCACCTCCCTGGGAAGGCTGCAACAGCGAGACTTACCTTAGTGAGCTGGGCAATCTTCTTGCACATTTTCATGTGCATTTCCTGATTGCATCCTTCTGACGAGCTGCTGCGAGCGGCTTTAGATCCATTGCAAGTCCCGGGCTGAGGAATCTTGTTTATGCCAGAGGCCATTAGACTTGAATTTTAATGTCTCTGTATGCTCCGGGTAGTGCGATCCTGTCCCTGCTGCTGGCGTCCCCCGGCGCACTGCACACACTCAAACCCCCATAGCGCTGGAGGAACTTGAGCCCCAAACAGGGCAAGCTCCAGTCGCCGCCGCAGATGTCCCAGTCCTTCAGCAGAACACTCAGGCGAGGAGGCAGAGAACAGCGTGTGCAAACATCCCGATCGTTTTGTTTTGTTTTGTTTTTCCCCTCCCCTTCTGTACAAATGGTTGAGTTTCCGCCAGGAGAAGATGCCAGTGGCTGGATGCTACAAATTCCCCACAGGGGAGGCTGAGCCAGCCATACAGGCAGCAGCACAGACGTGCCGGGGATCTGTTATAGAGATCGTCTGCAGATTAAATCATGTTGCCTTCTTGGGCTGCCAAAGGATTGCAGAGGTCATCAGAGAGGACAGTGTTGGCACCTTTCATAAGCTCTGTTATTTTAGCAATCCTCTCTAAGTCTGGATGGACCAATAAAGAGATGAAGAAAACGTTGTTCAATTTTTGCTGCTCAGCTGAAAGCAGAATGAAGCAGTTCTTCCAGCTAAGAGGCACACTTCAGCACAGCTGAGCCCTGAAGTGTTGTCCAGGATCCAGTCCACCTGATCCAAAGAGACTGGTCAGTTCCCTTCAGTTACACTAAAGGCATTGAAAAGGTGCCAGAACAAAATGGACAATATTACAAGTCATTTATTTTCCATCTGCAAGCTGTTCCCTCTCATCAAAAAGAACAGGCTTCTACATGTAAAAATAAATAAAAGGACAGAAAAGGCAGAAAAAAAGCACACAAAAAAGGCAAGATATTAAGATAATGGGATTTTTGAAGAAGAATGCTTCAGTAAAGTGTTGTGCAAGAAGAAAACGGTTAGTGGACACGTTTAAACAAGTCTAGAAAAGAAAGGGGAAGGAGGAGAAGGCAACATAGATAGGGTGAAATCAAAGAAGTGGAGAAGAAGAAAAGGGAGAAAGAACAAGTAAGAGAAGCTGAGAGCTGCTCAACACCCCTTTGATGTGTCACTGCAGCCAGTACAAGAGATCCTATGGAGCAGGCCGAGGGCCCCATCTCAGCTCACACTGGCGCGCAGCCCCCCTCTGAGGCTGCCTCTTCCCCCCTGCTCCGTTGCAGGTCAGGCAGCTTTCCTGACTCACCTCCTGGCAATATTTTCCGTCCTTCTTGGGCAAGAAGCTTCCAGTTTGCTAGTGGTGGGTTTGAAAAAGACCTGCCTCAGGACTATCAGATTTGGGAAGGAGGATTATCCGGTGTCAGGTAGGGTCAGGGAAAAAGGGAAAATCCTCAGCGAAGAAGGGAAATTCTCGGTGAGGGCAAAAAGAGATAAAGCACTGTTAAGAATAAACACTCCAAGAGGAAAAAGATTAGGGCAGAAGAAGAATGCCTGCAGGCAGTGGGGAGGAGGAGGAGTGAGAAGATGTAAGACGACTTTGGGACAGAGAAACCAAACCCTTTAATTGCTGGGAGAAAAGGAGGGACTCAAAATCTCCAGAGGCAGAAAGAATCTTCACCCCAGAAGTGAGAGGAAATGAAGGCTGACTGAGAAATGCAGTGCAGGAGAAGGGAAAGGCCAGGAAGGAAAATGAAGATGGTCACAGTTGCTGGGAGATGCTAAACAGAGAAGAGAAATTTAGCCCAGACAGAACATTAATAAGAAAAGGTAAGAAACAGAGCCTTGCACATAGGGATGACTAAGTATAGTTTCTTCATTCACTGGCATTAGTGTCCAAAATGTTGCTGCCTGTGACTGAAACTTTTTCTATGACTAGAGCCTAAGGACATGCCATCATCAATTTTCTGGTGTCTGATAAGACATGTACTCACACGTAAGTTTAACTCAGTTAATGTGGTTATAATATCTTCTCTACGTGGTCATCAATTTGAGAAAAAAGTGTAGGGACTTAATTATATGTAAAATTTTGATAAACTTGACAAGTTTATTAGGACAGTCAAGAGAACACAAAGGGCTAGCATAATTTCCTAGCACCTTGTTTCCTCAGAAAAAGAACAAAACTAAGTGAAAATAGGAAGCAAATTAAGAAAAATGCAAAAGGTTTTAAAAGTACTTACAATAAGTTACCTGTGTTATTGCTCTACTAGATAGACAGTAACATTCATGTTTTTCCTACTGAGCAGCAGGGGACACACTGGACCTGAATGCATGGCCAGGCAGAGACTTGAGGCACTTACACAGACAGAGACAGAGCAGAGGAGCACAGATCTTCAGGTATGCTGGGAAAGGAATAAACCACTGAAATATTTTCAAGCAAGCTGTTTATGTATTTTGGGAGGTTAGAGGGAAAAACTCGAGGCTTTGGTACAAGATGGTGTTTTAGCAGAACATAATTTGTCACTGGTAAAATATTCTGAGTCCAGACAAGACCCGTCCGTCAATACTTCAAACATTGGAAAAGCTTTGATCAGACCTCATGCACCAGAAAATGCAACCATGGAACATAAATTCATAGGTGACTCAAGTTCATTAGTTCCACTACTCAAAAAACCCACTTGGTTTCAACAACAGAATTTCAGCAGATAATGCCAGAGCTTTTCAATGAGAATTTGACCTACTTTTTTCTTCTAATTGATCTAGGGATCACCTGTAGATAAGATAACAAAGTAAGGACGTCACAAAGCATAATTTAAGTGTGTACTATACAAATGTGGGTTTTGTGAGAACCACACTGAACACATAAGTAGATTACGGAATGTTCGTGAACTTGGGGCAGTATATGGCAAAGACAGATTAAAATAAAAATTAGAAGTCTAAACAGAAAACACACACACACATACTTCTGCATTAGTTCTAAGTAAATTATGAGAAGGTCGTCATGTCCCTACAGTCTTTATAAGTCTGTAAGTAACTGTATCATAGGTTTATAGCTTTCTGCTCAGATGCATTAACTAGTTTCCTTTTATTATAAAAACCAAGTCATATATGAGTAAAAGACTATAAGCCTTCCATTTTTAGTACCTCCTGCTTGTTGAATATGCAGACTATATAGCTTCTGAAATCTTCAGACTAGCTACTGTTAAAAGATCCATACACCCCAAATTCCAAGACATGGAAGATATTTCTGTTGCAAATGTTTAATATATGTTCGCACCTTTGTTTAACATCTTACAAAGAGCTTCCCCAAAACACAATTAATACAGAGCCCAATTCTTCCACTCTTTGTCTCAATACCAGTACTACTGAAGTCAGTGGGATTTATTTATATATTTTAATACACGACTGCGAAGTTAAACTGATCTCCCTCCCCTATGAAGAACGGCTGAGAGAATTGGGGTTGTTCAGCCTGGAGAAGAGAAGGCTCCGGGGAGACCTTATAGTGGCCTTCCAGTACTTAAAGGGAGCCTACAGGAAAGATGGGGAGGGACTCTTTATCAGGAGTGTAGTGATAGGACAAGGCGTAATGGTTTTAAACTGAAAGAGGCAGATTTAGATTAGATATTAGGAAGAAATTCTTTACTGTGAGGGTGGTGAGATACTGGAACAGGCTGCCCAGAGAAACTGTAGATGCATCATCCCTGGAAGTGTTCAAGGCCCGGTTGGATGGGGCTTTGAGCAACCTCTTCTAGTGGAAGGTGTTGGGTTGGAACTAGATGATCTTTAAGGTCCCTTCCAACACAAACCAGTTCATGATTCAATGATTACATTCCACTGCTGTTCTGCAGTCCAATAAAAATTGCATTTGAAAATGGCAGAACAATACAGTTAGTCATTAACTGTCACACTATGTTTCAAATGACAAAGCCATATCAATAAAACACTCAAGTTAGTGTCCCAACAAAGGAAGATGCATCCTTAAGTGAGATTCTAATTTAATTCATAAACACTATCCTCATTATTGATCTCCACTTAAATTAATTTTGGTCCCAGAGTAGCTTTTTGACCCCAGAATACAGAATTCAGCAGCTGTTTTTTCCTTCTTACAGGAAGAAAAAAAGAAAAAAAAAAGAAAAAGGAAGTAAGGGTAAAAAAAAGCAGTCAGAAGACTCATAAGAGCAGCTATCCTGCTCACCTAATTCACTGTCCTACTTCCAATAAAGCTTGCTTTGGGATTAAATGCAAGAAAAAGGACAAATATAAAGTGGTTCTGCCACTGGTACATCTTGGGTAATTACATATATATAATTGTATATATTAAAAATATTATAACTACATTCTTTTTACTTCTCATTTCTTCCCAAATCATAAAGCAAACAGGATTTGAATGCCCAATTCAAAAACCACCAGAATTGCTACCAATTTCCTCATTGACTGAAAACAGTAACTATTAAAAAATGTATATACAATTTTATAGCTGACATATATATACCAGTTTTGGAGGAATGTGGTGAACAGAACCTCTGGTTACTACTGCACAATGATGGCCTGACTATGGACGAAATATAACTGTGCTTATATTTTTAGTAAGGAAACTGGAATCAACCAGATGCATCAGTTATAAAAGCTCTTGAACACCTACTAAATATGATAGCAACAACTTCCCTTTTTTTACCTGTTTTTTTACCATGGACCTACATCTAAAATTACCGCAAAGTAATTGGCACGCAGCAAGTTTGGCTTACCCTGTGACATTGTATATTTGCTCACACAACAGGACTGATAAAGGAAAGAGAAGATCTAGAACAGTGGGTCAGAAGTAGGGAGACACCCAGAAGTAGACCATAGCATAGCAGATAAGGTCACTTATTTCAAAGAACAAGGAAAAAGTCTCGAATTATTAGAGCACACTTCCCTCTAGAGCACCATCCAAGGTTCTGAGTTTCATCATTCCTTTCCTTTTCAGATAGGACTGTGAAACCCACTGGCTATGACCTCTGGGCCTGTGCTGCTGCTGAGGTCCTTGCCCTGCCAGTCACTCATTGCATTCATCCCTCAGGAAGCAGCTGGCCCTTACAGAGCCCTGAGAGTTAGCTTGGAAAAGGACTGAAGGCCCAGGGCTGAGCTGAAATGGGCTTCCTGGGCCCATGGGCAAGGGGTACGGTGGGAGACCCCAGGTGAGGCTGGTCAGAGGCCATTAAGCCTCGTTACTGCAGTCAAGGCCCTGAAACATAACGTGTAAAAACTATGACAGAAACCACCTTTATCAGTTAAACAAAGTATCTGGTATCATGGGGAGACTGTTACACTCTATGCAAAGCAATGTTGAAATGGCCAACATTTATGATCCTACTTCAGCATGTTACATACCTACACATGAAATACCAATTATGATACTGGGAATCTGGATCCCTGTGGCATATTTACCCCGAAAGCCAGCATGTCTAACTGGGTTAGACATCAATATGTCATAACAGAAGCCTGACTTCTATTTCCACCTAGAAATACAAAGACTCGCAGAAATATTTAAAGCAGACTGGAAGAAATAAATCTTACACTCTGGTTGAAATCCATCATAAAGGACCGCAAGGTATTAATCTGGGAAAATCCTCATCTGTAGATCTGAGAGGCAGGTAAGCACAAATGGGCTGCCAAACGTATGTGAATCAAAAATAAACCAGTTCGCGTTATTAGTTTCACTTAAAATGAAAGTCCTGGGTTTTTAAAGCCACAAGAATCACAAAGTTTTACCTGCTCTTCTCTTCCTGTTTCCATCTTCTTCTCCACATTCTCTTCTCTTCCTGTTTCCATAGTCTTCTTTTCCTATAGTGGAAAAAAGGTAGATTAATTTAATTTTCCGATAAGAATATCTTAAATAGAAAAATGGTTACACATTGTATTTCCCTAGAAAAATATAGCCTTCCCAAAAAACTCAACTCATTGAGGATTTGCTGTTGTTTATATTGTTTTTGTAGAGCGACTATTTCTTCCACATAAAATAAAAACTTTTAGAAAAAGTTAATATATATGATTCTATGTTACTATTGTGCATATAGAATCCATTTCCTGCTGTCTAGGAGCAGAAGGGCCAGATCCATACCTTTGAAAAGTTAATACAAAATACAAACGACTCACCTTTAAAAAGCAGGTATCTGTCTTAAACAGACACAAATATATGGTAATACAATACGTCAGGGAAAAAACTTCTCTGCCACATGTACAAATGATTTTAAAATTTATTTTTATTTTTATCTATAAAACAGAATACTTTTTTTCCTGCTGCTGCCCTCTATTCTCCACATACAGCTCATATACCCCATAATCCTTGACACAATTGTAAAGAGAAAGTAATTCCATTATTTTGTCGATAAAAATCTGCTACTTAAAGAGAACACTGGGACGATTCAGATCTGGAACAAGACTGACCCCTAGTGGTTATCTGTTTTATTTGTTAGGTGTTTTTTTCTTAGAAAGCCAAAAATGACCCTTCTTCAGGATGAGTTCTGCCTATTTTACCTACTGTCATTTGATGGTATGTCATCTGTTCTTACTAGATAACTATCATCACTTGAGGTAATTAGACACTTTTTTTAAAGCCCAAACACATATAGATGTCAAATACCTTAAGTTCCTAGTGTCCACAGTTAACTACTTCCTGTTTTTAATAAGATACAGAATTTATTACTATTCTCAAGTTAAAGGATTTCTGGGAAAACATTCCGTTCACAACAAATGCTTAAAAATTTGGGGGAAATTTCTACTAGTAAAAGAATCAGTCTAGAAGGAACACAAATATGCATTCCAGCAAGTCAGTTATCCATGCTATCCATCTTTTCAACACCCCTTACAGCTGATACAAACCAGAAAGATGTCTCAATAAAAAACACACTCTTCAAGTTGGATTCAGCTTAGGTAATTCACCCAGTGAACTAAGTAACCAGTTACTTATCTGGTTAACCTAGTGAACTTAGTACCTTTTGTTACGTAGATCTCTAAAATAGGCAAAAGTACCTTTTGTTACGTAGATCTCTAAAATAGGCAAAAGTGAACTTTAGCTCTAGATACAGCAGCTGAGAATTTTTTGTCACATTGGTTGCCATTCTCCAAAAGGTTTTTATAACTTTTAGGCACAGGCTGACCTTTCTTGGTTTGCTATCCCAATTGCTCTGGTGTAGGGCTGCCGTTTACAAAATGCAACTATACTCATTTTTCCAGAGGACTTTGGGAGAGTGGCTGAGGGCAGTACCACAGTTTCAGCCTTATTCAACTATTTTGCGCCAATGTACATTCTGGAAATCCTCTTGTCCGACAGTTCTCCTCAGCCATAGCAGGGCCGATACCCAGCCTGCTTTGAAACAGCCGCTCCCGCCGCGAGCGCGCCCCAGGAGGCGGAGGAGACGCGGGCCGCAGCCCCGTACCGCCCCCTCTCCTCACAGCCCGCCCCAGCGGAAGATGGCGGCGCGGCGCCTTCCGCGCGCTCGCGGCTAACGGCCTCTCCGCCGCGCCGCCCGCCATTGCCCGCCCTCTCAGAGGCGCGGCGCGGCCCGGCCCCACCCCCGCCCGGCCGCCAGCGCGCAGAGACGAGCACGCGCACATTCCCCCCCCCCGACTTTCTCGCGAGACTGGGAGCGATACTCGCGCCTAGTTTGAAGCTGGGCGCGCGGGAGCTGCGGCCGTTGCTGGCGCGCGCGGCGGCTGGTGGGGGGACGGTCTGCGGCGGCGGCGGCCCCGCGGCTGGAGCGGGAGGCGAGGAGCTGCTCGGCTCGGCTGGGCTCGGCTGGGCTGTGGGGCGGGAGCCTCCAGCGGTCCTTCCGCCGTGAGGAGCGGCCTTGCTACTGTAGCGCCCTGGTGCGGGAACAGCAGCTCTCCGCCTTCCCGCGGCGGCTCTGCGCTACGGGAGCCCGGAGCTGGGGGTAGGCGAGTGGTCCTGGCCTGACCTTCCGCTTTCCCTGCAGCCATGGGAGCAAAAAAGAGGGTTCTGCAAGTCAAAGAAGCCTTTCAGCTGGCCCAGAAGCCTTACCAGAACCACGCGAAACTTGTCGTGGATTTGAAGAGCACCTACAACCAGGTACGGCCGCCCTCGGGGCGTGCCAGCGGCGGGGCGGAGCGGTCACCCGCCGGGCTGAGGGGAGAACGAGGGCGCTCAGGATTTGCTCGGCTTTTCCTTCAGCGGGCAGGAGGCCTCTTCGGCCTTTTTCCCCCTGAAACAAGCGTTGAGGCCAGTATGACTAAGAAGAGCCCTACGAACTTCAAAAAAAAAAAAAAAAAGCAACCAAAAAACACCAAAACGACAACGAAGCCACACGCTGAACTGTCATACACAGTTGTCTCCTGCGATCATGGGTGTAAGAACGGCCCACGGCAGGTATTAATGATGTTGCTGGAAGGTGTTTGGATAGCCGAGGAGTCGGTGTGGCACAGGACAATAATGGATAAGGGTGTCGATTGCCATTCTGAAACCTGTTAGCAGGTAAATGTAAACTCCAGAATGGAGCCCAGCGGCTAAGACTTATGCCTACCGTGGAGTTAAAATATTCAGCGAAGAGTGTACAACAGCGGACGTGCCCTAACTGCTGGCTTTAGCGCTTTAAAAATTTAAATGGAAGCGATCAGTTATAAAACCATTTTATTTTATTTTTCTGTGGTACTGCTTTAGAAGGGTGAACCAGATAGTTATCTTGTGTTGTGTTTGATTTTTACTTTTTTCAGTTGGAAGATAAGGAAGATTTTCATGAAAAATTCATTCATTTCCTTAAGTATGCTATGATAATCTACAGACGGGAACCAGCAGTGGAACAAATGATCGATTTTGTGGCTAAATTTGTTACTTCATTTTATCAAATGGAGAAAGAGGATGGTAGTGAGGAAGGAGAAGAAGATAATTTGCTTCTGAATTATGTGTTTAACTTTCTGCTTGAGGTATAGTAACACTTATTAAAGCTTTAACATAACAAATGCAAACTTCATGCAGTAGGGAAAACTTGCTGGTGCTCGAGTTGATAGCAACAAACTAGAACTTAAAAGTGAAAGCAAGGCAAAGCTTGTGCTTTACGAGTAACACCTTCCCCAACCTAACAAATAAGAATTGCTTTCTTATTTGGCTGCCAGATGTGTTATTATAGGCTTTACTATAAGTGCATTTATAAGTGTGAAATTCTGGAAGTATTGTGGAAATGAATTTATACTGTTTCTTTGATAAGTAAAAATATTAAAAGATCTTTCATACAAGTATGATTGGCATACGTATTATTCATTTCTGCTTATTGCAAGTGTTATACAGAAAGATCAACAGTTCCAATAGCATGAAAAAACGAGTAGAATTACATTTTCTTAAACTAGTGTTTTGATATGGAAAAATTACTGGTTAGGTCAAGATTACTAGTCGTCATTGCTAGTATTTTTTTTTTCCTTCTAATGTTTTATGGAGACAGAGGGGTAAGTTAGCTAATTGTACTGTAGTCTGCATTGAGTGGTAAGCGTGTTTCTTTGTGAAGACATGGCTAATTATGTAAAGAGCCACTGATATAATGATAGGCCATAAGTGTTTTCCTTAAATAGGAAAAGCTTTTGAAATACAGAAGTGCATAGTTTATGTACTGTATAGAATATTAACTACTTACATGTATATGTTAATAGCCTTATGTTGGAAATGAGAAAAATGTGATTGCAAGAATACTTCTGTTTTTTCTTTCCGTAAGTCTCACAATGCGAACAGCCATGCAGTTAGGTTTCGAACATGCCAGCTTGTTAATAAGCTTTTGGGAAACATGCCAGAGAATGCCCAGATTGATGATGATTTATTTGATAAAATTAATGAAGCTATGCTGATGAGACTTAAAGATAAGTTTTCAAATGTGAGAATTCAAGCTGTCTTGGCCTTGTCGAGACTTCAAGATCCTAAGGATGAAAACTGTCCTGTTGTTAATAGTAAGTAATATTAGATTTTTTCTTTTGTTTAAGAACAACATTTTTTGATTTACGTTACTTTAAAACACTTCTAAGCATTTTGTTAAGCATTGAGTAAGCAAAACTTGCAGGGTATTCTTGTAATAATTCATAAACTGTGGAGCTCCTTGCCAGAGGAGGTTGTAGATGCAAGAGTTATATATGTTCAAGGGGAAAAGACAGAACTGCTTGAAGGAGAGATCCACTGGTGATTAAATGATGGATAAATCATATTGGGCTTGGACTATTCTATGAAATAAATGCAGCTGAAGGATGGTGAGAATAATGGTGTGTTGCGAATTGGGGTGGAGATATGATACATGCTTGCTCAGTTCTTTGCCCTCCTAAGGACCATTTTGTACTATTAATTGAATCGAACTACAAAACCACTTAGAGGAGTGGAGGTGACAACAGAAAAACTAATTTTGTCTCAAATTATGGCTGGCTGCTCCATGAGAGGCAAACTGGTTCCTGACATTGTTGACCTATGATTTTTTTTGGCCTTTCTTTTTTTTTCCCGAATCTCATCTTGTTCATGGATCACTTCCTTTAAGAGATTAGCACCTCTGGAATCCAGGTTTCTTGATGCTGTTTTTGTGCCGTTTGTGGGTTTCTTTGTGTATGGTACGATTCTTGACTAAGCCTCTACTTCCATTGCCTCAAGGTAGACGGTGTGTAGGTTTGTGCCAGCACAGCTGTTATGTAAATTGTGCCCTGATTAAACTTTACAGTGTGTCTTTTGTGGAGACAGTAAGGTAGTTGGGTTTTTTTTGTTGTTAAGGCACCTTCTTTGAACTTATATTTTCTAAGTGTTTGTTTATAAGCTCCTTATTTAGGAGCACATAAATTTCACAGTCAATCACCGTCTCGAGAGCAAAAAGGTGAATTCAAGTATTCTCTTAAATTCTTTTTGTTGTTGCTTTTAATTTTGAAGAAGGGTCAAGAATATAAGAAAAAGCATTACATGAGACATTTACTATTTGAGCTTTGGTAGCCTTAATGGAGATTGCAGTTTTCCATTTATCAGAAAATTTGAGGATCTACCTCAAAAGTAATGAGGATGTATAGCCAGTGAATAGAGGTCTTAAGGAGCCAACATTTAGGAGCATTTTTTT
Source organism: Burhinus oedicnemus (assembly GCA_008921705.1). NCBI lineage: Eukaryota > Metazoa > Chordata > Aves > Charadriiformes > Burhinidae > Burhinus > Burhinus oedicnemus. The sequence goes on along the minus strand of VFFE01008944.1, from coordinate 1,473,879 downwards.
TTTTTGTCCAGTAAATAACAAAGTGGTTATTTATAGGTGGAGTCTAGAGTAGCAATTTTCATAGTTATTAACTGAGGATCCTACTTATGATTGCAAATATTATTTTCTTAGGTGAATGTCTCTTGAGATCATAGCTCAGCATGTAATTGCCATAAAATCTTGGGGCTGTGACCCTAAACTGTCCCCTAAATTTGTATGAGCTATGCCATGGCAGTGGAAAGGTTTTAATAATAGCTGCTGATTTTTTTTTTTTAGTATTTCCTGTTTTTCTATAATGTTTCAAACTCTTATGAAAACATTATTTATGACTATTTTACTTTCAGTCTACAACACATTGCTTGAAAATGATTCAAATTCAGAAGTGAGGCGTGCAGTGCTGTCATGTATTGCTCCATCAGCAATGACTTTGCCAAAAATTGTAGGCCGCACTATGGATGTAAAGGAAACTGTCAGGAAGCTGGCATATGAGGTAAATTGAATCACTTAATATTAATTTCAAAGACTGACTGAGGAAAAAAGGTTTAAAACTTTTATTATATTTCATTGACTAAACACTAAGAATGGTTAAATAATTTATTTTCACTTGCCAGAATTTTGAAGGGGAGTGACTTAATACAAGTTTTCAAGTTAAAACCCCTGAACTTGACTGCAGAACTTGCTTGATCGAAATTTCTTTTGTGATAGAACTTGGCTCTTCAGGATCAGACAGTAAAAGTATATATTATGTATACAATCTTTTGTTTTCTGTCTATACATTTTGTGATGTTTGTGAAGCAATTTTTTTTCTCTGTTACTACATAATAGGTAATTCAGTAAAGTTAAGATCACAGCAATACTAGTGTAAAAAATTACATGTTTTTAGTATTCCAGTTTTGAGAAGTATCAAACATTGCATACGTTTATGTGCAGGCATAGGGGCAAGAAGGTATGCATGTGTATTTCTTGTGCAGGCATCTTAGGTAAGATCTTCAAACAAAATGTTTGATTTTTTCGCACAGAACCATCTTCTGCTCTTTCTTAAGTTAGATTAAATTATATTTTTTTAACTGAATCTATGTGTTAGTAGGCTTTAAGAAAAGTACATACTTCAGTCATTTCATTGCTCTTGGAGCTTTAAAGAGAGAATAGTTTTCATATCCAGGTCTTGCATTCAAGCAGAGTTGCCAAGCTTCTAAGCTCTTTGTTAACTTTATTCTTACTTTATTTTACGTTTTCTTCCATGCACAGGAATCTGCTTGTTAATGTGTTGGTACGATGCCGATAGTATAAGTATTACAGGTTTTTACTGACTTACGATTTCTATGGGTGGATAAAACTGAGAGTTTAAACCCACAGGTTGTTAATGAATACAGTTGTTATCATTTGTAGAAATGTATTTTAATGTCTTAGTTTTTTTTTTAAGGTTTTGGCAGAAAAAGTTCACATGAGAGCTCTGTCAATAGCGCAGAGAGTAAAATTGTTGCAACAAGGACTTAATGACAGATCTGGTAAGAGATCATCTTTCTTAACATCTTAATGTAAATGTTTGAGAGAATACTTTCTAATGTTCTGGGGATGATAATATGTGGAAGCTGTGATGGCAATAAAAAGGAGCTCAAAGGGAGTAATGAGATACCAGGAAATGTATAAGCAGAAGAAATTCTGCTTGCTGTTTTGGTTTTCCAGTCCCCTTATAGTGGACAAACCAGAAAAGGATTTCACTTTCAAAAAACCTGAAAGCCACTGAGCTCTAAAATAGGACCAAATGCTATTAGAATTAAAAAACAACAATGTAATTAAACACAGAAGCAGAAAAATGTAATTATTTCATCAACGTATTTTGAAATATGTTTCATTACAGCTATTTTGTAACGAATAAATATATTTAAGAATTGAAGTGTAAAAATTAATATCAGTTTGATAACTGTTTGAAAATATTTCTTGGGTGTGTTCAGAGAGAAATCTTCTCAGCTGTTTAGTTTTTTAACTAGCTTGAATTTTTTTTTTCTTTTTTTGAGGTAAGGTTAAGTTCAACTATATAATAACTTCTTTCCAAAAAGCCTCCTATAGAAAAATGATTTGTGAAAGTATGTTGAGAACTTGGTATTTTTTGACCTTTAATGTTTTAAACCATTTAAATTCCTGTATTATTAGATGCTGTTAAGGAGGTAATGAAGAAGAAGCTGCTTCAAGCCTGGTTACGATTGACTGAAGGGGATGTTTTAGAATTGCTTCATCGATTGGATGTGGAAAACTGCCCAGAAGTGGCCATCCCAGTACTAAACGCAGTGTTTTCATTATCTCCACTTCATGACTTTGTTCAGAACTGTAAAAACCTTGACAGCAGGTATGCAGATCAGTTTTGATTTCCAAAAGATGAATATTTTGTGTGAGAATATTAAATTACAGGTTATATCTAAATGGGGAGCAGAGTAACTATTACCTGTGATAAAAGACTGATATTGTAGTGTAAGCCGTGATGTCTCCCTGGTGTTTGTGTACTTAAGTGCTTTGGATATGCTTTTTTCTTTAAAGATCTGTGTTCACGGGCTAAAAACAATTGTGCCAGATAAGCAAGAGGAAAAAATGAAAGATGTCTTTGATTTCTTGTTTCCTGGACACCCCAAAAATCACACTCTTAGAGTTTAAGAGGAGGCAGTAAATTAATCAACTAAACAAGCTTTTCTATGAGTAACAACTTAGTCTAGTTTGTTTTATTTCCTATACTGTCTGTACAGCTTACAACAAAAGCAATGCTCTAGTTTAACCCCACAACTGTAATTGCCTCTCTTCTTTTAACCTGCAGTACTGAAAAGCTGCTTCTCTCCCGTTCCTCCTCCCTCTCAGTAATGCTTGTTTTTTCTTACACATTTTCTAGTTCTCTTTGGCTTCCCTCTGTCCTTTTTGCTGAACTAGAGGCAGCATAGTTTGGGACTGGTTCAGTTCTCCATGAACTGTTTGGAGAATCAATCAGAATGGAATTGTTTGGCTTGTCTTTCCGCCTTCTTTTGGAGGTATTCTACTTGTATTAACAGAGCTTTACAGAAGTTAGTATCTTAGAGGCTTCTTTTCCTGTGTTGATGTTTGGTAGAATTTGACTGAGTTAGTTTCTAAGCTATGAAGAAGATGGCACGATGAATATTAAGATCCGTAAAACAAATATGAAGAGTGGAAGAAAACAAGAAATTAGAAATTGTAGGGAATTACTAAGGGAGGCAAAAAGATGTGAGAAGAAACAGCTCGAGTTAATTGAGGCAACCAGAGTAGAATGATTATTAGCAGTGGTAGCAGTCTAATATCAGATGATAAACTTAAATGACAAATTGTCACTGATTAAAAAGTGATAACAAAATCTTACATTTTCTCCCAAAAACGCAGTATAATGTCATCATATTAAGTGTCTTGCATTCCAGTAGTAGCCTATGACAGATGTTTTGAAATGAGCAGATGCTACACGCGTTGCACTCCAAAGCTATAGATGTGGGCCTGTCTGGCTTTAAAAAGCATCACCACTGGTGAAATAGCTTTCTTACAGCCTCTGGAAATGTGCCAATGTCTTAAGAGGTTCAAAGGAAACATTTTTATAGTTATGGACTTGTCAGTCTGGCTGTTCCTGCATAAAATGAGGCTTCTGTTCTGAAAGACTGGGATAACTGAGAATTTTTTTGAGTAGATCTGTTATACTAATGACATTTTGAGAAGTGAGTGAAATTATTCAGCTTGTAATGAGGTTATTTGATTTATGGAAAATATTAGGCTTGTTCTTGTATGATGTCTTTGACTACAGCTTGAGTGATGCAGTATCCATATGATAAATGTTTAGATTTTGAAGTCTATGATTTCTGTTTGTTAAACTTACTTTTAAATAAAGACTTGTCAGATTAATGGGAAGCCACCAAATGATCAGTTTTCATCTACATGTTGGTGGGATTTTTTGTTTTCTTTCTTTTTTTTGTGTGTATGAGGGACCTAAAAGAAAACCATACTCGATAGTTTGCAAGTAAAATGGGATTCAAGGGAGTAAAAAGTACTGCTGACAGTGATACGCTGTCTTTTCTGTTTTGAGGTAGAATTAACGCACAACTTAATGCTCTGCTTCTGCAAACAAAGATTATATGCTATGCTTCGCATGGAAAAGACTGATTATAAAAAGGAGTGGGGGTCGTAGGACTGGTAAATGGAGGATGAGCTTACAGGGATGCTGAGAAGCAGTTCTATTACTTTTTGCATTTGACGTACTATGATTGCTACTTGAATATTGCGTAAAGGTCCTGTATTAAGAATGGAAGAAACAATTCATAAACAGAAGCTGAAAAATAATTTAATGCAGTTGTTACCTTTCTGTAGATTCATGAAGTTCAGTTTTCCAGACTTGTAGAGTGGTAACAATGTTTCATGGAGTTAAGTACTTGGGTGGTTGCTGTAGGAGGTCTGAAGGGCTGAGCAGAATCTGTCTGCAAACTGTTATGAACAGTCTTGATTTAAAATACTGAAAATTGCAATATAGTGAGAGGCTTGGGGAGCTCTGTGTCCTCACTTAAGAAAGAGGAAGTTATTTTTGTCAGTCTGTAAGTATTTCTCTGAGGAATAGCTTTGACAGGATTTTATTTTCATTTTAGGAAATAATCTATTTCTGTGCATTTGTTGTCCTTGGCTCTATTTTATTTATCTCTACTTATTTTTGTTTAGAAAACTGATTCCACTGGAAGACTTAACAGCTGAGAATGTGTTATATTGGAGATGTCTTTGTGAATATCTAAAATCAAAAGGTGAAGAAGGTGAAGATGTACTAGAACAGATGTTGCCAGAACCAGCTATATATGCAGATTATTTATTAAGGTACATTGCATTTAAAAATAAATCCGTTACCACTGAAATAGGTTTTTTTATTTTTTTTTTTTTAAGTAGAGAATATTTCCTGCTTGAACAGTGATTTTTTTTTTTTTGAGAGGATTTACTTCTTTTAAGCAAAAACTGTAAAAAGCAAATTTATAACTTGAAAACAATTTTTGGAATGTCCTTTCTCATGAATTATTGGCAAGATGGACTGCTAGATCAATAGCAGTAATTCTTTGCCATTTAAGGTAATAGAATAATTGTTCTGTAACATGCAGCTATCCTTTGTCCATCTGTTATGTAGGTTGGATACTTTTTTCATTGTTGTAATTTGTGAAAATAAAGTAGAATTTGGCTGCTGTGCCCAAGAGAAGTGTTTTTGAAACTTGCTTGGGCAGGCATGCTTCCCAGAAACTTATATGTGAAGGCAGTGATGGAGCTGCTAAATGAGCCAATTACAGCACATCTAATTGGGGGAAAAAATAAATGTTTTGTTAAGTCACTCTTTTTACCAAAGTGAAGAAAGGTAATTTTTTTTTGTCTCAGTGGGATACTCTAGTCTTAACTTAAAATTTGAACAGGATTTGTTTGTGAGCATGGAGAATGCTGAGAAATTTTAACTAAGGTATTGTACTTGCAAAAGGTAGGACAAAGATTCCTGAAATCATTATAAATCAGATCTGCTGAAAAATGCATTTTTTTGATAGATGTTTCCAATTTAAAATATGTGGATTCTTTTCTCACTTCAGTGGGTGTAGTATACTAGTAGTACTTATACAAATCATTGCTACTTTTCAATGTGGAATGTGCTAACATGTTTTGTATATTAATAAATGAAGCATCTGCGCTTCCTTAATTTTGAAATGTGGATCCAGTCTGGTGAGTGTAAATTTATTCATTCATAATTAATTTAAGAATCCATAAAACGTTTGTTCTCCAAAAAAAAGGTTTTCTTTTTTCCATCCAGTCTTACTCAAAATGCCTTCAATAATCTTCCCCTTCAGGAAGAGGCCGAGTAAGATTAATTAGGTTTGGTGGTACTTGTTCGTAATATCAACTGTTAAACTATTCACTGGTGAGCTGTGCCACCAGTTGTTTCAGGTAAGATTTGCAATTGTACAATCCAAGTCTTTACTTGCACTGTGAGACTATCAGTTAGGAGGAGCAAGAAACTGCAAGTTAGCGATACTTAAGAAAAAATGCAAGATTGTAAGCTTCTTTTAGATATTTCACTATTATCTGGTACAGGTTAACATTATTGTTAAATGATTAGAAACATTGTTCTAATTTCAGATGTTCTTAAATAGTAGCTACATTTTTGTCCTAACTTTCAAGAAATTTTTTAGATTTGCTAAATTTAATGACCTGTTGCTGAAAAGTATCTGCAAAGCTGTGGTAAAAATAACCATCTTTTTCACAGGTCATATCAGTATTTGAATCTTATATATTGCATTATATTCAGTATTGAATTTTGTACACAATATGTTTCGCTCCAGATTTTATGAACATGCATAGTCTCATTGATGGATGAAAGAACAATGACTCTAAAAAAATAAAAAGAAAAAACAGAACAAACTGATTACAGTTTCCATGCTATGTGGCTGAGAGTGTATCTGACAACAGATTGTTGTTCTTCTGTGATGGCATACTTCATCAAGAGAAAGACTTTAAAATTCATTGCACACTTTAATGATTTTCTTGTATTTTGTCTTATAGGCAATATAACACTTCTGAACATGTAGAAGAACACATAGTACCTAAATATACAGAAAAATTCTAGTTGTATATATGAAAAACGGCACATGTATACATTTATTCCTAAGATGCTGCCTTTATGCAGGGGTACAGAACTGAAAACATGTGTACAAGCATAACTTGTCACTTTCTGTTTCTTACTGTTTTGCATTCTCAAACAAGGGATTTTTTTAATGAAGTGCACTGTTTTTAAACTGTCCATTATTTGGTATAAATAACTTTCTGGAACTGTTAATCTATGAAAAGGAGAACTCAAACATTAATTTTTAAGGTTTGTAACTAAGGTAACCACTTGTTTATACAGGACAGGAAAGCGCTGGGGGGTTGTATTTGTGTGTTTTTGGGAGAGGGAGTGTTTGGGGTTTTTTTGGTTTTGTGGGTTTTTTTTGGTGGTTTCTCTTCTTTCCAACAGTGATCCTGAATGTAACTATATCTGTTCTATTTGGATTCAGTTACCTTCAAAATATGCCAGTTCTTAGTGAGAAACAAAGAGAAGACTTTACTTGTTTTGAAAACCTGATGACAAAAGAATTTATAGGCCAGCAACTGATTCTTATCATAGGCTGCATGGATACCACAGAAGAGGGAGGAAGGTAAACTTAAATATAAAATCTGTGTTATTAAGCTTATGGCACTCATGCCTGTGGACAGGTATAGAGACTTTGTTGGGAAAATAACCTGATCAAACAGACAAAATACAGTTCAATGCTAGCTGGAAAAAAAGGCACTGTCTCTTTAATGGAATTGTTCCCAAAAGTGTGCCAAATATCATCTGCTTGCTTTTATGGAAAAATGAGTTTTAATGCAGATACAATATTGTGTGGGGAGAACAAATTAAGTTTTTTTTCATAATGTATTCTTGAGATTATGAAGTTACAAGACTGTTCATTTGGAATGTAGTATATAAAAAAAATAAAAGGAGATAAATGGATAAGTAGCATGTGTGTTTCTTATGTTTTTAAGCCCAGTCTGCTAAAGCCTAAAAGGTTACAGATGTTTTAGATGCCAAGCTAAATTGGACTGTGTTAACTGAGTCATTCCTAGAATTTGAACAGTGAAGTGAAGAATTTGAATGTGAAGTAATAAGAGTGAATAAATTTGGAACTTCATACCATCAAAGGCATTTTATGAAAAATTGCAGTTATGATAGCACAAACACAGCAATAATTTCTGACTCTGTGGCATGCATTATATGTATGCCAGACTGGCAGGATATAGTTTAACTTGTAATTTTTTTTTTTTTAAGTTTCCAGTCAGATAATTTCTATGAAAGCATTCTACAGTATTTATACTCTGACTGTTCTCTGCTGGTATGACCTTTCATTGGACAGTAGTGACACCTGATTAAAAGTCAGCATTTTCTAATCAATAGAAATCAGGTAAAATTAGGAAAAGACAAACATTGCTAAGAAAATACATTCAGCAGTTAATATAGCTATAGAGAAGTTTCTCTTCTAACGTATTATAAAGTCTTCATCACACTAACTCAAAGTGGGTAAAATATTAACTCTTATGTCTTCCACTTTCTTGAATAAGCAAACGGGTTGTGTGTTTTTCTCTTTAACGCAGAAAGCATCTGTTAGTTACTTTACAAAAGATTCTCATTCTACCTGCAACTTCAACAGCCCTTATATCTCTGCTTGCGGAAAGATTACTCAGTATCATTCAGGATGATGACAGAAGGATTCAAATTGTAAGTAATTCTAAAAGCTCATTGTTTTCTAGGCTCTGCCTTCCCCGTATATCAAACAGCCTTTATATGAGGCATTGTAACAGAAATATCAGGAGTTAAAATATTTTCAGCTTGGAAAAGCATTTATGTTCTGTGTGCCCCCCCCGCCTTTTTTTATTTATTAGCATAGTTGCATTGTGTGGTGTAAGTGTAATCCTCACATTAGGAAAGTATTACACTTTGACATCCTGTTTCAGAATCCTTTGTCGTATTAGATCCAAACAGTTTTGACTAGAACATTCAAAGTGAGAATAATGTACATTTACAGGTTTCAGATTTCTTTTCTCTCTTTTTAGCTGAGATAGGTACTAAAAACCCTTACAAGAAAAGTATTTTATATAGTAGAGTCTTTATATATAGCATAATTATTTAAACTTGATTCCTGAAAAAAAGACCCTTGGTTTTGCTCAAATATTTTAAAAACCCTGGACTTAAGGACAGAGACCACTTTTGGAAAACCTCAATCCAGCGGGTAAAGCTAGGATGTAGGTTCGTTGCATGATTACAATGGAAGAACTATGGTAATCTTAGAATTATATCCAATAGTAATAGTAAATGTGTGCACTTCTATTATTCTAGTGAAATACGCTGATTCAGTACATTCTGTTGATTTGGTACAGCTTGAGAGGAAGTTAAAGTTAAACTGAGGTGATCTGATACAAGATAAATTAAGACTATCCTGTCTCCTTCAGTCTTTAGTTTTCCTCATATTTCATCTCATTTTTTATTAATGTAATGGGTCTGACTTTAAAGGAAACCCCTAACCAACAGGAAAAACTCTCAGCCTACTTCTGCTTCTAGTTCTATGCATGTATTTGGCTTCAAATTCAATTACTTACATGGCTTCTTATACTATATATGGCTGTTTATAAACCTTTAAATGATAGTGTTCTTAGTTGTATTTTGATTGAAGTAGTAACAGATGAAGAACCTTACTCTCATTACCAGTAATTCTTTTTAAAGCACGTGTTCAGATCTAGAGGAGATGGTGCCTGTGAACTGTTGGCATAGAAACTGCTTAACTTATTCATGGATATACAGTCTTCTATTTTCTTGCTTACCTAGCCCAATGGTAGAAAACACTAGACTTTCATGGTTAGACTGTGTATTGTCAAGTTGAGGATTTACTTGCAGTGGATTAGCTGTTATGGGAAACTGCACAAATGTTCAAAATTTTTTCAGAAGAATGGTATTTTAGATTTGGAAAAGTTAAATGCTTAGTATCTGACATCCGAGCTGAAATTAGTGGCACTAATAGACTGATTGTAACAATAGATTGCAGAAATTATATCAGAAGTTCGTGAGCCAATTGTTACAGTCGACCAGCCTGTTGATGCTGCTGAAATAAGGAAGCGGGAACTTAAGGTAAGCAGATTTTAGTTAATAAGAAAAATATTTTTAAAGTATATCCATCTAGTAAAAGTTTTATATAGTAGTGTATTATTGGCCAGTGTCAATAGTGTATTGTTGGCTAATATCATGAAGGTTATGGCAATATTAATTTTCTTTTTACTTTGTATTTCAGTTGGCTGAAATAAAAATGAAACTTTTTGAAGCAAAAGAAGCTTTAGAAGAATGCATTACTCTGCAGGATTTTAATAGAGCATCAGTATTAAAAGAGAAAATAACTGAGTTGGAACACATGAAGAACGATCTGATAAAAGAAGCAGAGCAACCTGAAATTAAAGAAATGCGTGTGGAGAAGGTCTGTTTCCTTCCTGTATTCCCAAGTGCTGGTTATGTTTTGATGTTTATTCATAGTTTTAAAAGAAAGTGTAGTTGGCCTTGTAACATCTAAATTTTAAAAATTGAAAATGAACATTTATGATACTAATATTCCCCTTCTGCATGTATAGAAGCTGATGGTATGCTCTAGGAAAAAACAAATTGCAGTTAAATTGCTCTTTTTTCCTGGAGTAACTAAAGAATTCTTAAAGGGTCTTGTTTTCACTGCTTTTACACTTAACTAACTGAAAACACGAACCTGAATCTCTTTTCATCATAGTTTATAGACAGATTTTGATTAATTTTCTTGCACAACAACTGTGTACTGGACAGGAAATGTTTATTTGGTTAGGGAAAAATTATGATTAATGTCCCCATTCTCCTTATCATAGCCACCATTTGTATTAATAACAGTTTTCTCTTTTGTCTGACCCACCTGAAGAATGATCCTGAAACACTGTTGAAGTGTCTGATGATGTGTTACGAGCTTCTGAAGATCGTGTCCCTTTCCAAAGGAATTGGTCCGACCATTAAAGAAATCATTGAATCTCTGGTATGTAGGAATAAATACTGTTTACATTATAATAAAAATGGATATATCATAGCTGGTCCTTAGGTGCTGGCAAGATGGTTTGTGATTATTTCACAATCACTTTGCTCTATCTGTAGTGCTGTGTCTGGTGCTTTTAAGCCTTCCCAGAACCTAGTGTCTTGGAGGTGCAGTCCAGATACGCTGTTCTGAGCTCCTATGCCAGAACTGGTTGTGGCAGAGAGATACTAAAATAAAACAGGAATATGGTAAATATTTGACTAATGTATGACAGTGTTGGACAGTGCTGAGGTGTAGTGTGCCAAGTGTGGTGCTTAGGCATCTGCTTACCGCCCTTGCTGGTACTTTAGTTGCTTGGATTTGTGATCAGCTGAAGTTATGAGATCTCTAATAGAGAAGTGTAAGACTTTTTTTTTTTTTTTTTTTTTTTTTTTTTTTTTTTTTTTAAAAAGTTTTTTTTTT
>VFFE01008944.1:1431151-1462820 GCA_008921705.1 Burhinus oedicnemus | reverse complement strand
TGTGTTTTTTTTTTTTTTTTTTTTTTTTTTTTTTGTTGCTAGTTAAAAGCTTTTCATCTAGGAAAGGCTGGAACTCACAGACCTTTCTTTCATCCTTTCTATATATAAGGAAGATAGGAGCAGCAGTCAGGGACTCTGGAGCACAGGCAGCTTTTTTTTTTATCAGTCCTCTCAGTTAAAGGGAAAGGGGTTGGTAGAGCCAAATCTGACAAATCAACAAATGGCTATAGGACTGGTGCAACAGCCAGGAGTTTGGCTTCTTAGACTATGGGACTTGCTTTGAGAAACCAGGTCTGCTGGGGCCTGATGGAGTCTACCTGTCAGAACATCTTTGGTCAGAGGCTTGCCAAGCTTGTGAAGAGGGCTTTAAACGAGAGTTGCTAGGGGAGGTGAACCGCAATCCATCCCACTCCTACCAATATGATACCACTACCAGTAATAGATGCCCAGAACCTGGAGAAGGGTTGCAGGTCAGCAGAAGAGCACCTGGAGTGCAGCATAAAGGAAAACTAGCTACTCCAGGCAGTAAGTTCCAGCCCCCTCCACCTTCATCGGGGCCCAACTTAAATGCCTCTATGCAAATGCAGGTAGCATGGGGAATAAACAAGAGGAGTGAGAGACGTGCACATGCCTGCAGGGCTGTGATCTTATTGGCATCACCGAGATGTGGTGGGATGGCTCCTGTGACTGGAGTGTTGGAATGGAAGCATACAGGCTCTTCAGGAAGGACAGACAGGGGAGACAAGGACGGGGTGTCACTCTCTATGTCAATGACCAGCTGGAGTGCATGGAGCTCTGCCTGGGGACGGATGAGGAGCCAACCAAGACCTTTTGGGTCAGGATTAAAGGGAGGACAGGGACAGGAGACATTACAGTGGGCGTCTGCTACAGGCTACCCAACCAGGAAGACCGAGTGGATGAGGCCCTATATAGACAGCTAGGAGCAGCCTCATGTTCACAAGCCCTGGTCCTCATGGAGGATTTCAACCACCCTGATACCTGTTGGAGGGACAACACAGCAGGGCATAAGCAATCCAGGAGATTCCTGGAATGTATTAATGATAACTTCTTTCTCCGAGTGACAAAGGAGCCAACGAGGAGAGGTGCCATGCTGGATCTTGTTCTCACCAACAAGGAGAGGCTGGTGGGGAATGTGAAGCTCAAGGGCAGCCTTGGCTGCAGTGACCATGAGACGGTGGAGTTCGAGATCCTTAGGGCAACGAGGAGGGTGCACAGTAAGCTCACTACCCTGGATTGCAGGAGAGCAGACTTTGACCTTTTCAGGGATCTGCTTGGCAGAGTACTGTGGGATAAAGCCCTGGAGGGAAGAGAGGTCCAAGAAAGCCGGCTAATATTCAAGGATCAGCTCTTCCAAGCTCAGGAGTGATGCATTCCAACGAAGAGGAAGTCGGGCAAAAACACCAGGAGGCCTGCATGGATGAACAAAGAGCTCCTGGACAATCTCAAACAGAAAAAGGAAGCCTACAGGGCATGGAAGCAAGGACAGGTAGCCTGGGAGGAACACAGAAATTGTCCAAGCAGCCAGGGATCAGGTTAGGAAAGCTAAAGCCCAGATAGAGTTAAATCTGGCCAGGAATGTCAAGGGCAACAACAAAAGCTTCTATAGGTATGTCAGTGACAAAAGGAAGACTAGGGAAAATGTGGGCCCTCTCCAGAAGGAAATAGGAGACCCAGTCACCCAGGACATGGACAAGGCTGAGGTACTCAACGACTTTGCCTCAGTCTCCACCGGCAAGGGCTCTGGCCACACCACCCGAGTTGCAGAAGGCACAGGCAGGGACCAGGAGAATGAGGAACTGCCCACTGTAGGAGAAGACCAGGTTTGAGACTATCTGAGGAACCTGAAGGTGCACAAGTCCATGGGACCAGATGAGATTCATCTGCGGGTCCTGAGGGAACTGGCAGATGAAGCTGCCAAGCCACTGTCCATTGTATTTGAGAAGTGGTGGCAGTCCGGTAAAGTTCCTGCAGACTGAAGAAGGGGAAACATAACCCCCATTTTTTAAAAGGGAAAAAAGGAAGACCTGGGGAACGACAGGCTGGTCAGTCTCACCTCTGTGCCCGGCAAGATCATGGAGCAGATCCTCCTGGAAACTATGCTAAGGCACATGGAAAATAAGTAGGTGATTGGTGACAGCCAACGTGGCTTTATTAAGGCCAAATCATGCCTGGCAAAATTGGTGGCTTTCTAAGATGGCGTTACAGCATTGGTGGATAAGGGAAGAGCAGCTGATATCACCTACTTGGACTTGTACAAGGTGTTTGACACTGTCCCACATGATATTAATCTCCAGAGGTTCCTTCCAACCCCTGTGATTGTGTGATATCCTGGTCTCTAAATTGGAGAGACATGGATTTGGCAGATGGACCACTCAATGGATAAGGAATTGGCTGGATGGCCATACTCAAAGAGTTGCTATCAATGGCTCGATGTCCAGGTGATGAGTGGTGTTCCTCAGGGGTTGGTACTGGGGCTGGTACTATTTAAGATCTTTGTTGGCAACATGGATGGTGGGATTGAGTGCCCCCTCAGCAAGTTTGCTGATGACACCAAGCTGTGTGGTGTGGTCGACACACTGGAGGGAAGGGATGCCATACAGAGGGGCCTTGACAGGCTTGAGAAGTGGGCCTGCGCAAACCTCATGAAGTTCCACAAGGCCAAATGCAAGGTCCTGCATGTGGGTTGGGGCAATCCTAAGCACAAGAAGGGATTGAGAGCAGCCCTAAGGAGAGGGGCTTGTGGGTGTTGGTGAACAAGAAGCTCAACATGAGCTGACAATGTGTGCTCACAGCCCAGAGAGCCAACCGCATCCTGGGCCACATCAAAAGAAGCGTGGCCAGTAGGTCGAGGGAGGTGATTCTGCCCCTCTACTCTGCTCTCGTGAGACCCCACCTGGTGTACGGCATCCAGCTCTAGGGCCCCCAACATAAGAAGGACATGGACCTGCTGGAGAGGGTCCAGAGGAGGGCCATGAAGATGATCAGAAGGCTGGAGCACCTTTGCTGTGAAGACAAGCTGAGAGAGTTGGGCTTATTCAGCCTGGAGAAGAGAAGGCTCCGGGTAGACCTTAGAGCAGCTTTCCAGTACCTAAAGGGGGCCTACAGGAAAGGTGGAGAAGGACTCTTTATCAGGGAGTGTAGCAATAGGATGAGGGGTAACGTTTTTAAACTGAAAGAGGGTAGATTTGGATTAGATGTTAGGAAGAAATTCTTTACTGTGAGGGTGGTGAGACATTGGAACAGGTTGTTTGGGGAAGTTGTGGATGCCCCATCTCTGGAAGTGTTCAAGGCCAGGCTGAATGGGGCTTTGAGCAACCTGGTCTAGTGCAAGGTGTCCGTGCTTATGGCACGGGGGTTGGAACTAGATGATCTTTAAGGTCCTTTCCAACTCTAACACTTCTGTGATTCTATGTTTGGGGGGGATTCTCCCCACCCCTCTCTGTTTTCTCAGCACCTCTGAAGAGGAAAATATTTCTGTATTGAAAATTAAGGCAGTGGCATTATAGGTCTGTTATAGTCTACAAGACATACTTCCTAGTTTTCATTGTGAAGAGTATGGATTTTTAAGATGAACATTTCTAAATATCACAGACTTGACTGTTACTGAGCATGCAAACAAAATGGAAGAAAAAGTAATATGCCATTGTATGAATGGTGCACCCACATCTGAATACTCTGCAATACTTACCTCATCTACCTGGAAAGTTTATATTTCAGTTGGAAGTGGTCAAGAGAAGCACAGCAAGGAAAAGTATAGAATGGCTTCTGTATGAAGAATGTCTAAATAGGTTACCTCTGTGTAACCTGGAGAAGGGAGAACTTAGTGGTAAGGTCTGAAAGAGGGCAGAACTCATACAACATGAGTGTTATGGAGAAAGTGAATAAGGATTGGCTGATCAACCCATAAAGCTAGCAGCTAGCAAGCTCAAAACAAATGAAATTATTTGATTCTTCGCATAATACGTAATCTGTGGAATTCCTTGTCACAGGATGTGTGCATGGGGAACACTTGCATAAATTTCAAGGAAGACTGAGCAAGTTCAAGAAAAATAAATACTGTGAAATGATTAGGTAGATAGGAACAGCCTCCCAGCTCTGGTGTGTCTCTGCTGCAAATTGTTGGGACCTTGACAAGAATTCTTGGGAAGTATCTACTTAGTCTGCTTATGTAATGCTTTATAGAAATTTGGTTTTGATAGTTTTTGATAGAGAATGGGCTAGATGACCTGACTGCATATGGGCATTCTTAGAATTCAAACTGCAAAGAAAATTGCAACACCAATTTAGATTAGTTTAAATGTAGTGGAACCACACCTTATTTCTTTCAGATGTATAGAAGTATTCTTCAGAATCCTAAGTAGTATTGATATGCCTCCCCGAAACCTTTTCTTTTTCATTAGGTCTGTCTTTAATTTTCACATGTTGTTTATTCCACTTGTATTTCTCCAAGATCCTGCTTTCGTATTGTTGTTCCTGCTGGATTTTCACATATTACATGATTTGGGATATCTTGTTTGTTGTTTAAACTTGATATCTTTTGTAAATGCAAAAATATAAAATGGTCCCATTGTAGCGTTCACCCTGTATCTAGTTTGGCTTTTCTTTTGTGTGGATTCTTACCGCTGTCTTCTCAAAAGTATTCCAAGTAGATGGAAGTGGCATCTGTATTTTGCAACTTGGAATTGGGTGTTGTTTCTCTGCAAGAATAGTAGTGTCTTTTATGAAGAAACAGGTAGGTTTGTTGTTGTGTTTGTTTGTGTTTTTTTTATTTCGCAATGAGTGGTCAATTCAATTTTGTTTGAAAACAAATATTTATTAAAAACAAACACAAAGCAAAACACTCATGTAAGTTTTGCCATTATTTTATTGCTGATTTGAAACAGCATACTCCATCTGTTCCTGTTTGTATCTAGATAAACAGAGTATATAGTAGCTGCCACTTTCCAATCCTGAATCAAAATTAAATTATTTTTAGTTTCAGGTAAGCACATTTTAGTAGTCAGTTTTTTTATTTTCAATTTATGTATTTCAACTGTAAAGTCTAATATTACTGTTTCCAGATACTTCCTGGCATAACTAATGTCCATCCAGCTGTGAGAAATATGGCAGTTCTGTGTTTGGGTTGCTGTGCTCTTCAGAACAAAGAATTTGCTCGACAACAGCTTGCGCTGCTGTTACAGGTAAAAAGTCTGATGGGGAATGGAAGGATGGTCTGTGTGACTAAGTAAATAAAACTAGTCTTGTATCTATAACAAGCTATTCTACGTAGTTACATTATTTGAGCACCAGTAATTTCCTGATTTCCTAAAGACCTGGATCTGGAGAGTGTGGTTTTGTGTGAATTTTTCTGATGTCTAATAATATTCAAGCTTATATTGTATCTTGGTAGTAGCATGCCGTTTCTTTGTAAGGTCACCTGTTGTCTTGAAAGTTTGTAGGAATTCTTTACCTGTAAGGTCTCACTTTCTCTTCTGAATCTGGATGAAATCAGTCACATATTCATGTTATTAAGCTAAAAAAGAGAAGCTGTAGGATTCTGTATGCCTGCCTTCCTTGGGAAACCAAACTAAAAATGTGACTGTGATGGTTTGTTTTTCATTTGTTACATACTTACCTGTGATCTTGGGTGTCCAATTTAATTTCTGATTTATTAATTTTGTATGGATTAGTTATTAATTAGAGGATAAAGCAATATTCAAACCAACACATGATAGCATGGCCAACATCTATGAATATGGAACATACTGTGTGCCCTAATACCCACATCTCCCACCTTTGTGGTAAATGTTCTGATGCTGAGCTAATTATATAAAAGATGACACTATTGTTAACTTTTCAGACCCTGGCTTTGAAAGAACTGTAGGGGGCCATCATGCTTTATTAAGAGTATGTTCACATACACACTCAAGAGACTGACAGTAGGCCTTGAGATGTTATGTTCGGCTCAGACAAGGTGATAGAGCTGTCAGTCACCATAGCAGGAGAACTTTGGGTTCCTAAAAAGTTAGCAAATCCTATTGTTTTTAATCTGCCTTTGAGTATGTCTCATTAAAAATACGTTTGCTTGTTTAGGGAGGATTTCAGTTGTTTTAGCAGCTTAGTTCAGACTTAAATAATTAATTTCTGTAGATACTAACCCCCATATTCTTTGTGTAGGCTGCCATCAAAAGCAGAGTGTTGGGCTAAACACATCTAAGATCTCTAGGCTAACTCACTATGTATGGTTTTATTTGAGTGTTTATTTGAACTATAACACATATACTAACCTATGCAACTTTGACGTTTATTACTATCTTGCTGCTTTTTACTTACTGTTTATTTTAATTAAGCTATACAGTATTTCAGAGCAGGGATTGTCTTATTTTTTCTGTAGCATGTAGCACTATGGAGCTACTATAGGCAAATAGACTTTCTATTTGTCCAATGTCTGTTTAGAAGTTGAACAATAAAATTAGATCTGATACATGCATGCTCACTCCGTGAGTGAGATTGAATTGATTTTATGTATTGGAAATGGCATAGGTGACTTGAGAAATTCTTTCTCATACTGTGTTGTAAATTCAGGTTTAAACTCATATGACACCTTCCTAAAGTCTGAAATTTGTCCCAAGTATTATAAAAAGTTTCCCAAATTAAACGATCTTATTAAAGCAAAAAATTTTATTATGCTTAATGTTAACATCAGTGACCTACTCTAAGATGATGTGTGTATTTTCCGTATTAAACCTAGGTTTTACAAATAGATAATATAAAGGTAAAGCTCAGTGCTTTAAAGGCAATCTTTGATCAACTGATGTTGTTTGGGATTGAGCCATTTAAAGCCAGAAGAGGCAATGACTCTCAAAGTGAAGATGGACACATTGGAACTGAAAATTGTGAGGAACAAAGTGAAACAATAGAGGGGGAAGAAGAGACTGCTACAGTTCACAGCCTCCTGCAGCTTCTTTCAGGTTTCTTAGATAGTGAGGTAAGGAATACTATAAAATTTGCCTTAGTTTTGTTTTAAAACAACTTTTGCAGAAGGTTTACCATCGCATTAGGTTGCATGTGAACATTACATGATGTGTAATTGAGATGAATGGTTTAATGTTAAAACAGTTGTCCTAGAAAAAAAACCCACTGCTTTGTCACTGATAGAGACTAATGTTACTCTTGACCTAGCTTTGAATTCTGTGCCGGTGCAAATTTGTGAATGTACAGAACTGATTGGCAAAATAGGACATAGACTATTATTATGAAGTATTAGTGAAAAACGCTGTGATTGGTGCATTGTGTATATGATCAGTTCTTTCTTCAGTTTTCAGAGCTTAGGACAGAAGCTGCAGAAGGGATAGCCAAACTGATGTTCTCTGGGAGGCTGATCAGTGCCAAGCTTCTTTCTCGTCTTGTTTTGTTGTGGTATAATCCTGTGACCGAAGAGGATACTCGGCTTAGACACTGTCTGGGAGTTTTCTTCCCTTTATTTGCTTATGCAAATAGGTATGGCCTTCGTAAATTACTATGTGAAAATATACATTGGTCTAGCAGCTTTAGGAACCTTTTTTGATCTTGCACAAGTAGACATCGCAGAAATGCAAATTAGACCTAAAGCTCTAGTTCCGCCTCCTATGCATATTACTTTTGAACGTACATAATCTCAATCCATGACTACTCTGAAGACTTTCCATTAATTCCCTCTTACCCCTGTGGCCTTCCACTTTTTTTGTTTTCTAAGCCTATAATTGAAACTGTTCTTCAAGATGCTGAATAAAAGATGAATTTAAAAAGATGTGCTTTATTTATGCTGTTGAGCACTACAGGTAGACTTTGAAGTGTCACTAAAAAGTAGCTAGCAGGAATGCTTCAAAAGCAAATAATAGATGTGCAGAGATATCAAAGCAGCAGGCTGGTTGGCTGTGGTTTTGTTTTTGTTTTTCAACCAAATAGTACTCCAATTAAAATTCACAGCAGATTCAAAAATCTGTTTATTTTGGTAGTGGACAAAAGAGGTAGAGTGCTTATGTAAGGGGACAGGAGCTTAAATAGTAATTCTCATCTCCTTTCACTTGCTCAAAGGAAAAAAATGTTTAACTTTTCAGTTGTTGCTAGTGGTTTTAGCCACTCTGAACTATTTGAGTTTTTATCTGGTTTTCGGGTTTTTTTATGGTTAAGATTTAATTTAGGCATATTATATATTACTTTTTCTATTTTCAAAACAAACTGAATTACATTTTTTGTGGCCTATAAATTGCCCCATTAAGAGTAGTTCAAAGGGGAGTTGGTTTGGAGAGGGGAAAAAACCCAAACAAATGTATTAGTGCTGTTATCAGGAAAAAAAAAAAAAAGAAAAACACCCAGTCTCCTCCAGAATGAGGTTTCCTTACTTAAATTCTTTTGAAAATAAGTAACAGAAAAACTAATTTCATATGCTTACAGTATCTCTGATATTGAGTAATGAATTTAAGCTTTTAATATTGATAATATTTTACCTGTGAATGTCATCTTCTGACCCAGTGAATCTTTTTTATTTTTTAAAATTTTTAAAATTTTTTTTATTATGAGTCCTAATGATTGCCTGTCTGAGTAATTCTGTGTATTTCAAAGTCATTTGTAATGAGGCAACTCCTTCTGGCACCTCATAGATGATATTTTTCTTGAAAAGAAAAACTAGATATATACTTTAAGCAAAAAAACAGAAAAATCCATGGAGAAAAAGATCCTAAATCTTATCTGGCTCATTGATTTGGAATTTCTGTTTAGTTAGGAAACCTCTCTCAAAACATTATCTGCATTCTGGATCACAAACTGTTCATTTTAAGATGAATCATGGAATGACCAATACTGTATTTTCAGAAGAGAATTATTAATTGCCATGTGTAATTCAGAACTGTCTGCAAAGTTGCCATTCAGAAAAGGAAAACTTGGGTAATGAATGAGATTTGGCAGAGGTTCATACCTAATTTTGGTAGTGATCTCTCAACGAATTTTAAAATTCCATTTGTTTTCTGAGCGTTGCTCTGTTAACCTCCTCATCTGGTCACAGATACGATCAAGAGGCTTACTTTTTGAAATGAAATATTTGAACTCTGTGGGGGGGTGGGGGGAAAATGTTGATGCTGACTTCTATAGATATTCTGTCATGTCAATACAGTAGCATGGCATGCTAATAACAGGGACAGGATCCTGTAACCAGTGAAAAATTTGTATTCATGGAATGCTTTCTGAAGAGTAATAAACTCTCTGGCAGCCTAAGGGGAGAAACTTCTGCCTTGTGCCTGTATGCTACTAGACTTCTATTTATTTATTTATTTAATTTACAGGAAATAATCTGAATGATACTTCAGTTATGCTTGAGCCAATCTAAAGCCTTAAAGCTGCTGAAAAGGAGAGTTCTTGCTTCCATTCCTTCTTGCCCCAGTTTTAGTGCTCAAAAGGTCAGCTGATTTGGCTCAATAATCCAGCAGCAACCAATCTGCTTTTTTGAAATTATTTACTTAGTTTTCTCCTGGAGCTGTTTGGGTTCCAATAGAAGGTTAACAAGTATCAGAAACAAAAAAGGCCTCACTTCACCACCTTGTACTTTTTGACATTTTACCTTCTAAATTGTTTTAACCTGTCTTATGGAACTACACTTTTAGACAACTTACTGCAGAACCAAGTGCAACATGATTTTTAGACTTGCTTGGCAGGAGTTATTAACTCTTCTGAGAAAAGAAAGCACAAGTATTTCTTCCAAAAATCTTGTTAACCACTGCGTTTTTCTTGCCAAGCTTCCTTGCTTTCTTACACAATGAGAAGTACCCCTAAAGAAAAATGCTAGCAGGAAGGATGAATGAACAGAAGACAGATTAATTATTTCTGTCGCTTAAGAGAGAATATGCCTGTATAGATCAGTTAGGTTTTCAGTAGTAAGGGTGAACTTTCAAACTGTTCAGAGGCAGTTAGTGTTACTTAAAACTTACTTGAAATACTATGTGCTAAAACTTAAAAGAAATTAGTTCTGTGAAACAGTTTTGATGTCTTGATCCTGCTGGCTGTCTCTACCTAGGTGGCTGTTCCCACTTTGCTTTGATTGATGTATTGTAATGGGCCTCTGAACTCTCATCATAGAAGAGAAAATTTAGGAGTGAATTAAGGTTTAATTTTGTCTCATTATGCCACTAACGTTTGACTCAATTGAAACAGGTCTAACCAGGAATGCTTTGAAGAAGCTTATCTTCCAACTCTGCAAACACTGTTAAATGCTCCTGCAACTTCACCTTTGGCTGAAATAGATGTCAGTAATGTTTCTGAGCTATTAGTGGACCTGACCAGACCAAGTGGACTGAAACCTCAGTCTAAAAAGTCTCAGGACTATCAGGTATAGTGTGTTAAACTCGAGAAAAGCAGTATTTGTGTCTAGAGATTAAGAACTGACCCTCTTCACTTACTGCTTTTAGCTTGAACAGCCTCCCCTCCCCCCCTCGATTTCCTCTCCATCTTACAATTAAAAAATGCTGGTAGGGACTTGCACCATGCCTAATTGTCTATACTGAGAAAAGTATTTACAAAAATCATTTGGTGTATGTACTCAAAATACTGCACTTTAAGAAAATGCTTACTATGTAAAATTAGTCATTAGCTGCTTAAATCAGAATGATCCCATTGCTGTCTTTTGTAAATAGCTCCCCCTGAAATTTCTGATATCCAATCTCTTTCCTTTACAGGACTTAACAGTGCATGACAATTTAGCAATGAAAATTTGCAATGCAATCTTGATGGACCCAACTGCACCAGATGTTCGTATTTACGCAAAAGCTTTAAATTCACTAGAACTCAGTAGTTCTGCCACAGAGAATCTCCTGGTTCTGCTCAATGAGATTCTAGAGGTAGTACATAAATAACATGGCTCTTACTTTTTTAATCACTAGGAATCTAATATTCTGATATGCTTAAAAATGAAGTACCTTTTGTTTACTATGGCAACGTGACTGGAATTTCTCTTTTAACCAGTCTTTGAAAATTAATTTTTTGATGAGTCATTTACAAAACTTTGAGCTGATGTCACTGTGTAATTTACGTATTTCGGCTACAATAGATAGTAAAACCAGCATGAAACGGTGTGCCCAACTTGATGCATTTCAGTACAGTAAGTTCTTTTGTTAGCTGTGGTGTAGTTAATTTTTCTACATTAAAATTAAATTCAATATTAAGTCTTTTACAGTTTGGATGGCTTATCTTTAGTTAATAATTAACAGCTGAATTTTTATGCCTAAACTTATGACATAACTGTAAGATTATTAGGCAACATGAAAAGGGTGCTTGATTTAAGATGAATTGGGAAGGGATTATAAGGCTGATGTGAAAGTTTTTACACTGATGCTTTTATTAATGTGGAAAAAATAAGGGAAAAATCTGTGAGTGTAACAGAGGAAGACAATGGTATATTGAAAAGAATGCTGATGCACTATGGGTGTATCATCCAGAAGTAGCAATGCTCCAGGACTCAGCTGGAAATGCCCAGTTGCTTTAAAGTTTTTTAGGTTTCCTTTAAAAAAAAAAAAAAAAAATTATTTTGGGGGTTTCAGTGCCTGGTGTTGATGGGGAAAGTGTTTCTCCTTTCAACTTGACTAATCATCTTCATGTCACACATTGTATCCTTTGTACAGTAAATTTAACTAATCCTATTAGTGGGTAAATTCAATGTATAAAAGCAATAGCTGTAAAATTAAGTAGCATGTAACATTAAATGTCTCTTCTCCAGAAAGTGAAAGATAAACTGTGTCAAAGAGCTATTGAGAAGACCAAGATGAACTTGACCAAAGATCCTAACGTGGGCAAAGACCACTCTGAAAGGACTGAGGAAACAGGCCTCTCTGAAAGGACACAGGAAACTGACATCACATTATCTGAAAATACTATTCAAAAGGAAGAAGGTAATTCAGGAGAGGTGTGGTTTAGTGGTAGGCATACAATTGATTGACTTGTTTAGATGTGTATGAAAATAAGTTTTAGTTTTCCCTCCATTAAATTAACCTACTTTTTTAAAAAATGGGAAGAGGTAACTTCTAGTAAATATGCATACAGTTTAAAATACTTGTACTGAAGTATTCAATTTTTTATTGCTTTTTTGATCAGTTTCTGTGTTTTCTTATTCTTCATATTACTGTAGTATAACCAATGCTGTATTTTGAGCCTTAAGGTCTGCCCTGCAGCCTTTCTTTTTAACAAAGACAGTATTAAAGTGGGCCTTTTTTTTTCTAGCTGTTTAGCACACTCCTGTGCCCGCTAAATACTACTGCCAACTAACTCATCTTTAGAATGTTACTTGCTAACTTGGAAGAAACACGTACCTCGTGGGGTTTTTAGACTTTGGGGTTACCATGCCTGTGCTTCTTACAGACTGTATTAAAGCAATATGTAGTGGATATCTTTAGTGTTGATACTGGTCTGTCCTTGTTACCAGCTCGTATGTTGGAGCCAGATTTGGTTTTATTGCTATTTAAGAGCTTGCAGTGGAAGTAGCTGGAAGACTTTCCACCACCTGCACAGCTTATGCAGCTGCATGTGTCTTAGCAGTGTACATTATGTGGGTGGCACAGAAAAGTGTAACATTTTTCAGCAGAAAAGCAATTGGATGAAATTTGTTTAGGTTTGCTTGCAGCAGTAAAGCAAAGATATTGACATGCAACTGTTTTAAGCAGATCACGTTTTCTTTTAACATTTCCTTTAATTATTTGTTTATATTTTATAGTGGATTATTTCAGAGCTTTAATCTGTTGTTTCCAGAAGTGACAAATACTTTAATTTTTTTATATCTTCTGTGTTTATGTCTTCAAATATTTCTTGGATGGGAAGTTGGAAGTATGCTTTTGAGAAAATAGTTGTACTGTTTTCTGCTAACATCTGATAATACTTTTTGGTAAGAACTTCTCATGAAAGAGGATTTTTGAGGGCTTTTAAAAAGCAGACTATAGGAGAAAAGCATTGTTCCCTTCTTTTCTCCCACCCCTCTCCAAATACGTTTGGATCATTAAAAAAAAAAAAAAGCAGCATTTACTACTTCAAATTTGTAAATGACAGCTGTGAGCAAAAAGGGCAACAGACACTATTTTTGTCCTGCTGCAAAGGAGATTTATATTTGATGTTAGGAAAAAAGCTTCCCAGCAATAACAGAGATTACTGAAGAAAGTTTGGCTAAAATTGATAGAAATTTTAAGACTAGAATAGAATATTTCAATTGGAAAGGATCTACAACCATCATCTAGTCCAACTGCCTGACCCCTTCAGGGCTGACCAAAAGTTAAACATGTCCAAATGCCTCTTAAACACTGACAGGCTTGAGGCATCGACCACCTCCCTAGGAAGCCGCTTCCAGTGTTTGACCACCCTCTTGGTAAAGAAATGCTTCCTAACATCGAGTCTAAACCTCCCCTGGTGCAGCTTTGAACTGTTCCCATGCAGCCTGTCACTGGATACCAGGCAGGAGAGATCGGCACCTCCCTCTCCACTTCCCCTCCTCAGGAAGCTGTCGAGAGCAATGAGGTCGCCCCTCAGCCTCCTTTTCTCCAAACTAGACAAACCCAGAGTCCTTAGCTGCTCCTCCTAGGACATGCCTTCCAGCCCTTCCACCAGCTTTGTCACCCTCCTCTGGACTCATTCGAGTACCTGAACATCCTTCTTCAATTGTGGGGCCCAGAACTGCACACAGTACTCAAGGTGAGGCCACACCAACGCTGAATACAGCAGGACAATCCCCTCTTTTGACCGGCTGGTCTCACTGTGTTTGGTGCACCCCAGGATGCGGTTTGCCCTCGTGGCTGCCAGGGCACACTGCTGACTCCTAGCGAGCCTGCTGTCGACCAGCACCCCCAGAGCCCTTCCTGCAGGGCTGTGCTCCAGCCACTCCTCTCCCAGTTCATACTTGTGCCCGGCATTAGTCCATCCCAGGTGCAGAATCCAGCACTTGGACTTGTTAAATATCAACCTATTAATCATTGTCCAATGTTCCAGTCTGCATAGAACCCTCTGCAAGGCATCTTGTCCCTCAAGAGAGTCAACAGCACCTCTCAGTTTGGTATCATCAGCAAACGTGCTACTGGTGTATTCAACTCCTGCATCCAGATCATTGATAAATATATTGAACAGAACTGGCCCTAGAATTGAGCCCTGAGGAACACCGCTGGTGACCGGTCACCAGCCAGGTGTAGACCCATTCACTACAACGCTTTGAGTTCTGCCAGTCAGCCAGTTCTTCTCCCAGCACACCATGAACACACTCCCTGCACAGCTGGGTGCTTTGTCCAGAAGGATGCTGGGAGGGACAGTATCCAAAGCCTTACTAAAACCCAGAAAAACTACATCCACTGCTTCCCTCCATCCACGCAACAGGTGACCTTATCATAGAAGGATATCAAATTAGTTAAACATTGTGAAGCCATGTTGACTGTGCCTGATGATTGCATTATTCTTTAAATGCCTTTCAATAGCACTCAGTATAATTGTCTCCATAATTTTTCCAGGAACTGAAGTCAGACTAACAGGTCTGTAGTTTCCTGGTTTTTCCCTCATGCCCGTCTTGTAAATTGGAATAGCACTGGCTAGCTTCCAGTCAGCAGGGACCTGCCCAGCCTCCCAAGACCTTTGCTAGATGATCAAGAGGGGTCTTGCCATAATGCCTGCCAGCTCCTTCAGTACTGTGGGGTGAATCCCCTCAGTCCTCATGGACTTAGAATCATAGAATCCTTTAGGTTGGAAAAGACCCTTAAGATCATCAAGTCCAACTATAAACCTGACACTGCCAAGTCCACCACTAAACCATGCCCCTAAATACCACATCTACATATCTTTTAAACACATCCAGGGATGGTGACTCAGCCACTTCCCTGGGCAACCTGTTTGAATGTTTGATAACCCTTTCAGTGAAGACATTTTTCCTAATATCCAATCTAAACCTCCCCTGGCGCAACTTGTGGCCATTTCCTCTTGTCCTATCACTTGTTACTTGGGAAAAGAGACCAACCCCCACCTCACTACAACCTCCTTTCAGGTAGTTGTAGAGAGTGATCAGGTCTCCCCGGAGCTTCCTTTTCTCCAGGCTAAACAACCCCAGTTCCCTCAGCCGCTCCTTAAAAGGCTTGTTCTCTAGATCCCTCACCAGCTGCTTTGCCCTTCTTTGGATGTGCTCCAGCACCTCAGTGTCTTTTTTGTTGTGAGGGTCCCAAAACTGAACGCAGTATTTAAGGTCTGGTCTCAGCAGTGCTGAGAACAGGGGGACAATCACTTCCCTAGTCCTGCTGGCCACGCTATTTCTGATACAAGCCAGGATGCGCTTGGCCTTCTTGGCCAACTGGGCACACTGCTGGCTTGTATTCAGCTTATGGACATTTAGTTGATATAGCTGGTCTCTTACAAGTTCAGTGTCCTCAAATGGAAGGTCACTGTTGCCATACTTGTGGTCCTCCAACTCAGAGGACTGGGCGGCCCAAGGTCTATTAGCGTTATTAAAGACAGGCAAAAAAAGCACTGAATGCCTCTGCTTTTTCTTCATGCCTATTAGTCAGGTGACCATTTTTAACAAGTATCGGTCCAATGTTCGGTGTTTGGGTTTGGTGTGGTGGTTTTTTTTTTTTGATTCCTTTTGCTTTTAACTTATTTTAAAAAGCCCTTCTTGCTATCTGACACAACACTGGCCAGTTTCAACTCTAATGGAGCTTTGACCTTTCATATCTTCTCCCTGCACATACGAACCACAGCTTTGTAATCTTTCTGTGAAGGTTGACCCTGCTTCCAGAGATTGTACAACTTCTTTTTGCTCTTGAGCTCCATGAGGAGTTCCCTGTTCAGCCAAGCTTGTTTTCCACCTGGCTTGTTTGACTTCTGACACAATGGAAGGTACTAAACAATTGTCAGGAACAGCTGATACGTGATTGACCTATGTTGGGGCAGGGTTATAGCTGAGTGAAACTTTTAAGCTTCCTTCTAGCCTTATTATCTAATTTCTAGTTTAAGGAAAAAGTAGGGTTAAAATTGTGTGGCTTTTTTTATATAACAGCCAAAATTTTAAATACTGGTACTTAATATAAATTTAAAGTTGATTATGACTTCTGTATGTGCTGCTCTGTTTAACAGAAAATAATAAAGATGCTTTTCATACTCCAGTTAATGCAGTTAAAAGTAAAGCAACTGCAAAATCGAAATCCACAAGAAACAAAGCTGGCAAAGGTATGCACTAGCTTTTTCTGGTGACAATACTAGTTGTTTTTAATGAAATAATTTCATACTAACTTTCTGTGAACATAGAGATATAAAAACCATTCAGTCTTCATACTCTGTTGTAATTTAAAAAATATTTTTTTAAAAAAGATTAAAATAGTCTGTTTTATGGAAATTCTTGGGCTATTACCCTCTCCCAACAACACAGATTTAAAAAAGAAAAAAAAAAAAAAGTCCTGAATACAGGTTTTCAAGATAATTTGGCCGCAGTCATTTACAGTAACATGCAGGTGTTTATGGGAGAAGTGGTACATGGTGGGTGTTTTGTTGTTGGTTTCATTTTGTCACCACATTCTGTCTGTGGTGATTGCATATTCATATGTTTCAATGCAATATCAAACACTGAAGAAAGATACAAAACTAGTTTAAGAAAAGAAATGGTATCATGATATGAAGAGACTTTTGCTTATACTTAGGACCATGGAAAGCAGCAGCAGAAGTGAGGTCTGTAAGCAGAAGAAATACTGGCACAAGTGTAAAATGCAGTAGTGAAAGGTAAATGCTTTTCTCTCCACTGTCAAAACCGTGATGTCTGTTCTAGCAAGGAAATTTAATTCAAATGCTTTTGCTTCCCAAAACCTGCATCTTTAATATCGCCTATTGCTAGTACACAGATAAACATTTAAGAAAAAAAATTTCTTTGAACTGGTGCTTTTGAAACAATAGCAGGTTTGACAGCTTCACTTCTTACTATCATTGCCTAAGAGCCTACAATTTTTTTTTTTAACATACCTTTTTTGTGTAGAGTTAACATACATTCTAGCTGACAAGTTAGATTTTTGGCTTAAATTATTACTCTTCTTCCAATCACTTTTTCTGCTTTTTTAATAACTTCTGTGGAAGAATCAAATTTCATTTTTTTTTATTTAAATTCTTTTTCCCCTTCCACATTTTTGTTGCTTGTTTTTCAACATGTAGTTGACAAGCTTCTAGAAATGACTAGTAAGTGAATATACACAATGCATTCCTTCCCTTATGATATGGATATAAGCATTACCAAGACATTATCTTTGTAATTTTCAGCTGTGCTTACTCTTAAGCAAGTAATCCATGGACTTTACGGTGACCAGGGCCAGTCATTCCTGTTTGCCTATTGGGTGTGTTTGCTTTGATACCATCTAATCTTTTGGGGGGTTTGCTTATTTTGCAACTGCTAACGCTTATTGATACTGATCACTTGGAAAACATTAATATATTCTTCTTAAAAAGTGAGAAGTTTATAATTAGGAAGAAGTACTTTTGCTCTTTAAGAGAACATGTTTCAAGTTTGTTAATATAAAAACTTCAGATTGTTTAGTCTTTTTGGCCTTACTTTAAAATATTTTACATTTCAGTGGTGATGAAATTCCAGAATCAGTCCCAATGTCAAGTTCAAGGCCTTCAAGACGAGCGAAAACGGCGGCACTTACAAGAATGAATCTTTCAGGACTTTTGAATAGGGAAGCAGATCAGTGAAGACAAAAGGAGAGAAAGTGTCCTTTGCTAATGCCGGTAGTTAACATCAGACTTGAAAAAACAAGCTTTGTTCTGTTGTTATTCATGTTTAACTCTTTATATTATGATTCTAGGTTTTTCTAGGAACTTTTTTAAAATAGATGCTTTTGATGATTTTTCCCAATATGAACTTCATCATTCATGTAATAAATCATTCATGTAATTAAATTAATTATCTAAACAAAACTTGGATTTTATTTATTTTTTTTACTTTATAGAGGAGAGTGCTTTTTATCTGCAAATAAAAATTGGTGTTGGTGGTAGGTACTTAATGGCTAAAGCTGTTTTGTTGTTTAACGTTATTCAGAGAGAATGTTTGACCTGGAGTGGTTGCTTGTGATGGCAGTAATTTTGAATGTACCTACCTTTAATGCACCTACTTTCTTCATTTATTAGCCTGTGCATCTGCTGACCAGGTTTTATTGTTCATGTTAACATAAAACAGAATTCACAATTAAGACTAATTCTGCTTCTTGCAGATATTTTAAGTAACGTCAAAATGGTAAAACTGACTTACTGATTTTACAAACCTAAGCCGGAAGTCTGTGACTGATCTTGACATTGTTATATAAAATCAGTAACGTGCTTTTAGAAAAGCATAAAAATATTTGTGGTACAAAAGAAGATCCAATAAGTAAGGTTTGTGTGTACTGTCTTTTTAAAGGGGCATACAATTGTGATTTCTTTGAAGCTTTGAAGTTCACAACCCTTTTTCTAACAACATGTCTAGGAATAGTCATGAGTTTTACAGAAACAATAGAAGATTAACTTTAAACTGCATGTAGTAGTCACTGGTGACTGAGCAGATTCACTCTGGAAATGCTACGTTTTTGGTTTGGAAACACTCCATCAGTCGTAGAATCATAGAATCGTCTAGGTTGGAAGGGACCTTTAAGACTGAGTCCAAAAACGTCTGTCCAAATCATGTCTGTCTTTGTTACAATACAGGTAATTTCCAAGGCAGTTGGAGAAAACTGGTGTCAATTGCTTGACAAGCGCATTTCAACTACTGATGCTGAATATAGCTTTCTAAGGAACTTGCATTTAAAATAGGTAAACATACTGTAAATGATCTTTAGTAATTCTCAGAAATGGCTTAGGGCCACAAGTGAAAAGTAGCCTTCCCAAAGTGTAATGCCCAAACTACTATGCTGTTTTCAAGCTTGCATATAGAAAACAGACAGGATTGTGTTGCTTTTCCTCCCTTTTAGTTTTTGTTGGAAACTTGTCAAACCACAAAATGCCATGACACACTTTTCTGCTGATATTTGCTGTTCAGAAGCTTATGTAACTGTGGTGAATTATTTTTATTCTTCATTTGAAATGGAATTTTGAAGTCCTGAGCTCCCTCTCCTGATAATTCTTTTCTTCAAATCCCCAACTTGTGTTCTAGTGAGTTCATGGACATGCAACTACTTGAGATCAGAGGCACTGTCTGTCCCCTTGAATGCTGCCTGAACATAGTTCAAAAGGGTGAAGTACGTATTTCAGTTTTTCTCAGTTTCTAATTGTGCTTTAAAGTTTAGTTATTTTTTTATTATTATTTTTCAGTTACAAGATCTCTCACCCTCAGTTTCCTGAGTGGTTTGCTCTTCTGCCACTATACACTTTCAACAACTGCTGCTAGTCCACTCTTATTTTTGGTTAAAACGACTTTCTAGGGAAAGCAGGAACAATGAAAACTTATAAAGGCTTCTCTGGGAATGCCTTCCTGAATAAATTGAAGACCTTCAGTTTTGCTGCCTTGCTGTTCTGTCGTGCCTTGCTACACATGCAGTTTCTGTCTCTGGCACCTCTTCAGGAATGCTGTACTGAAAAGATCAGGTTTCCATGAAGTCACCTCTCGATCAGTGGATGTCTCTGCTGTGGATGTGGCTTCATTGATATGTAATAACAAACTGGAGTTGACTTCAGTGGAGGCCCCCAAGCTTGTCAGGGGCCTGGTGTGCTTCCCTATGGGGAGAGGCTGAGGGAGCTGGCATTGTTCAGCCTGCGGGTGTTGGGAGGACCTCCAGTTACCTCCAAGGAGTTTTTTGAGGAGATAGAACCAGGCTCTTTGTTGCATATGATGAGAGGACAAAAAACAATGGGTGTAAGTTGAAACTCAGACCAGAATATACAGAGAAAGAGGCAGTGGAACAGGTTGAGAACAGATGTATCAGCCTGCCCGGAGAGGCTGTGCAGGCTCTGTCCTAGGAGGTTTTTAAGACCTGACTAGGTAAAGTCCTGAACAACCTGCTCTGACCTCACAGCTGGCCTGCCTTTGAGCAGGATGTAGACCTGCAGACCTCCCATGGTCCTTCTATGCCTGAATCACCCTGTGATCCTCTTTCAGGCTAGAAACTTGACCAGCAACTGGCATGTAATTTTCAGTCCCTTTGGGCTCTTCCCTTGCCCTGCTTCCTGTCAAGGGAAGGGTTTTCTATGCAATAGAAGATCTCGTATGCTCTTACAAAACTACTTCATCTTTTGAGGGGGGATGGTTGCTTAAGTGCAGGGTAGGATGATCAGATGTGTGTTGTATTTTTCAAAGCTAATTATCAGCAATAACCAAGGTTTAAATGAATGCAGCTGACTTTCTCAGAAAGTCACATATGGTGGCAAGAGTACATCCAAAAGTGATAAGAAGCCAAGTCTAGAAGTGTATTGTTACCTGCAGTGAAAAATCTTGACTTAGTATGCATTACTCACGGAATCATAGAATTTTCAGAGTTGGAAGAGACCTCTAGAGATCATCTAGTCCAACTCCCCTGCTGACGCAGGAATGCCTAGAGCACATTACTCAGGACTGCATCCAGGCGGGGCTTGAAAGTCTCCAGAGAAGGGGACTCCACAACCTCCCTGGGCAGCCTGTTCCAGTGCTCTGTCACCCTCGCTGTAAAGAGGGGTTTTTTTAGGTTTGAATGGAACTTCCTATGTTCCAGCTTGTGCTCGTTGCTCCTTGTCCTGTCACTGGGAACCACTGAAAAGAGCCTGGCTCCATCCTCCTTCAACCCACCCTTTAGGTACTTCTAAGCAAGAAGAAGGTCTCCCCTCAGCGTTCTCTTCTCCAGGCTAAAGAGTCCCAGCTCTCTCAGCCTTTCCTCCTAAGGGAGGTGCTCCAATCCCCCAGTCATCTTTGTTGCCCTACGCTGGACTCTCTCCAGTAGTTCCGGGTCCCGTTTGAGCTGGGGATCCCAGAACTGGACACAGTATTCCAGTTGTGGCCTCACCAGTGCCGAGTAGAGGAGGAGAATGACCTTCCTCGACCTACTGGCCACACTCTTCCCTATGCAGCCCAGGATTCCATTTGCCTTCCTGGCAACAAGGGCACATTGCTGGCTCATGGGTAATTTACTATCTACCAGGACCCCCAGATCCTTCACCTCAGAGCTGCTTTCCAGCAGGTCCACCCCTAGCCTATATTGGTGCCTAGCATTCATCCTCCCCAGGTGCAGGACCCTACACTTGCTCTTGTTGAACCTCATTAGGTTCTTCCCTGCCCAGCACTCCAGCCTGTCCAGGTCACGCTGGATGGCAGCGCGGCCCTCTGGAGTGTCAGCCACTCCTCCTCCCAGTTTGGTATCATCAGCGAACTTGCTGAGGATACACTGTGTCCCCTCATCCAGGTCATTGATGAATAGATTGAACAAGATTGGACCGAGTGTTGACGCCTGGGGGACACCACTGGTTACAGGCCTCCAACTTGACACTGCTCCATTAATCACAACCCTCTGAGTTCTGTCACACAGCCAGCTCTCAATCCACCTCGCTGTCTCCTCATCTAGCCCACACTTACTCAGCTTCCTAATGATTCAGCTTTCTATTGATTCTTTTTAATTCTGTGGGTTGAAAGTACCTAACTTCCTGGCTTCTTAATTAATGAATAAAATTTTAATCCCTAAAATATTCTAATTGACTTAAAAACAGCCTCTTTATTGTTTTGAACCAATTACTGTGCATCTTCTCTCTTTTTGCTGGTTAAACACAACTGGACATCCAGAGTGCATGAGCCAAACTAGACCTAGACTAGGAGACTTGATTCCATATTAAATAATGCTAAAATAGCAGTGATCATTTGTTGTCAAACTTAAAATGATCCGATGTTTATTCCTACACTAGTTTTTGTTTCTTAAAAGCAGTTTTGTGATTGTTTTTGTTTGCTTGCCTAATCAGTCTCTTCAGAATACAAATGAAAAGATGTTTCTCTTGGTAAGAGTCTGCTTTGTCTGGTCACTATCTCGATGAAGGGTGAGTGCTGCACCAAGAACACTGCTTTTTCTAGTTTTATCGTGTATTATGTGACTTAGGGAAGTGGTTAGTGAGCTTGGGTTATACCTGTATCTGACTCGCATCTGAAAACTTTTGAAATCAGCCAATTAAAACTCAGTATGACACAAAGGAAGGGATAGTAATTGTTAAAAGTTAATGAAAACAGGCAGCTGCTTGGAGGTGGGACATGCCCGTAACAGAAGAGTTCTGGTATTTACTCCATCTTTGAGAAAACCCACATGGCATCTCCTCCTTTGGACACGTGCACAAGATACTGGCTGCATTAGTTCCACTGTTTGTAAGACTGTTTTTATGTCCCTTTTTGGATAGCCCTGACTTCTTACTGTTCCTTGCGCTTTGGTGGGGCTCCAGTGAAGTAAACTTCAGTCCCTCTTCCCCAGGAAGTTTAATTATCTTTTTGGCTTTCTTGCCCCGTAAAATCCAAATGCATTAAATAGTTGAGATACATAAAGACCCTCTAGACAGTGTGGTGTGATGATGAATGTTCATTCTCTAATCATGTTCTGTACTGTCTGACACAGCAGTGACTCAAAATCCTTGTGGGATCTTGTGAAACTTAGTGGAATTCACAAGTCTTTTATTTCAGTTACTGGATTGCACCTGCAAACCAACAAACTTCTTAACAAAAATAAAGATGCAATTCTTCTGTAAAGTAAGATGATAATTTTAAGAGAATCCTTAAAACCTGTGTTTTATAAAATACAGTGTATGCTAAAGAAATTTCCTTCTGGAAAATTAGCTCTTAGCAAGTAAAGGACAGACACCTTCTTAAGAAGTTGAATTAAGAAACCTCTACCCTAGCTATTGAATGCATGACTCCAGAAAAGAGAAACAGATCATATGGTTTTATTCTACCAACTTTTGTTATAGCTCTATTAATAATAAAGTTTTGATGAATGAAGTACATGAACCTTGCTAAAGCTGATCTAAGCATGGAATGTCTACAATGTAGTCAGCTACAACCGTTTACTACTTCTTTGAGTAGAGTTCAAAATTTTGATGTTTACATTAAATTTCCAAAGTACACTGAAAAAAATGAAATAGGAAGAGCATTTACATCCATTTTAATTGGTGGCAGGCATAAATTCATAAAAACAAAAGGGGAAGAAAGACCATTTAGCAGAAACCTCAAAAAGTGCAGATACAGATTCGTTGAATGACAATCTTTCAAGAGATTCTCCCGCAGCCTTGGCCTTTCTCTTAGACATTACGGTCATTAAACACTGTCACACAAAAGTTCTCGAGATAAATGAAGATGAAAGCATACTGCAGAAACAAACTGGTTGTTCGATACATTTTGATCTATTTGTGAAGGAGATCTCAGATAGATAATTTACCTTTTTACTGCTTTGCTTCGAGGTAGTTGGTCTCCACCTGTTACAGATTTGTTTGAATTGTTATTACCATAAATCTTTACATGGTGACCTATGCCACAAATTACATAGTATATTAACTTTCGTGCACAAAAATAAAACTGGGAAATAATAATTAAACTTAAAGAACATAGAAAAATCACAATACTATTAAAGGGGAACATCTGATTCTGATATAAATTTGTACTGCAAGAATTTCATGATGGTCAGATGTGGAACTTCTTTATATTTAAAAAAAAAAAAGAAAAAGTACATCAAAATGAATAATGCTAATAGTAATATAAAGCCAAATCACACAAGATCATTTCAAGATCAATGTAATAAATGCTTATTATTCAGCAGAAAAAAAAAATCAGGAACAATATACAAAATAATAGTGCAAGAACAGCTGCAATCTATTTGTTCTCATCAGTTTTGAGATTTTGGTTAAAAACTTTACAGCTGGCGAGAGATGCTGCTGAAAAACTCAGATTCCACTCAGTGGGCTGATTAAGGCACATCTTTATGGACTTCAAATGTTCATTTTCTGTGTTCATGTCTATTGAATTCTGCGGCTCCGAGACTTTCACTTGTAGCGTGCTGTGAGAAAAGAAGTGGGGATGGGAGAGGGAAAAAAATGAGAAAAAGTTTAGTACACTTTCCTCTTCCCCTGCAAGCAAGCAAACTGATAAGAGGCAAGATGAGGTGGTAGCAGACTGCGTATACGGTTGGGTTTTTTTTGTTATTTTACTGCACCATGTTCCAGAAACAGAGACCAGAATCTGACTGTGCTGCGCTCTGAATGTTGTAAAAGTAGATCAGGCTTGTCTGTTTGTATTGAAATAGCTGAGGTCCCGTTAATTTGCAAAGACTGTCCCAGGTCAGTCTCCTGCTGGCGCTATTGCTTTGCACAGGAAGAGGTGTGTTCTGCAGGCTGGCCTTTCTTAATTTGTGTCCAGCTGACTACTGTAAAAACATAGAGCAGGAACTGGGCAAGAATTTGAGGCTGGGTTTTTTGCTGATGTTGTTAATTTAGTACAGCCAGGAAAGGACAAATATACAGACAGTTTTTGTTTTGTTTCAAGTCTAGGAAAATAAGTAATACAAGAAGGGAAAGAAACCCGGCCCTTTGTAGGGATCACTAAGCAGACTAGGACATAAGTATGGACTGTCTCACACTCTCATTGTTGCCATATAGGATCATAGAATAGCTTGGGTTGGAAGGCACCTTTAAAGATTATCTAGTCCAACTCCCTGCAATGAGCAGGGACATCTTCAACTAGATCAGGTTGCTCAGAGCCCCGTCCAACCTGACCTTGCATGTTTCCAGGGATGGGGCATCTACCACCTCTCTGGGCAACCTGTGCCACTGTTTCACCACCCTCAGTGTAAAAAAAAAATTCTTCCTTAATATATAAAGCACTGTAATTGTGCACACTCAGAAGACAAGAAGGTAGAGTTTGGAAATCCTATTTCAAACCTCTCCATCCCTGCTATATATATATATATATTTTTTTAAACTGCGTACCTCCTGCAGTGATCTGTGTCCTACGTGCAATTCATTGTTTCTCACCATCCTTTTCAAAGATTTCAAGAACTGCAAGAATGGTACGAAGTTGGAAATATTTCTAATTACTGAGATTAAAAAAATAAAGTTCTATGTATTGTAACTAAGGGTAGGAGGTAATGATCATGCTATAAACTACCTGCACACAGTTTCTTCTATCAAAGGCATGCTTAAGTAGCAAGAATATCTCCTAATGGTTCTTGCTGCATTTCGGGAAACCAGGTCCACCACAGGACTTGGGTGCAAATTATCAAGGATTGAATCTGCTGAAGTACAGTGTTCACATGGGTGAACACTCTAGCTGAGGACATTCAGTAATTATAGGACTATAACCTAAACAATACTGAAATACTAAACTTTTTCCTACGTCATGGCAAGAAGGAAAGACAGTTTGTGTAACAGCTAAAGTGACGATTCATTGTTATTTTTCACAGAGCATCTGAAACGCAATTTTCGTACTTTTACATTTTTATGCAAGCTCTCTAGAAGGCTGTGTGCCTTTCTGACATGGTAGTGAAACAGGCATTTCTAATTTACTGACCCTAGTTCCTAACCTGCCGTAACTGGGGTACTGCTCCCATCACCTGCATTTCTTTGTGTCCTTATTCTTCTGCCTTTATCTTTTGTCTTGTTTTTGCCTCGTACCCTTTTCCTTCATTTTTTTCTCACATGCACGCACTCTTCTTGCTCTGATCTTTTCCTTCCCGTAGGAAACACAGAGCGCAAGTCTAGGTGACAGAGAAGACTTCAGTCAGCAAGGTTACTTTCTTGAATTTACAGCCTCTTCAGCCCTGAACCTTTGCCCTCACTTGCTGCGAGGAAAGTCAAACCCTTTCCTTAAGGCCATGGGATGAAGTGTACATATGAGATGGTGCTGGGGCTGACTTCTGAAGTCTTGCAGCTTTCCTCACCCCTACTGCTTATGTGCTTTCCAGGCGTAGCCAGGCAGCAAAACTTAAACTCTTAGCAAAGAACAGAAATAATCAACAGCTAAATGAAGAGATGGGGCTGGCATGTGGTTTTGTTTTGGGGTTTGTTGTTTGGGCTTTTTTGTTGTTGTTATCTGAAAGGAACAGAAGTGCATTGGGAGTCAAGAAATTGCAAACTAT
Organism: Burhinus oedicnemus; assembly: GCA_008921705.1. Lineage (NCBI taxonomy): Eukaryota > Metazoa > Chordata > Aves > Charadriiformes > Burhinidae > Burhinus > Burhinus oedicnemus. The sequence goes on along the minus strand of VFFE01008944.1, from coordinate 1,436,772 downwards.
GAAGTAGTATATACCTGCAAAGTGCTTTAAAGAACAGTATTTCTACTATCTTTAAAGCAGTAGATACATAAACCTTGCTGAATGGTGGGCAAGTGCCAGACAGAAAAAGCTAAAGGTTCAGGCTTCTCAAGTGATTTGGCATATTACTTCCGTATATATACTAGGAATTGTACTAAATCGTTATGGCCTGTTTTCCAAACAGCACTGTTAGCAGTAACAGAGTGTATCCTAGGATGTGGGGTAATTGTGACCATAATTCCTTCCCATTTGCTTGGACAGCAAATCAAAAATGCAGAGTGCTATAATACTACCAAACAGCACTTTGCGAGTAGTTGACTATAACGGTTTCCCTCTCTGAGGGCCTGTCCTGCTCTGTATCTTTTAGGTTTTGTACGGGTTTCTGTACAAGGCAGGACTGTATTTGCAAAACTAGAACTGAAGTATATGCTGGTAATTATCATGCAGTAATATACCTTTACAGAAGAACTCTAGGAAACTTGAGAGTTTGGCATTTTAAGAGAATGCATAAAAACTGGAATAGAGAAATGTTAATTTTTTTTTTTTCAGTTCCCCAGTATAAGTAACAACATAAAAAGCTCAAGTATTTTAGGAAATTTTACCTTGATAAAAATAAAGTGGAAAATAATCTGGTTAGAGATATGCATTAATTTGTTAACCAAGAGGAATCTAGTTTTTCATTTCACTTTTCATTCTTTTACCTGTAGTAATTTATTTTCTAGCTCTTAATGTAACAAGGTATTGAAAATGGTGTATTTAAATAGTATTTTTAAAGCAGAGAATGTAATTAAGGTGTAAAATTAAATAGAAGTAGCTTAATTTCTCCAGCCAGCTCCATCAATAGATTCTACTCTAAATTTTATTCCGCTCTGCTTACAAAAGGTGTGCTGTGCATTAAGCATTCCTAGCAAAAGGAAGAGATGTTTCATACAACAACCCTCCTGTCCGGAAGAACTGCTGGTTACAGCCTGATGCTACCAGAAGCCATGAAGCCTTGGGTTTAGGCTGTAGACTATCTCAACGCTACATCCTCCTGGAGTTTTCCACTACCAACGCCTGCACCAGTAAGAGGATGGAGGTCCCTTTAACTTCCCAGACAACAGGCACTTACTGATCTTATATAATAGTCTCTAAAAAGGTTAAAATTTCCAGTTCTGAAGCCATCTGTTTACTATTCCAGCAATTATCATCTGTTTTGTTTTTATTCACTTGGGATTGACGCAGTTAATCAGCTTCTATGCATATGATTTGTGGAAGTCAGCTACAGGTGCTTCTGTAACATGGAATATTCAATAGTTCTGCTTTCACTAGTCAATTTGAAGACAGGCCAACAGTGCTAAAACCCCAGTGAAAAAGAATAAAAGTCTTTTTTTTTTTTTTTAATTCTTTGTATCATAAACTAATGCTATTTCTTCAAAATTCAAATGCTTTTCCTTCATCTTTAATTACATTACCCCTCTATGCCCTTGTCCTCTTAACTACTGTTGAAGTGCTGGTAATATATTTACTGCTTAATTTAAAAGATTTTGTATTTCAGAGTGTACAATAACTGATCCTGATCATTCTTGTCTCTTCTTAGAAAGTAAAAATTAAAAAAAAAAAAAAGTATACAGAAATGAGACTATACCTTTTCGATCTGAAACAATAGTGTTTAAAAAAATATATATCTCAGGGAGCTAAGTTGTGTGTTTTTGCAGTCCTTTAGCATGCACTGTATCACTGCTTGGTATGAGCAGCACATTCCCTCTTACAAAGATTTCTGACTCCTCTCTGTGAGTGAGCATATGTGAGCCAGTGGAGAGGCAGGAGGGGCCGGGTACCGCACTGGGGATGTGGACACACTAAGGTCGTGTACAGTGACAGGACACACTGTTTTGTCAATGCAAGCTGAGGATGCCCTCACGTGCTCTTGGCTGCTTTTGGATGCTGCTGCATGCAAAACCAATAGGTCTAGACAACTGTCAGTGATAACTCCAGGATTTTTTTCATGTGTTGCAACTCTCAATTCCCAAATCACCATTACTGAATTATCTCTGAATTTACTGTCTTTCAACAGTGCTGGAAAAAGAGGCAATTGCCTATGTTATTCTAACAAATCATAGCAGCCACATCAGAATAATGCCGATGGATGCTGAAGTCCCATCTAGTCTCCCCTGGCTAAGAGACAACCCTATGTGTGCTGAAGTCTCCAGGCCTGCTAGGACCTAAAAGCATCATCTCTTCACAAAAACTTCCTCCTATCATTAAAACAAAAGGAATTAAATACAAGGGTCTTTGAATACAACCTTCTACTAAAGCAAGCAACAAGGGGCCCTCCCATGCTCCTAAGAGCTAAAGAAAAACCTGCTCTTTTCCACAATGCCATTTAAAACTGCCTGAATACAAGTATTGCTTTGTGAAATTTTGGGTTTCTTTGTTTAGTTTTACCCAAATAACTGCTATAACATACTAATTTTTAATAGGAGGATGTGAGAGCAACACTGTATAAGTTGATAGGCTGCCAAGCACAAAAAGAAAGTAACATGCTTTGCACTTCTTATTTTCTGTGCATTCTTCAGAAAAAAACGGAATCTGACACCTGTTGTATGAAAATGACAAAGTTAAAAAAAATCCGGCTAGCTCAAATCCATACGTTTGCTGAGTTAATCTGTGTCTACGACATGTCAAGACCATGCAGAAAAAGTAGGAACACTTTCTTATCTGTTAGGTGACTCTTCAGCATTTCCTATCAAAGAGATTGCCATCCAATGTTGCGTGTTTGTGTGCTGTAAAATTACTATGAAAGTATCACTGTAGGGTTATGTTTCTCTAAATCTTTTGCAACACTTATTTCATAGATAAAAACATCTCCTTCCCAAGTAGCTGAGAACTAAGTCAAACTGTTTTTTACGCTCCTGTCTTGACAAAAATTCTGCAAACTGCACTTGTTAAACATGACCATCAATGATGTGCAAACGGACAGCTTGAAAGTGTAAGAGCATTCATGATACATAGCACCGATGTGAGGCTTTTACAGAAAAGTTTCAAAACTACTGAGTAGAAATAGTAAAATTTTGGCAGCATAAAAATTTTTTCTCTGTACAAACTACTCAAACATTTCCCAGAAAAGGAAACAGTGGAACATACTAGGTTAAAATCTACAATGACTATAGTAGCCTCAGCATGCTTTCCAATAGATTGATTTGCTAATGCAACACACATTGAAATCAAAGTACACCAAGCACGCACAGTCAGATTTATTCCCTCTAAAATTTAAACTCATCTTTCCACAGTGCCAAAATGCAACAACAAAGAAATCTACCAAGAAATGTCTCATTTCCATTTATCACATGGATTCTATTTGTAATAAGAAATAAGAAATGCTCTGGAAATAGATGGCATACTCAACTAGATCAAAGCAAGCTGGGGAGATAAGAAATATCCAGGGAGTATTTTAAAAATTAGATATAAGAGCTGGGTTTAACACAGCTGGAGCACTAAGACAAATCAAACAGTACGCAAGACAGGAGGTGAACTCAATGGAGACAAAAAGACAGGGTGAGAAGTCAGAACCAGCCATAGTCCTAGACTGGAACTATGGTGGAAAAATTTCTTTTGTTCTTCACAGTAACTCAGAAATGTTTTCTTGGTTTGAGGGGGGGAAAAAAAAAAAGGGTGGGAAGAAGCAAGGAAATAGGACTGAAATACATATGAAATATATGAGAAATATAACTAAAAGAGGCTACTGGGAATTTGCTGACCACTTGTGGCACATCAGTGAAAGAGGATAGCTGGTATTTCCTGAAGGTATATATTGAAATATCCACACACTGTTCAAGCCTTATGTTTAACTTGCACAGAGACAAAATTATATAGCAGTGGATGTTTGTTTGCACCTTTTATCTAATTCATCTTCAAAGAACACAGCACAATAGTAAAATGAAACAGCATATAGCATGCACTTTCAGGTAAAAGTCTGGCAAGCGGAACAGATGACAACAGCTTCAGAATGCAGTCACAGGAATAATGTGACATTCTCCCCAAAACCAGTCAGCTATAGAAAATGTTCTCGCTCCCTTAAACATAACACATCATAGGCAACATAAAAGGTTTAAATTGCAACTTCATTGCAGGAATTGGGAATTGAAACAAGTATTAAAAAAAGAAATTAATCAGACTTGCACAGCCATGAAGGACAGAGTTCAGTCCTGATGGCTCCCCAAAATACAGGGCAGATTGGAACGTATGTTGACAAGTTTAAGCACAGGCAACATTCCTGCCCCCTTTTTAAGTTATAATTATTTAAAGCAGCCTGACCTAGAAAGTTATTTAGAACTGTGATCTTCTTGACAAGAATCACTATGTTTTGTGGTAATACAGATTATTTAGCGGTCCACAGAAGGCACACGGTTCTTAAAGAACAAGGAAGCAAAATATTAATGTAAGCTGTCACTGAAATGGGTATGAAGAAGTGATAAAATTTTAAGGCATAATTTACTAGTGATGCTAATATTAAACCTGTTAAAGAAAAATATAGTCCTATGATCTCAAATCATTCATAGCATACTGTCTTCAAAGACCTTGGGAACAAAAACCAGCTAAGAATCTAACAGTTGAAAGGAAGCATCATTAATTTTATGATGAACATAATTAATTCTTAGCATCTAGGCACCGCTGTGAAACAAGTTTGCCTCTGATCATCAGTTCCATGAAAAAAACCTACCTAATATTTACCTATTATTAGAAGCTAGCAGCATGCAAATAAATTAAAAAAAAAACAACACACCTCTTGTGCAAATGAGTACTGTTGCATTTGCCCTAGAAACATACTGTAACAGAAAAAAGTTTTTGCTATTTTTACTCTACGTATTCATAATTAAAAATGGTTTTGAATGAGGTACAAGAAGGCTTGGAGGTTCAGAACTAAGTATGCTGGTTTGGGCTGTTCTGTGAGGAAACAGAATGCCACCATCTCAATACTGTGATGAACACAGCTATGTAAATCTTGTAATTTGAGCTGGATTCATCTCAGATCTTTAATTCGTAATAGTTTTTTGACATTACAACTGCAATCATATTACGGAGGGAGATCATCTCAGAAATACGATGAGACAGTCCCTGTGTGGTTTATAAGCCACCAGACTTCTGAATTAAGGAAGGTCAAACAATAATTTGCAAATAAGTCATTTCCTTTTCTGAAATTTCTACTACTTAAATATAATTTAAAACCAGCTGTGAGTAGCAAACTGACAAATATGAAACGTCTCAGGACCAAGTAAGATATACAAAAGAAGAGTTTCTTCAAACACACATCTCTAGAACTTTAAACTAGAAAGACAGGTAGGAAACACCACCACAATTTTAAGAATGGACACCTTAAGTATAGCTCTTAAATTTGTATTTGTATTGTAAAAAAAATTTCTTACATTTTAAAAATAAATTATTGTTACTGAATGTTTTGAAATTTATGCTAAGTGCCCCAATAAGAACATTAAAACCTAACTTTAAGTACTCTTTTTCTTCCAAAATTGGCCTCCATTCGAAATGGAAAACATGACACATAGATATGAAAGCACCATTTGAGGGAGAATAATACAATTTTTTTTTTTTTTTGGATTAAGAAA
>VFFE01008944.1:1362516-1431131 GCA_008921705.1 Burhinus oedicnemus | reverse complement strand
TATCAGATGTAAGAGACAGTATGGACCAGCAGAAGTACACAATGACAAATATGCCTTAAAAAACAAAAAAGAGAATGAAATTGGGCTGCATTCATTCTGCAATGCTCTGACAATATGCTTTGGCACTCACAAACACACAGCTCAGAAAAAAGAAATCTGATGTGTGATCAATTAAAGTTTGGTACTAAAGAAGAGCACAGTATGAAGAGAGGATGCAGAGAAGAGAATGTGGAACAACCCGAGTGTAATGGTCTGAATGGTCTGAACAGTGATTCAGACATGGGTCTGAGTAAAATAAATGAATAAAAGCAATGGCGTGAAATAAACAACAGGTCAGCAGGGACCACGGCAAAGTACCAATGCAGATGAGGCAGTTCTTAACAAAGGTGTAGGTGGCTATAGTGGATCACGTATGAAGCACAAGTCAATGCTTTATTGTTGTAAAAATACAAGTAATTACCATGATATATAAAAAGGAGTGGAATAGCTCACATTGGAAGACATAGCCAGTGACAATGGTGTACTTTTCATTACAGGAGCTAAACAGTTATGAGAAGTGGTCAGACGTCCTGTTTGGGCTCATCTGTCTCCCTGAAAAAGTGTGCACACTTTCTATGCCTCTGTGAGAGAGGGAAAAGAGGTAGAAAGCTGCAAGGAAAACATAGGTAGTCTGACTTATTAAAGTGACTAATATAAAAAATAATGTTGACAAAAATCACACATTGAGAAAAAAAAAAGTGAGAGCATTTAGATGAGAAAACAAGTCAGTCAGCTGAAAGCTGGCAATCTAATAAGAAGGAAAAAGAAATAACGGAGGAGATATGAAAACTGGAGTAATTCAAGATGATACCTTACACATTGAAAGGAGAAGATGGAGAGAGGTGTGTCTCAAGAACAGCATTATTTTATCAAGGTACGCCGCAACCAATCAAAACATAATTTTGAGTCATAACCTGGTTAGGAACCTAATAAAAATGTGTGGAGTACATTTTAATTATTGCTCTGTTACAATAATGTCAGTATTTTATTTGACTAGCAGTGAAATAATTTCTATTTTCTTTTCTAGTTTTTTAATAAGGCACTATTAAACAAATCATTGCAAACAACTAAGTAATTAAAAATGCCAATTAACTTCTAAATTAGGACCTCAATCTAGGTTTTATTTGCAGTATTTCAAAGGAGTGATTTTCTCTTAAAACGGTACATTAGAAATGGTCTCAGTTCATAGGTAGCACACATCCCTATGCAAATATATATAGGTACAGGTCTATAAATCATACATTTCTATACACCTGTATTTATTAAAAAATGTAACTTGGGTTTCCACACATTTTATTCTGGTCTATTTTAAAATATCTAATAATATTTTTTAAATAACTAAGACATAAACTTTGTTAACGAGGACTAGATTACACACCCAAGAACACCATCATGTTTCATGTTACGTTGAGACCACAAAGCACGACACTACCTCAGTTACCACTAAGGGCAAAATCGTCAAGCTATGATGTTGTAGTGGTGTGTGCATGTAAATGCAAAATGCTGCTCCTAAAATCTTGGGCTTCCCGTGTAAAACAATTTCCATTCAGATACATCCATCTAATTAGTTGTTGATCATTGTAAAAATATCTGGCTTAATTAGAACCTGAAGGCTGTCGACAGCTTTCAGAAAGACTCAGTATGCTAGGGAACGCTCAAGATTCAAGGCCATTTTAAAGGGCAGAGAGTCTTTCTTTTTCATGTTGACCATAGGAAACACCAGAGAAAAAAAGCCTTAAGGCAAGAAAATGCTGTCCCTAAAATACGGCAAAAATCTTATTTGTATTAAATTAATATCCAGTTACCAAATAAATACAAGGAAGAAGGAACATAAAAAATGAAATCCAATTTCTAAAAGCTACCAAATGTTTACCTATATTTGAAACAAAATTTTGGATAAGTTCATAAGATTTAGCACCAGTCTTTAAAGCCCTGCAAAAAAAAAATGTTTAGACTTTCTCCTGAAATACTTCAAAATAATGAAAAAATTTCTATTAGTCTATTATCTTGTTTAAACAATGTCTTTAAGGCACAACTGTGTAATTATAGCAAAACAAAAGGACATTGCTAGCAAAGGATAAACAGTGAATAAATGCAGCATTATATTTGGCTTGACAATCTGAAGAAGGTGTCGAATCATCAAAAGACACTGTAACTATCTTTTGATTGAGTGAAAGAGGAATTAGGGAAGTAAAATCTATCCAAGAATACACGCAAACAACAGCCCAGTCATCTCACACCATTTTAAATCTTGCCCTCGATTCTGGAACCAGAATCTGCACTTTTTGACTGCAACTAACTGAAGATTCTAGCATAAGACTCTTTACAAAAATTTGGTGAAAAAAATCCCCACCACTAGCTTTAGCAGATAAACAATAGAGGAATGCAAACTAAGGCACAGTACTCATGGCTCTATGAATTAAGGCATCTTTCTTGAGCGGGAATATTTTCCCAGAGCTCAACACCAAAATGTGGAATGGTCTCAGTATAATTAACCTGCTTTGTGATGGTCAGACTACATGAATACTTTACTTACAAGTTATATCATCACAGGCTGTGTTAACCGACCTCTATCCTTTTCTATGTAACATCAACCAAAGCTCCGCTTTAAGGCAGTAAACCCTTAACAGAAGAGAGGATTTTAAAAAGGGTATGTACTTGTTATATTTTCAAAAGCACTCAGCAGGCCTGGGAAAACTGCTATCTTCTCTTCTAGAGGAAGGCTTAAGCAGAAAGACAGAAGCCTGCCTATATTTATATAGTATTATCAGTTCCCTAAAGAAAGCTGAAAAATTTAACCATTTCCTCAGGACTGAGAACAAAGAGGAAAGCATGAGTATGAAGGTTTCTCAATTTTTGTGGAAATCAAATTAAAAAGAGATAACAAAACAATACAGAATAAAATGATGAAAAAACCACCCCACTTACGTATAAAACTGGGTATATAAATCCTACACAAAGGCTTAATGATCATGACACTAAACTACAGAAATTTCCTTGCAGGCAAAGGAAACGAAAAACTTCAGAGTTGAGTTCTTTGAAAGAAGTCTACTATTCAAATAAGCAAAAGTAAAAATCCTTAGCTCAGAACACTCAAAAGATCATGAGGAACAGCATACCCCAAGACATGACATAAATGACCACAGTTTAAAACAAAACAGCACCCAAAATTTATACACCTCGCACTAGATCACATGATGGGAGAGAATGACAAGGGAAGGACAGACTAACATAATTGCATTTGGCAGAGTGTAAACCAAGACGGAGTATTAGACCGCGGTATTAGAGCTGCTGTTGTTGCATGAAGGGGAATGAGGCAGAGACCATTAAGTTCATTAAATGAGTCAGGATTTATTATACATGTATAGTCAACTATGTATCAGGTCTACCTTTCTGCTTTTATACTTCTGCATTACAAATGGCCCACTTAGTGAGAACAGTCATTCAATCCAATATTGTTTCTACATTTTCTATTAATTTTCTTACTTTGTTTTATGGCTGTCCATGAAAAAGTAACTTCTTGTCTGGCAATTACAGTTAGGAAAATTTCTATCTGCTTACTCTGCATCACAGGTGAAACTTATTCTGAAGCCAAGTAACCTTCTGATGAAAAGCCTTTGGGAAAATAGCTAAGACATGGCTGTTGAAAAGGATTTCTGAAAATCAACAGATAACAATGACTTACAGTATGTCTCTTTTGCATTTTACCTAACCCAATATTTTAAATTTGTTCCACTTTAGGAGTGTAAAATGTGCTCCTTCATGAAAGAGAGAGCTGAAGAGACATGCTAAAAACAATCTTTTTTTGTCACTGGATCATTGGTATGAGACAAATGTCTTCCACAGTAGTAGGAAAGTGACTCACATTGTGTAGCCTTATTGCTACTGGATTGCACTACTATAAGACAGATAAGCAACAATACTGGAATATGAATGCCATACTGATATAGACGTGTAAAAAGAGTTCATCAAATTTGCCCTCCTGATTTTAAGAAAATTTATGGTAACAGAAGTCAAGTTTAAGAATAGTTTTGTCAGCTGTCATATTAATATAGATGTTACTTTACATGCACAATCAAGAGACCAATTAGACTCATAAAAATATCAAGATTCCTAACTCTTGTAGTCAACTTTGAAATTATTACAAAGATTAGCAAATTCTCATTCTAAGTACTGCACTAACTTGATCTCATTAAGATAGCATTTAAAAACAGCAAATATAATGAAAAATTAAAATTGAGAATTTATATTCTCTGCCAACAAATACAACAGATTTTCTTCTAAAACTCCAGACTACTTGAAAAGCCAAATTATAATGAAGAAAATGAAAAAGTTCATCTTAGATGAAGAAAATATCCTAGCTTCAAGTGATCGGAATTGATTTTTAAAAGCTCTTCTATGTAAACTCCCACCTTGATATGAAGGGTAAATAGACAGGAATGTCATGCCATCACAACACGCAGTACTGCCTGCTACTGTAGTAGGTCCACAGCATCCTTTACATCTGTGGTAAATCCACACCCTCGAAGCAGATTTTTAAAATATTCAGTACATTGTAAGTTCCTAAAACGGAGTCTTTTTTTGTGTCCCATTTTATTGTTGGATAATGGTTTGTCTTATTTCAGCTTAGGTCTCTTGAAGCCTTTTTGGATCTAGTTTGGCCAAGTCCAAAGCACATGAACGTGGTCTTCAGTGTTATAAGGAAACACAATGAACCACCCTCATGGAGAGAAACGTAAATACTTTCCTAAAAACATGCTTATGTAATTTTCTTTGCCACCACAGACAGTAATAATGTTTCAGTGTCGCTAAGAAATTAAGATGGTCAGAGCACAGGTTTACAATAAAAGGCAACTGCCCCAACATATCAGATGCATTGTTGAAGCAACAGTTCAGAAGTCAAGTATTAACAAACAGCATATGGACCAATGTATCTACCATCCACCTTATCTTGAATAAAACGGGCAATATGAAAAAGCGATTAACTCTCCTCTGTTGCTACAATGAGCACATGACTAGTTCTAGTTTCTTGATACTACCTTGAGCTGTAAGAACTCAATTGCTTTATTCCTACTTGCACATTCTAACAAAAATTGAGTATACATGAAAATTCAGTAACAATGTTCTGCCTACCTGCCACAATGCTTTAAAATAAAACAGCGCCACAACACCTCTCTCTTTCAAGAATATTTGGTAAGACAGCAAGATCAGTAAAACTTGAGAAAAACTTTAAATATTGACCATAAATGTGTACATAAGAACATTTCAAACATGACAACAGAACAATGATATAATTTATGATACCACATCAACAAAAATACAGTCCAAAGAACATATGAATGAATAATGATGTTTTCATGTGCATTAAAGTTCCAGATGCAGGAATTATGTTTGAAAACACATGCATGCACAGCTAGAAATCATGTTCCTTCTTTTTAGCCAGTAGCTATACTGCAGACTAAAAATGTTTATATGATTTCCTTGGCTAGTGCAGACAGTACACAATATTGAATCAGCCTGCCAAAACAAGACATCCTTTTCTATTTCAGACAATCTCCTGATAGTGTAACAGTGCCCCTAAAAAAGATCTGGGGTTACAAGCATGGAGAAAATTCCAGAATCGTAGTTCTTTTGTCTTTTAACGTTTCCTTTATCAATGAACTTTCTGTCATATCCTTTCTAAAGACAACGATTGATATGAGAAACTATGAGTAAAAGAGAAAATAACAAAAATTGTAAATGAAATAATGCAAAACATCAAAATAGTTATCAGATTTCCTAAGGATCCACAACTAAAGGAGGAAAGTTATCAGGTAAATAAAATTGAGTCCCAATTAAAACTAACATGAGAGCATATCACAGTAATAGGTCTTAGATTGCTATAGCAAGAAAAAGTTTCAAGATAAATATAATTCAAATGCAAAATTTTCTCAACTAAAGTCAAAATTATGAAATAAAAGTATGAGAGAGCTCTTTCTCCATTTGCAAAAAAGAAACAGAGAGATGCTACCCTTTCCTTTTCTAGTTCTGGCTTTTTTACAGCAATTTTGTGTCAAGTTTTGAACTCCTTAAAAACAAGGTTTTTATGTTAAATTTGGCCCCAAATCAGGGAATTTAAACACAAAATAATAGCCTAAAGATAAAAAACAGTGTACTTCAGAAAAGCAGGGTTACAGTGAATGACCTTAATATGAAGAATTTTATATATCACATAAAGCACAAAAGAAATAAAGTATACAAGAGCCATAATATTGTTTATATTACAACTTAAATTAACTCTTCAGTTTATTATCAGGGATAGTTTTCTACAATATAGAATACAAAGGGGGACATAAGATTTTGCTGTAATATTTTGATTTTTTTTTTTTATTCTTCAGGCAATATAACCAGATTAGCTAATGCATTATTGTTCCTACAAAAGAATACTTCTGCAGTAATTTAATTCCTATTCCAGAACTTTTTTTTTTTTAACTTGGTGAGTATTTCACACCTTAGTTATTTTACTGAAACGAGTTAAGACTTCTGTTTAAGGAGATCTCTTCACCCAATAGAAGAAATAATTTCAAAAGTGTACCCTCTTTGTAAGTAATATAATGACCCTTCTGAGATCACAGTTGTATTACAATGTATTATAAATATCTAGCTTTAAAAATGGATTTAATTTCACACTAGCCTAAAAAGATTCCAAGCCAATGCATTGAGCATAGTAACTGTATATTGTACTAGTCTGGAATAATTTTGTATTTTAAATCGTTCTGAAAGGATTCAATGCACAAACCCTTTAGAGTCAGCAGTTTTCATTTGGCATTGAATGGATACTAAAACGGATCTCTGAATAAATACTTCTCAGAAGTTCGTAGTACTATTTCTTACTATATAATTATAAAAGCATTACAGATTTACATTAGGAATCATTCAATGACAATTTTTTTTAAACAACTATATGTTAATAAACTGAATTTCTGCTTCACTTTATAATTTATCCTTCCTCACAATATGAGAATGTACACAGTGGAATGAAATTCTTCCTTTTGAAATCAATAACCAGTAGCAACTGACTTCAGGTACGTCAGAACTTGATTTGTTGTCTGTCTGAACTATATTAGTTAGCTCTTTTTCTTTCATCTTGGTGAGTTATAGCCATAACAGAACATAACACAGCTACTGTAGCCAGAAGATTTGTGTAAAATGTTATATACATCTGAAAATAGCACTTTCTGCATTATTCTGATGCTATACAATGTTCAATTTCATGACTTCTCTGAAATTAAAATGAGTATCATGCAATTAAAAAAAAAAATCCAAAGTGCTTAGTTGTTTGACTTCTCCAATTCTTTAAGACTGCAATTTTAAGATGAAGGGGGAAACAGGAACTTACCTACTTGGTACTTTGGGTAATAAGTTGCCATTTGTCCACTACTGCATGATTGTCTCTTAAGTCTCTTTCTTATATTTGTATCAGTGGTCTCCCATTGTGGACTTTTTCTTTTGTTTATTCTGGTAAGAACTTCAGAACTACCAGCAGGATTATCATCATGGTTTACACCACTACTTAATTTTCTGCTGTGATCCAGCCTTTCAGTCACTTTAGAAGAATTAGATCCTTTAGATGTTTCCATTTCATTTTCTTGTTTCTTTAATGCATTTTGCTTAGTAGAATGGGACCTTAAAAGAGGATGTCTTTTTTCTTCCATATAGGCCTGATTGCTTTTACTTTCAACAGCTTCAGGAGAATAAATGACATTATTTAACTTAAATGAATTGTGCTGCTCAATATGGTTGATTTTTCTCAGAAATATTCTACAATCTTTAAAGGTTTTGGCTTTCCAAGTATTTTGAAACAGTTTATCTTGGCTTTGTTCTTTTCTAATGTTTTGTTGGCAACAAATTGTTCCATTTGTCTCTGCACGTGACTTAAGTATATTTGCTAAACCAGGATGTGGGTTAAAGTCAGAAGATCCCATCATCTGTTGAATAAATGCATCTCTGGCTTCGTTTTCAGTTGGCAAGAGGCTACTCTGAGATTCTACCAAAGTCTGAGTGGGCTGGATTTCTACCGTATTTTTTTCCTGGAGCTTGGGTATTTCATCATTGGTTTCCCCACTTGTACTTTTAAACAACTGGCTTTGGCAAAAGAACTGTAAATTTTTCTTTTTTGATTTCCAGCCTCCAGGAGCCTGATTATAGAGCTTTTTTGTTTGTCCCCACCTATCACGCTGTAACTTCTTAAATTCATTTCTTTTTAATCTAGCTAATGAGAAATTACTTTTCATAGTTAAGACTGGAGACCTCACCATGTTATGCAATATTTGTAATTTCCCTGCTGGTTTTGAAGGAGAGGATAGTGCAAACTTTTTAAAGTGCTTTCTGAAAGGGCAAGTAGTAAGATCAGATTGTTTAGTTTCCATCTTTATCTCTCTAGTACTAACTACTTCTAAAGGATTGCGAGCATTTGCCTTTCTCACTAGAGAGAGAGACTGTGTTTCTGTAGTTTGCATAAACCAGGTGCAGAGTTCATTCATATTACACTTTCTCTGAAAAAGCATTTTTATAGGTGATGTTTCAAATTCTACAAGGCAGGAGTCTAAAGGGTTTGACATTTCAGTATTACAGTCTTGTTCAATGGGATCCCTTTTTTCACATACACATTTATCAAACTCATTTCCCCCCACTCGCAACCATGTATTAGTTATCTGTTCAAATCTGTTATTTAGTTCTTCCAACAAGGTGTCACTGGAAGCAGAAGTAGCCCACCACCTGAGAGAGGGATTCGATGAAAAAATGGGATCCGATGATACTTCATTAATGGGCCTGAATTCACCATCCTTAAGATCCTTTTTTGCATCTCCTGAATTTCTCAGTTCTGAGGTATCTTTGGATGCTGTGCTCTGATTTGATTGCCTATGTTTTTCCTTTCGATCTTTAGCTTTTTTCAAATGGAGTTTGTAAGATTTATGTAGTAAGGCACTTCTACAAGTAAACGCATTAGAAGATGCTAATGAATGTAAAAAATGCAGTGAGGGTTTTCTGTCTCTAGCAGAATGTCTCAATGGAATTTCACGTTTTCTTGGCACTGTTGTAATAACATTGTTTGTTCCATTCTCTCTAGAATCTTTCTGCATGCTCTTTACTTGACCCATATTGTTGCACAGTTGATTTTTTCTCTCCTCTGTTATGTTTTTTTCTAACACATTCTGCCGTTGTAAAGGAGGCAAACAATTGCTAATACTCACTTTTCTCTCCTGAGGTGAAACTCTATTAACAGTCACTGATATGCCAGAGATTTTTACCTTTGCTGGCCTACCAGGTTTTCGAATGGTGGTTAAAGGTTTCTTAATTGGCCGTATAATATTGCTGCAAGGATGTGGTGATGCTAGGTTACTCTTGATAGGTCTGACATAGTCATAACCAGAGACCTCGTTTTCAGTAGAAGAATTCTGTAAGGCTTTTACTATTTCAGTCAAAGCATTTTCAGTTTCTGCATTGTGCCTCGCTTTGCCGTGGTCATTGGCAAAATTAGAATCAATGTGTTGTGTGGGTAGAACGCTGATTACATTTAGATTACCTTCAGAAACATGTCTCTTAGTTCTTCTTGACCTTCCAAAAACAACTGTCACAGTAATATTTTTGTTGCTGTCAACTTCTTCCATTACTGCTGCACCAGGTTTGGTACTTTTACCATCACTGCTAAGTCCAGGTCTACGTTCTGTGCTTTCAGTCATGTCTATTTTTGGTTTTGGAGGCCGCCCAATAGGTCTCTTAACCTGCTTAACAACTTGAGGACCTATTTTCTTTGGTCTACCAGGCTTTCTTTTTAAAACGGATTCACTGCTACTGCTTGATTTCTCCACAACTTCGTCATTTTGTTTCGAGTCATTTAAGTTAGTTTGACCAACTGAACAAGACTTTGTAATTGCTTCCGCATAAACGCAACTTGACTCTTCCTTGGTATCATTTTCATTGTAATCACAATCCTTGACACAGATTGCACGAGAAAGATCTTGTGTGGCCTGCTTGTCTAACAAAGTGTTTGTGTGCCTCTGAAACAAACAAATATCTGTGCTTCCTTTAGAAGATGCAGCTGCAGATGTCAAAGTATATTTGACTCCTTCACTACTACTAACCTCTGAGACAAACATAAGCTTAATAGGACTAGAGTAGTTTAAGGGAGATGAGATCTCCGCAGCTTCAGAAGTTGTATGCAAGTCCCCATTACTGGAAGCTGAACTGGATGAGTCAAAGGTTAGAGATTTTAAAAGGTCATCATTAATTTCTTGATCTATAATCATTTCTTGTTTGTTTGTCACACGCACAGTTTTGGTTTTACTGCTGCTTGGCACATGTGAACGTGGAAGGAAGTTCTGTCCTGTGCATCCTGTTTCACTCAGAGTGAAAGGTAAGCCTCTTCTGGCAGCTGGGTTCATAACCTGCTCATAAGCATTATCTTTTACTTTTTGGCTTATTTTGTAACTATCCAGCAATGAGTTATTAGTCTTTCTGGCTAAGTTTATTGTATCTTCTAAACGCTCTACAACAACTTGCAGATTTGTGTCTCTCACAATTTTGCTTATATTCACATCACTGCACCTTTCAGCATGAACATCTTTATTTATTTTCATTTTTTCCAAACTTTCTAAAGACTTTTTTGCATTGGATGGTTTTCTAAACACAACATTGTTTGTTACATACACAGAGTACCACCCAGGAGGCACAATGTTACGTTTAGTTCTGCTCAAGATTCCATTACTCTCATCCTTTAGAGGAATCTCATCGGTCTCTTTTAAGGTTGCACAATCTCCTTGTGTTTTTGTGAGTTTTGGCTGGCTGGTTGCAATAGCACTGTTTTCTGAAAGAACTAGAAAGCCAGAGCTGGTTTGAAAACTAGTAAGAGGTAGTTTGAAAGACTCTGTTTGGTGTACTGGAAAGCACATTGGTTTGGTTTGGCAATTCATGCATGGATTACTTTCAAGATGTTGCAAAGCCTCATCTTCTATCACAGTAAAACCGTGTCTTTTGTTTGGATGTATTTTATCAAAATTTTTTGTAGATTTCTTTGCATTTCTCTCAGAAATTGACTTTTTTCTTACAAGAGTTTCATCAAGGCTTGCAAGCTCCCTCTTGATTTGCAAAGACTGTCGCCGAACGAACGGTGAATCAGGAGAATTATACGTTGCAAATAAAGTTTCCTGACGCTTGCGAAATCTTGTTTGGATAATTTTATTTTCCATTTGTTTATCATGTTGGTGAAGTAATTCCATAAAGCTGTAATCACTTGCCTTAGCATTATGCAAAAGAGAGGTTATGAAGTCTCCTAATTTGACATCATTTTCTGGTGCCCTGTCACTGCTAGAAAGTTTTACAAGATTTGTTGCTATATCTGTAGTGTCTATTGATTTTAACTTTTCATTAATACGGTCCATTAAATCTTGAAAAATGGCAGAATGTTCACCTTTCTCAGCCTTCTCGGAATTTATATAATAATTGTTGCTTTCTTGGTCTGTTGATAGCAATGATCCATCTGAATATTCAGTCTCTCTTCGTCTGCATGTTTTACCTGCATATTCCAATTCTCCTTTGCTTCCTTCAGCTGGCAAGAGGGCTGGAGGCTGGTTGATGGATATTTCAAGCTTGTTATTGTCTAAAGTTGGAAAATCTATAACTGATCCATCTGATGATTCAAATTCTTTACTTTGTACAGGTGATAGTGGAGGCGGTGATGGGCTGCGAGACCTATTTGAATTTTTAATGCTGTTCAAGAGATCACAATCCTTATTTGAATATGCACACGCTGCTGCTTTCACAGAACGCCTGTTATAATTTTGCAATTGTTCAGCACAATACTTATGAGAACTACATGCTTTGTTCACCATTGTCTTAATACATCCAATTGCTACAGCTTGGCATGACAAAGAATGGAAATCTCTTATACAAACAGACAGAGGTGGTAAACAAGTGTTTGGTCTTTGATTTTGTAAACAGCACCTTTTTGTCAGCATATGTCCATTGCAATTGCAAAATGAAATGTGAACATCCTCTTCAGTAAGGGAATTGAGAGTTTCAGAGTGGACCAAATGTGTTTGCTTGCAACTGCAAACTATAGGAACATTTTCATCTTGTATTAAAAATTTTAACATAGCCAAAGTCTGTTGCCAGTGATATGAACAAAAAGACTCCAAAACTTTGTTTAATGTTGATTTTCCTTTTTCCAAATTAGCTGTTTCCTCTGAATTTGCATCAGCTGTTGAGCTTGAACTGAAAATGAAAACAAATCAAAACAAAATATAAATTACAGTAAAACACCATATCTAATGTTTGTTACAATGGTTAAACTCAAGCCTAAAAACCTGAAGTTTGCAAAACAGTTCTGTTCTATTTGCACTATTCAATCATACTTGCAAGTGCCACTAGCAATGATGTGCATAGTATCTACAGAAGTGATAGTCCTACCATAAGAAAAATAATTAGGAAGAAATTAAGTGACAAAAAGAATAGTTTGAAACATAGCTTCTGGTATCTAAATGAAATTACAATAATGTTAATTTTCTGATATTTCAAACTACCTTAGTCACTAATGAAGGAAAACCTCGCCATGAACCTGGTAAGCTTAGTGTTACTCCCATTTCACAAACTGAGGCACACAGAGGGTAAATGGCTTAAGGTCACAATTCAAGGTTGTGGCAGAGGCAAGAATGGATCCATCTCTACTGAACTGCACCCTAAGATACTCGTATACCAAAGTGTATCAAATGCTCTTCAGGATATTCTTAAAGATTCTTCTAAAGACATTTTAATTTATACATTAATTTTTAAAGAGCACTTAATAGGTTAACAGAAAATGGAAAAAATAGCCACTTGCTACTGTTACTGTTCTTTGCAGATAAGTTTCCCTTCTAGGTTTTAAATAAAATGCAGTGGTGCATCACAGGCTCTTCATTGCAATATATTACACACACTTACATATACATGTGCGCGCGCACACACACACACACATGGATTCCTTCATTAAACAGAAACAGAGATAATCACCACTGGAATAAATAACTTCTGTGATAAATCTCAAATACAGGGTAGGCCTATATCTAAATAAGACTTCTGGACAGTTGTTCTCAAAGATATTAACTCAAAATAAAATCACTTATAAAATACTACCTTAACTAGTTAATTAATTTCTTATAAATTATTAAAACTAATGTCACTACTTACCTAATCAATCATTTATATTGAAAAGCTGAAAATTTTCCATGGTAGAAATTAATACAAATATTTCTTCAATTAAATACAAAACCCTTATGCTGGATAGCAACTATCAACAGATAGTTAACACTTAATTCAAATGTTTTACTGAAACCAATTGCATGAGCAGAAAATGTTACAAGAATTCTGTTTTAGAAAAGTATGTATTGTTTAAACATATCACCAAACTCTGAACATGACACTAACTTTTTGCCCTACTATTATCTTCTGTAATTTTTTGCATTTAAGCCTGTACTTTGGAAAAATTTCATTTTGATTTGATTTACAACTGTACTGATCAAGGAACAAACATATTTCAAATTTAATATGCTTATCTATATAAAGTTATCTATTAATTAACTCATAACAAATGTTATTAGCATCAATTATAACTTTCAGATTCAGGTTTCTTACTGGAAGTTATACATACAAATTTGTATTTTTAATGTCCCACACGGACTTCAACGTTTAGAGCTTAAAAACAGCCAGCTATGCTTAACAATTCCTCATGTTTTCTCCTTCTGTAATATTTAGTATGAAATGGTGTATATTCAAAATCAAGCACCTAGATGATACTAACTTATAGAAGCATAAGCTAATTGCGATGCTACTAGTTGAAATTGCCATTATTTTAAACTGAAATAATTGAAGTCTTAAGAAAAAAAACCCCTTTTTGCACTTGCAACCTGAAGTAAAACCAGCATCATTCAAGGGCATGTCATTGTCAATATTTAACTGTTTTTGAAATGCCACTACACCAAGAAGAGTCCGAGTTTTACTCAGTCCAACAAACTCAGGAGTCACAAGGTGTTGAAATGTATCACTACACTTGTGAAAAAAAAGCTTATTCTAGTAATACAATTACAGGTAAAAACCAATTGCCCTCCCCACCACCATGATTTTAATTAAATAATGTTTTGAAAGGCTAGATAGAAAAAAAAAAATAACACGGCACTAGGTCTTCAAGATTTTGTTTGTAAATTACAGTAAATTTGTTAAATACGAATTTGCTAAAAAGATGACTAGAGTACAGTCTTTTTAGACTGAATCTCTAGACAGATATCTTTCTGTCTGTGTAGACTTGCAAGGTATGTCTAATGGAGTTTCACTGGAGAGCTTGCATTGTAGAGGACCTGTATCCATAACTGCTATCTAAAATACGCTCACTGCTGGAAGAAAATTTCAGAGTCCTAAAGCTTTCTCAAAGTCAGTTACCAAAATTTCCAGAAGCCTCAAAACTGCTTTGAATTTGCTCTGTGGAGATCCACACGTTGTATAAAGTGATATGCTGGTTATCACAGACATACTGGACGTTCTTCTAATATGATTTCTTTCCTCATTATAGAATCATAGAGTCACCTAGGTTGGAAGAGACCTTTAAGATCATCGAGTCCAACCATAAACCTAGCACTGCCAAAACCATCTGCCCTTGTCTAACATCTATAATCTGCTTTCCCTTAGCGTGGGTTAGTTTCTAAAGCTGACAGACAACTTAACTTGATCTGTTGTATTATAGTAGTACCGCACTCCAAATGACCTTCCAAGTTTGTGAAAACACATCAACCCCTTACTCAGTCATCATTTGGGAACAGAGCTTACTAGGCAAATTAAAGCATTGAAGCAAGACATTTTCTTTAAAGTAACTCTCTGTAGAGATGTTCATATATTTAAGCAAATTAATTTTTAGTACGTTTTCAACAGAATTATGGAATTATATTTCAGTTTCCTGTAATTCCTTCCTATAGATAGCCCTTTAAATTTGTGTTGTCACACAAGTTTAGACTATCCTCAAGATAAAAGGCTTAAACAATAATATCGTAGAAGGAAGAGCTATCACTTTCACAATTGCATACTTCCTTCACAGAACAGTCTTCCACTTCCTACAAATCACACAAAAAAAGATGGCTAGAGAGAGTGGGTAGGAAATGGAGGGGCTGAGAGGTGAGAGGATCAATACGCACTGTTCCCCCAGTACCTTTCCTGCATGTATCTCTGGAGACAAAAGTTAACCATGGAATGACATTATTTCCCTGCTGGAGCGTAGGGGCAATTAATACCACGGAGTGGGGATTGACTGGAGTTCAGAACTGGCACAAAGGCAGAGATGTGATACGGTTACTCACTAGCATTTTAGGGTATTATTTTATGTCTAAAACATGTAAACCTTTGCCTCCTCCACAAATCCAAAAAGCTACCAGGAAAGAGCTCTATCAGAGGACTCCCAAAAGATTTCCTTCCCTAACGTTCTATACTCTGTCGTCTCAGGCACAGACAAGATAGACCAATCCAGCAACCTCTTTGCAGACTGGGAACAGGAACAAAACTGGGAACAGAACATACTTTCAAGTACTCATATGAACAGCATAGAACTATTATAGAAATATAAATTTGTCTTATAGAAATGTTTGTTTTCCGACTTTAGTAAGTAATTAAAGCCCTCAAAAAAAGCTATATATTATCTGTAATATATAATAGATAATTTTTAGCTGCAAACTAAAGATGTAACTGTTATAAAATTAGTTTTCTGAATTTCTTCTCATTTATGAGTAATGCATCAATTCTGAGAAATCATCCTTCCTTAAAGCTGCTATTTCTGATATACAAAATTCTCATAGTATTCATCATGTGCTTAATTTGTACAGTTCTTGATCTTATGTGACTGCTAATAAACTTGTGCCTCAGGAGTAAGTCAAATGAGTCAGTGTACAGGTTTTTGTTTCTTTCTTTTTTTTTTTTTACTGAATGAGCAAATCAATCACACATCAGTGTTGTAAATTTATGTGCAAAAGCATTGAAGTGCTTTACTACAAATTACAACGTAGAAACACGTTAACTAAACAATTAAATTCATACAATCAGATTTAGGAATATAACAACACAAAGAAGAAACAGAATTACAGTACATTTACAACACAAGACAAATACATGGAATTCATTAGAAAATATTGTAATAAATAATTCATGAATTATAGTGCAATTGATTTATGCATAAATATAACTAATTGCCTAAAAATCAGTTGTTAACAAAAATCTGTCAAAAATCAAGGCAGCCACAGAGTTTTACTAAGTTACTGCGACAATGGAAATACTGCAATTAAAAAACAAATACAAGTATTTGTACTGTAAACAACTAAAAAAATCAGTCTCACTAAAGTTAATATACAATTTAATATAAAATTGTCATTAGCTACCAGAAATGGTTTAAACAGCTTTACTGAGCAGTAGTTCTAAAAACAGAGGCACTGTTTTTTAATATAAAATACTTGAGAAACATTCAAATAAGTAGAAAGCATGTAGGGCTTGCTTTCGCCTTCATTTAAAATTCTGTTGAAACAGGAATTTTCAGAAATTGTCAATTACTAAGTAGTGACTGGTAACTGAATTTATAAAACAGTTCAAAACGTGTAATTTAAATGACATTTAATGGAATACATAGGGGTCGGGGAAGGAGAATCTACACATTTCCCTGCCTTTCCTTAGTTGTGTAATCAAAGGTTAGCCTAATAATTAGAAACAAATAATTCTGTTCCTTTAAACACTTACAGGTTGAGTATCATCTATAAACTATCAAAAAATATTTTAATATACTATTTCTGACCAAAAAATAAATACAAGTACTAAAATGTTGAAAATTAATTATAATATTACATACAAAACTACTGAGTACTGTTAAGTCAATAGTAAAATGATCCCTGATTTTATGAATCCTGTTAATTTTTTGGTCAGGTCATCTTTTAAATGATATAAAAAGAGTACTATAACTTGCCTTCAATATAAACTTCTGACTCAAATTTATAACATTGTCTGAGGAGTAGAAAACATCAGTATGGTACAAATATTAGGCAATGTATTGAAGCCCCAAACTGTTGCAAGTAAAACTGTATAAAGACAGATCTTGAAACATTTAAGGTTTTTTCAACTATTTTTTCAGTGGGGATATATTAACAAATTAATCCTTCTGGCCCTCACAAAATATGGCTTAATTCTTCTAAAATGAAAGATGACCCTGACATCTGCTGTTTTGTGACCTCCTTGTTACCAGGTACAGTTCTGCTTAAAAAAAGGATTCATTCTGTAATATGCAAGTAAACCTTAATCACTGAAGAAGATTCAGTATAGATCTGAGAGACCAAAGAACTGAGACATTGGTTGTGCAGTTTCAAAGGATTATTCTCTTTTAAAATGGAAGTTGTTATTTTTCAGTAGCGTTAATCAGTATGGGCTAGATCTTGCCATCAATATTGCAGTATGCTCTCCACTGAATTTAACGGCAAGCTTATTTATAAATCAAATTACCTGAAGTAGCCCGTATGGATTTAATGTCCCATTTCATTTCTATAATTAACCTACACACATGCAAATTTAAGTGGGGGAAAAAATGTCTTTTTCTATGCCAAATTAGATGCATACAGAAAAAAAGGGCATTGATGTTCAGTACTGAATGCATGAAGCAAGCCCCCATTCTTCATATGTAGACGTATACTTTATGATATTACACAAAAAAAATAAGTATGATATAAAGTCCAATGTGAATACTTTAAAATCATGTAAAAACTGCAATATGAAGGTAATTGGTCTCCCTTAAATTCTATTAAAAGTTACGTATCTAAAGTGAACTGCCTAACCTCTAACTACCAAATTTATAAAGAATTTATATTATTGAAAGTTCAAAACAGCTTCACTGTTTAATATTTGTATTTCTATCAAGACCCTGAACTGCAAATTTGGTTATTAGCAAAATGATAATGTAACTTGGTATTCATTTTGATAAACTGAAAATGTTTTGAAATGTCACAGCAGCAAATACATTACAGTTACAGTGAGGTTTTTCAAAAGGAGTGTGACACAATCCTTAAATAAATTTTAAGTAGTCATAACGTCAACTAACCAGCACGTTTAAACAAAAAACCAAACAAACCCAAACCAGTCTCAAGCTCATTCTGTGCACATTATGAACATGCTCTAAGTTGCATTCCAACCTTCTTTTTAAACCTTACAAGTTACCTTAGTTGTCAAACTAAAAAGGAAAATTATGTTAAAGTTTAAATTATTTTATGCTCTTAGTATTCCATCTTATTTCATATTTAATAACTCTATAACTACAGCAATTTCTCAGGTTTCATAAGTGTACACTTTGTAAACACCAATTTCTTTCTAAACCAACAACAAAATTTTCTTAAAATGATAAAAAATGCAGTTTATGCCTGCTAAACACACATTTTTAGTAATGAAATATTTTTCTTACTTGTATTGGATATTTAAGTAACGATGAACTTTTTTTCTTTCACAGAATGTACTATATCCTACTAATACTTCACAAATCCACTTCCTTGTAAGGAACTAGCTTTTCAAAAAAATCCTTTGATTTGTATAATCTGAGTTACTTACAATTTATTGCAAGTATTCTGTGAAGTATAAAAGTCTGCTAACCCTCGGTCATGTATTTCCATAATAAGATGGATTATTGAATGGGTAGAGTGGTTCTTCACCAATTAAAAATTATGCTTCACATGACAAATACTTGTTTTCCCAAAACATCTTTATGCTATTGACTACTAAATAAAACCTGAATCTTTTCACCTATTTATACAAGGATTATATTAAATACACACTACCAGAATTAAGTGAGCAACTCTATAATTCTGTCCACAGTGAAAACCCTGAATAAAACTATTTTTCAAAAGGCATGTATGTGGTTTTTGAACTGTATAATTTCACGTCTTCTGTCAGAGTGAGCATATGTTTTTCTCACACAGTGTGTGTATACAGACATACATACACACACACAAAACAATTTGCTAACAATTATTCTACACAGGCTTGCTACTATTTTTGCAGCTGCCAGTCCCTGAATCTGTCATATTAAATAAGCCAGTATCTGGTAATCGGAGTTTCTTCTTCGGCGGAGTCTTCAATGTTCCAGATCTTTCTTTTACTTTATATTCTAAAGTGCTGTGAGGTACCCCATAAATTCCTTGTGCTTTGGAAACACTCATTTTCCCACTCATTACCATTGCAATTGCTTCTTCCATTATTTCATGATCATACTGCCGGTAGCGGCCGCGTTTTTTTCTTGGTTGCTTGTTATCTTTACGATCCAAACTATCTTCTGTATTTTCTGAGGTTCCATCTACTGTCCCATTCTTAGAATTAAGACACAAAGGAGAGAGGTCCCCATGCAGAAAGTAGGAGTCAACACTTGAGTGAGTTACAGGTCCAGAACATTCAATTTTGTTCTGTTTAGGGAGTATATTTTTCAATTTTTGAAGAGCTGATCCTTCTAAGACTGAGGAGGTTTTAGAAACGTGGTACATAACATCCAGAAGACCAGCAGTGTCAGACTGTGGTTTGGACACAGAACTTATTCTTAGCTGAGGAATTTTTAATTGTACAGTAGGACTTGAAGTTTCATATTGTAGATTTTCACTTTTTTCTTTAAATTGAGTGACCATTCTCTGTAGAGTTAACTGGTGGAGGTAACTGGAAGCTGTTGGGAATTTTAATTCTGAGGTTTCAAGTAGACTGAGTTTACTTTTTTCTGTGCGCTCTGCTTGAGCTCTTGCCCACAAGGCTACTTTTTGTAGGACTGCACAAGTTTCTTTACTGTCTTTAAATGAATAACTATCATTGAAATCTCGAGTTTTGTTTTTAAAAGGTGCAGGCTTTCCTGCTGGTAAGGCTTCTAAGTGGAGAAGTAAAGTTTTTTGAGGTATGCCATAAAGTATGCCTGCTTTATTTATGTCCAGTGCTCCAGACTGAATGTCTTTCAAAGCTTTTGAGAGCAAACCATCTGCAAACTCAGCACTTCTTTCCACATAGTCCTCTCTGTGTCTGTGTAGTCTCCTGGATGGATGGAATGAAACGATGGTAAACTGATGTATGAGAGACTCTCACACAGCTATGGAAGGGAAGGGTCCACTCCTTTATTATACTCCTTGCTTCGGTAACATCACTGCTTCTGATACTTTTAAGCCTTTGAGATGTGGTAGTTAAATGATTATCCTAGCAAAATGTTACAGTTCTGGTAGGACAGTGTGTCAAAAATCATACGGTGGCTTCTACAGCAGCCCTTCCAAGAACTTTATATCCTAGCTCAGTATTTGATAATATTCTCATGTGCTTGCTATATTCCCTTGTTCACATGCTTGCAGAGCAACACTGTTATAATTTTAATTATACAATTAACGTTCCGTTAAATACCCAAATCCTGAAGGAGTTTTTGTTAGTAGAAACGTGACGTTACCGCTAAACAAGTAATAAAAGAGTCAACCCCCTCATAGAAAATTTGCAGCAATAAGTACATAACTACACACAAACATCCCAGACTTACACAAAACTAGGCTTACTACAACAATAAGATAAAGTGCTGTAGTTAACAATCAAGTCCATTTAGGCAAAATAAAACACAGTTTTAAAAACTCCTAGCCACTATTTACAGCTCTCTACTTACAAAGTCATATTCATTTTAAAACTTCTCCGTATCAGCAAATTAATGAAATGCAATTTTACATCATTCAACAAATACTGCTATTGTAGTCCTATTTGTAATAAGTTATTTGGTAAGACGTACAGGTGACAAAAAGGGTCCTGCTATGGCTAGTGGATGGGAGGATGCCAAGATCATAACAAAATCCAACAAAACAATGCATTTCACTAGTTTTGTGGTAGCTTTCAGCAGATGCAATAACACTTTTCTTGCTGAATAAAGAAATTTAACCATTTGCCACCACACACCATAGTCAGAACCATGATGTAAGTATAAGTGTGATGATTAAGAGCTCTCTCTCGCGCACGTTTGCTCGCTCTCTCTCTCATATTAGGGAATATTATAGATAATAGTCATTTAACTTGTTCATGTTAGTTGAAGAATATTTTAAATCTAAATATTAACATGGTCATTTTTGTTCAAAATTGAAGTTTCCTAAATAAGCTCTGAAATAATATATTTACATTTTCTTCTACTACCCTATTACTTTTAATGTGTTATGTAATCAATTTTCAGTTCATTTTTAGTAACATGAACTAAAGTTTGGTGATTGTTCTGATAACTTTTCTTTAAACAGAAAAAAAGGAAAAAGACAAATGAAACATATGATATATACATAGACACACACTTATGAGTGACAAAAATTCTTTCAAAAGCAAAATAGGAACCACATGTGTGTGTCAGTATATACAAATATGTTATGAACATAAAACCTGACTTCAGAGAAGAAAAACCTGGATTGTCTTTTATATAAGCTGAAGAGAGTCCTAAATGTTGCTTACCCAGACACTGAGTTTTCAGAACACAATGGATCATATTTTGGTTCATCCAACCTTGCGCTTTTCTTTGTAGAGAGATCTAGCACTCCATCCCCTGCAACGAATGAGTAGTGATGATAAGAGCTGTTTAAAGATGATCTCAGAAATTTTGTGAGCAAATGTTTGTACCTGTGGCACAATTTTTAAGCAGTTACTTTATCTTGTACAATTTCTGACATCTTATTCCTTTAACAATGTCAGCCGTCAGAAAATGGTTCTATATATTTGATTTGTAACAAAACTTTTTAAAATTAAGAAAAAATAAAAAATAAACCCATTCAGAAATAGTAAAATTTAGAAGACGACTCTGTTTTAAACAGAAACATGTGACTGCTCTCCTAAAAATCACATATGCATATATATAGCACTGCTTACTTTCAAGGCAACCAACAATGTACTTCATATTACTATTAATATATTCATATTTACATACTGTAAACAAATAAGCCTGATACTGAAGTTAAAATTGACGTAACTAAATCATAAGCTTAAAAGATAATTCGGGCTACTAGGGATCTCAGGAGGTTTCTAGACCAACCTCCTGGTCAGAGCAGGGTCAGCTATGAGAACAGACCAAGTTACTGGATGAGAAAGGAGTACCCCAGTAACTGGGAAAAGAGCTCAAGCCCAATAGAGTTTTAAGCATATGAGACCTATGTCATTAAAGGTTCTAACTGTTTATACATATTCCCCCTGCCGCCCCCACATATATGTAATAATGAAACTAGAGAAATGGAAAGACCTAAACTGGGGTGGGAGTTGGCTTTGTTACGTCGCTGGCAAATGTTAAAATTCAAGATTTATAGATGGCTGTTGATATCTATGAAGTATTGAAATAGAAAACCGTATTTTTTTTAAATCAGTATTTAAGAACGTCGAAAATTAAAGAAACTAATTAGCACCTGAAATACTCCTTCTAGTTTAAGTTTTTGGTTTTTAAAAAAATCACATTTAAATTATAGATAAATCCCCTAAATATATTTGATTTCATACCTTTCTTCCTTGGTTCTCTCTTTCAAACTTGGCCTGTTTTGTGTGCCTGAGCTCTGCAAATCCAATTTTGAGTTTCAACATGTAGATCAACATTCTACTCTACAAGCAACCTTATGCTAGCCCTTTTTACATTAGTGTCATTTTCATGTTACTGCATGTTATTTCTAAAACATCAATCAACTGTATATATTTTCCCACAGCCTCCGATGCAGACATAAAGCATTGGCTGAATAGTCCAAATGCCAACACTCGAATAAGAAGTCAGAAAAATTGTTAGGGTAACTCTCCTTTATATCAATACTGCAAAGAAATAGAGTTTTGTGTAATAATCAAATCCAGCTATTTGTTTTGGACTGGTTTTAACAAGTCTTGACTGTTTTCCCCCAACTATTCTGTATTATTTGAAGAAGGGTAAAGAGAGAAAAAGTAGCATCATGAGTCAGTGTAAGGGGAAAAAAATATTTATAAATATGCCACTTGTCAAAGATGCTCATTTTCTCCTGAATACGTTCCTTTACAAGTCTTCCTTAACTCTAAGAAAGTTAAAGGAAGGACTAGTTAATGCTAATCAACCTTTCTGATGCAGTGAAGCTTCCAGAAGCATTCCAGAAGCAAAAGCCAATTAAAAACACTACAGAAATACTCTACAGGAACTATTTGGCCTACTCAGCTGTAAAGTATCCTGAATATCAAAGCTCGCAACGTCCCCGAGTCCTGTGCAACAGACAGATTTTGTATGTTGTGTTCTATCTGTCACACAAAGTACATCTCCCTTAAGTGTTTGTGCATTCCTTTCACAACAGTTTCTCCATCTTCAGTTGATATTCATAGGCACTATGATAAAAAAAGTTTAGAAGAGATCACTGGACAAAGTCACTAGAGGAAAAAACACTTCAAAGTTCAAAACTCATCAAGTCATGAAGAGCTATCATCTCTCTATATTCAATCTACAAAAAAAATGAAGCTAACTACATTTTTAGGAAAAAAACCTATGCAAACAAACAAAACCCAAAGACTTTCATAACAGAATCTAACCAAAATAACTTTAATTTCCAGTCTTTCAGAATTGGCTTTGACAACACAAGGCCACCAGTAAGTTGAAAAATTACTAAAAAGAACACAGTACTAAAAATACAGGCTCCTAAAACAAAAAATGAGATACATTTTGGGCCTCTAAAGGGTAAGCAGAACTGAAGAGTCATCTCAGGTTCAAAACAGTTAGTTTCTCCAACACAGCAAATGCATTTATTCAGTAAGTATATGACAGTTCCCTGAAGACAATGCTTTATGGGAAGATGATCCTCAGTAAAAAGAGCAGAAGAGAACCACAGAAGAAATTTGATATACACACAAAATACCAGATAAAGTCACCACACGCCAGGCTTTTATTCAGTGATTTCACTCAAATTAAAAAAACGACCCACCCCCACCAAACAACAAATGGAACAACACAAAACCCTCAAAATTGATGCAGAAAGGGCTGATAAATTAAAAATATTTATTAAAAATACACACTAGCTCCTGGGTTTGGTAGATCTTCCTGCTTTGTAGTAGTATCAATTATTATTGTAATAACGAAGGAGCAGTGGGACAGTGAGAGCATTTCCTATAAAGCTTTAAGACATAATGAAATGCTACCTAACGAAATGAATGTATGTATATATACACAGTAGAGACGCTCACTTCGGTTCATCACATTCAAGACCAGAAAGTTTGCAGAGGCATCCTACAGTTGGACAATGAACCTTGAAAAACTGTTTCTTGAAAGGTAGGAATAGTTTTTGTTAAACTGAGCCAGAAATTTCTATTATTTGTATCTAATCACTCAAAACAGGTATTAGGAACTGAATGGCATCAGGAACAGAAAAAACTCTCCATAAGGTGGTTTTAACAAAAGACATGGAATTACTTCCCCCATTCAGCTGAAGCTGTGACTACTAAGATGAGAGTCTTCATAAATAATACTATGCAACACTGGATAATACAGAAAAAATTAACAGAATTTTTTCAGGTCTGCTGCTCACGGACTTCTAATTAAGTTATTTCTGTGCAAATTAAGTGATTATGACATTCAAAGAAATGGCTCAACCTCTGGCCTTTGCTTCTCAGCACCAGATAGTTAGGTGCACCAAGATATAACTAAGTGTGATCAAAGGTCATTTTCCAAATAATCAGGACCACAATCACTTGAAACTGCTCCAGTCTGCTGATGTTAGAGAAACAGGGGCAGAAGACAAAGTAACAGAAACTGTATGGGTTACCCTTGAGTTTCTACTATTGGTATTTCTGTACTAATTCTAGCAAACTTTCTTTTTTTCTAGATTTCAGGAAACCTCTCACAAGCTATTATGAACTGCCCTACTAGGCCAGACAACCTACTCTACCCTGTCCGTAGTCTCCAGGCATGGGAAAAATTCCACTCCTGGTGTGGGAGAGCACATCAGCCTGGCCAATGCCTGCAGCTCATTCCTCTCCTACTCTCCCAGTAGCTGCTATCATTGGCTTAGGGATCTGAGAGATACATCCATGCCTACTCTAGCTTTAGTTTCTGGCCTTGTTTCTGTTAGCAGGGAAGTTGTCGAAGACCTTTTTTGAACTGTGACACTGTCCATCTCCACAACCTCCTGTCACAGCAGCTCCTGATGTTCACAAGCTGCTATGCAAAAGCTTCCCCTTATCTGTTTTTCCCTTCCAAGACGTTTCAGTGAGCCCTGTCTAGTTCTAATATCGTAAGATTTAGTAAATAACAACTCTCCCTTTACCTTATCCATAATACTGCGGTAAACCTCAGTAAGATTCTTCATAGCAAAAAAATTACACTCTTTTGTCTTCAATACCTTTCCTGATGATGCCTTGCCTTTTGCTGGCTATTTTCTGTGCTGCTGCACACAGAAACAACATTTTCAGAGAACTGTCAGTAAGAGTGCCAAAGCCTTTTATTAATTCTTAACTACTGCTTTGACTAGCCCCTTTTTGCTGACCTGATGTGCTATTTTGTAAAATGAAAAACTGCCAGATGAAAAGTATACAGATATATATACTATCTGGACTTCTCTAAGGCCTTTTGACATGGTCCCTCACATCCTGCTCTCTAAATCAGACAGATATGGACTTGATGAGTGGACTGTTTGGTGGATGAGGAATTGGTTGGATGGTTACATCCAGAGGGTAGTGGTTAATGGCTCAATGTCCAGATGAAGACTGGTGATGAGTGGTGTCCCCCTGGTGTCTGTATTGGGACCAGTACCGTTCAATATCTTCGTCAATGACAGACAGTGGGATCGAGTGCACCCTCAGCAAGTTTGTGGACAACACCAAGCTGAGAAGTGCAGTTGACACACCTGAGGGATGGGATGCCATCCAAAGGGACCTGGACAAGCTTGAGAAGTGAGCCCATGTGAACCTCATGAGGTTCAACAAGGCCAAGTACAAGGTCCTGCACCTGGGTTGGGGCAACCCCCAGTACCAATACAGGCTGGGGGCTGAAAGGATTCAGAGTAGCCCTGCCAAGAAGGGCTTGGGGATACTGGTGGATGAAATGCTCAATATGATCCAACAACATGCGCTTACAGCCCAGAAGGCCAACCGTACCCTGAGCTGCATCAAAACCAGCGTGGCCAGCAGGTCGAGGGAGCTGATTCTGCCCCTCTACTTGGCTCTGGTGAGACCCCACCTGGAGTACTGCCTCCAGCTCTGGAGCCCTCAGCACAGGAAATACATGGACCTGTTGGAGCGGGTCCAGAGGAGGGCCACAAAGATGATCAGAGGGATGGAACATCTGCCCTGTGAGGACAAGCTGAAAGAGTTGGAGCTGTTCAGCCTGCAAAAAGAAGGCTCCAGAAGAACCTTATTGCGGCTTTTCAGTACTCAATGAGGGGTTGTAAGAAAGATGGGGACAAACTTTTTAGCAGGGCCTGTTGCAATAGGACAAGGAGTAATGGTTTTAAACTAAAAAAGGGAAGACAGACTAGACATAAGGAAGAATTTTTTTACACTGAGGGTGGTGAAACAGTGGCACAGGTTGCCCAGAGAGGTGGTAGATGCACCATCCCTGGAAACATTCAAGGTCAGGTTGGACAGGGCTCTGAGCAACCTGATCTAGTTGAAGATGTCCCTGCTCATTGCAGGGGGTTGGACTAGATGACCTTTAAAGGTGCCTTCCAACCCAAACTATTCTGTGATTCTATATATTGGGTATCCATGTCTTGGCACCATCTGTGAGGAGAGGCCAGGGGCTGCCCTATGCCAGAGACAGGCATTTCTAGCCAGTTCCAACAGACCCACTGCAGGGTACAATTGAGCCCAGCAGCCATTTCGGGGGGAACCCATTGAAGAAAAGGCAAAAAGTGCTGGATGGAGAGAGAAAAAGGGGAAAAAAAGGAATAGAAAACAACAGACGGAAGCCCAATGGCACAGAGAAACCATTAGGTACGGACTGCGGACAACCCGCACCCATTCCCCTTCACCACAGGGGTGGTGGTGGTCACAAGGGAATGTGGAGTGAAGCTACGCATGGGAAAGGAGGGAGGAAAGCTGGTGCTGTAATGTGTCTTTTTGTTTCTCCACTACCTGAATAATTAAGTATTTATTTTAATAAGTAATAATTTAAGTTTCCCCAAGCAGAGGCTGTTTTGCCCATGACAGCAAGCTGTAAGCAATGACCACGTCCTTATCTCAACTCATGAGCTCCCTTTTCCTGTTCTCCCTGTGCCATTGAGGGCGAAGCAAGCGAGTGTCTGACAAGGAGCTTGGCTGTTAGCCACCATGGCAGCCAAGGAAGAAATAAGCAACTACTCCCCTCAAAAATGTACCTTTTCAGGGCAACCTCTTC
The DNA here is from genome assembly GCA_008921705.1 of Burhinus oedicnemus. NCBI lineage: Eukaryota > Metazoa > Chordata > Aves > Charadriiformes > Burhinidae > Burhinus > Burhinus oedicnemus. Next base: position 1,403,731 of record VFFE01008944.1, on the reverse strand, counting down.
ACATGGAAGTATTAAACAAATTGTTTCTTGAATATATTTACAGCTCATACAATTTACCTTTAGGAACATATCATGCGTACCTTCAAAAAGCATAGTATATAATACATATGGTAAGAACAGTGTATTAAGAAAATAAAAGGTTATTTTCATTTAAGCATTTGGAATTCTTTTAATAGCCCTGAAGATAGCAATGAAGAGGCCACACCTGCTGTGATCCCAGTTGCCATACTAACTGCAGTGTGGATTTTCAAGAGATAAGAAACCACTTTTCAAAAACTAAGAATTGTTTCCAAATTCTGGTACATTATTCAGTAATCTTTATTTTGCTTCAAGTTTTGCTGAAATCATATGCACATTTTTAAACTGGATAATAAAATGCTATTTTAAATCATTTAAACAAATTACCCTTATCCTGGATTATTCTTATTTTTCCTACTTCGTAGAATAATAGAATGGTTTGGGTTGGAAGAGACCTTAAAGACCATCTAGTTCCAACCCCCCTGCCATGGGCACAGACACCTTCCACAGGACTGCGTTACTCAAAGCCCCACCCAACCTGTCCTTGAGCACCTCCAGGGATGGGGTATCCACAACTTCTTCAGTAACAGCCAACAGCTGTGACAAAACTACAGGACAGCTGTAGAAAGTTCACACAGCAAAATATCACAAATTACCAGCTGCCTTCTGATGTCTTCCAGTCTATGATCGATCAAAGAAACAAGTAAATCTATGCAAATTCTCTTGCATTTTTCTGCTATGTTTACACACTATCATTGTTCCTAGAAGACAGATACAGCAACTAGAATAAGCTTGTGTAGCTAAAGTAAGAGATTATTTATTTGTACAGCTTATACTTTTGCCTTTTGTAAGTCACTTTGCTTAGCAGCTTGAGAACGATCAACTCTCCCATATTTATCAGGGGAAAGAAGCCTCTGCAAAGTTAGCTGCTGTTGAGAACACTCCCCAAAGAGCTCAGCACCATGACTGCATAAGAAAATAGCAAGGTGCTGCAGGATATTCCAAGACTGTTCCTCACTCAATGTTTTACTCTGCAATGATGCTGCTTTTCCATTGGCTTAGTCTGGATGACAAGTAATGCTGCAAAAATTAACACAATACCACCCTATTTTTGTTAGATGCAGTGCACACAAAACTTTTTTTTTTCCCCCGAGAGTGACCTTTTCGAGGTCTGATCAGTCTTAGAGTTATGTGGATGAGGAAAAACGAGCAAGATAGAAGCAACTTTTTCCAGAAATACCAGTAAGTGACTGACGGTGAAGTAACTGGCTGATTAGTTACCAGCAAGGTGCACAGGAATTAAAACACCCTGCTAAGTTACCACACTTCCATACATAGAAGAAAGCAGAGCATAATTTGGGACTCTGCTATGAGTCAGGTGCCAGCTGGACATACCTGGATGCCAGTGCTTAAATACTTGGTACTAAATGACTCAGTACCACGGGTGCAATGGGTTGACCTTGGACTCTCGCCCAACCTCCCTCTCACTCCCTTTCCTCAAGAGGGGAACAGGGAGAAATTAGATGAAAAAGGTCATCAAGATAAATACAGGGAGATCATTCACCAATTACCATCACAGGCAAAATAGACTTGGGGAAAATTAATTTATTGCAAATTAAAATAGAATTGGGTGATCAGAAAAAGAAATTGAGCACCTCCCCACCCCACCTTTTCCCAGGCTTAGCTTCACTTCCCGCTCTTCTACCTGTCTCCCCCATCCCCAGGTGGGATTAGGAATGGGGGCTACAGTCAGTACAATTCCTCTCTACATCTCCTTCCTCCTCACACTTTTCCCCTGCTCCACTGTGGGTTCTCCACAGGCCACAGTTCCTTCAGGAAAGATCCAGATGCTCCAATGTGAGGTCTTCCACAGGCTGCAGTGTGAATATCTGCTCCAGAGTGGTATCTTCCAGGAGCTGTAGGGGAATACTGGCTCCACCATGGTCCTCTCCACGTGCTGCAGAGAAATACCTGCTCTGGTGCCTGGAGCAGCTCCTCCCCCTCCTTCTCTGACCTTGTTGTTCGCTCTGCTATTTCTCACTCCTCTGCCTGTCCAGCATCTTTGCTCTTTCTTAAATACGTTTTCACAGAGGCACCACAAACCTCACTGATGTGCTCCACTTTGGCCTGTTGTGGGTCTGTTGCAGAGCTGGCTGTGTTTAGCACAGGGCAGCCCCTGACCTCTTCTCATAGATGGCCACCCCTGCAGCCATCCCCAACTACCAAAACCTTGCCATGTAAACCCAATGCACAGGGCTACCAGGTCTGGAAGTGTCAGACCAGAATATTTTGGGAGTACTTCAGAGATGGCCCACAGACACTGGAGGAAAGTAAGAAGCTTTCTTAAATAAGGACAAGATCATCCAGACATCTTCAGTGGCAGAATCTTTTTTCAGTATTGAGGTAGCACTTAGCTTGGATCTGCTCAGTGCAAAAAAATGCTTCTAGTGATCCAAAAAATAAACCTTACTCCTTCCTCTCAAGTCCAAGAATCATTGCCGTAGTAAAGGAATAAGACTGTCTTGTTTTATTATTTAGATCATTCATTTTAAAGAGAACTACTGGAAATACAAAGCACTTGCCTAAACAGAAAATGAACCTGAAGTATTTATATTTAGGTCATTAACTGCTTCACAGGATTTGATTTAATAAGATTTCAACTTCAAGGACCCATCAGAGCAATGTACAAATTTAAACTTCCTCCTCTGTTACTGCCACTTCATTTGGAAATTGTAACAGGAATTATAAATAGCAAATAATAAAAGAATTGCACAACAGTTAAAAGACACTACTAAGAGAACCATGGTATAGCTTTTATAAGTCTCCAGACTCTTAGACACAGAATAATGTATTTAAAAAAAAAATCATCTAATTTAGAAATTTCACAATTCCCTACTGTAAGCATGTAACACTAATATATCCAACCTTTCTTCAGGAAAAGGACAGAAGTGAAGGGTAGGTAGAAGAATAATAATACACAGTCCCTGACAATAGTTAATAGAACTTTTAATGAATCATTGCACCTAGATCACAATGCAAATAAATAGAGCAGGCTGACTTTTTCCATCTTGATCTTCTTTGCTTGTTTTGCCACCACTACTGTGGAAAGCTAAGATAGCTCAAAATTGGTATGTTCATGGGAAACAGGAAGTGCCATACAACTTCCCTGGTAGGTAAGATGGCTTGAAACTTTTCTCCAGCTACAGTCTTGTTTCAATACTTCCTCTCACTTCAGTAGCTCTAAACTTCACAGCAAGACTACTATCTTTAACATCTACAAAGCACTCCAGCAAACATGGCAGTGTAAGTGTTGAGAACCTACAATATCTTACAAAGTTTTACATAGTAAACTATGTAAACTATTTTAGCCTCAGATGTTTTGCTGAAGACACATAATTCTACACTTGCTGTTCACCCTCATTGTAAGAACAATTCAAGTGATATAAAAAAAAAAAAAGACTAAAATACCTCAACCTCTCTATACTTTAAGGGTTTTTTTGGACAGAAGATCAATGGATTTTCAAATAGCTGAGGGTGGCAGCAGAACTTTCTTCCTGTCACTGCCCCATTCACCCTCTGCCTTCCCTTTCACTCCTCAAAGGTTTATTTGGGTTCAGCGAGGATCAGAACCTGTCTTTGGGGACTTTGATCCCTCATGGACATTTTAAACTAGTTATTCTTTATAACCAGCTGTTGAAGTAAGCAACATGCTATAGTGCTGATATCAGGAAAGTACTTTTTATTACCCTTGCAAAAGAAATCTGCTTCAACCTGGCTGATTATAAATCTCAAAATCTGTAATTCATCCACAGCTGAGGTATGTCAAAGCACAACAGATATTTTCTCAGGATTTAATCTGCACAAGGTATTCACTAAACCCAGGCATGAACTAGTTTTCCCTGACCACGCAGAATAAAAGCAGGAATTCCACAATTTCTTAATATGTTTCTGCTGTCAAAGAGAAGGGATGCTTAAGATTTAATCTGGAGTAGGTATGTTTAGCAAGGTAAATCCATGTCAGAATCCGCTCCCCCCCCGCCCAAGGACATGTCATCTAATTAAAGACTGCACTGTTAAGTACACACGTATGAAATCTACTCTCATGCTGACCAATGTACATTTTTTAAAAAACTTAATTCTGCAGTTCTACCTTCTTTTAACTTTAGTACAATATGTGACATACAGGTAAACTTTTCCCTTTGGTCTGCAATACTACTGGATTAACATGGACCCTTACATCTGTGAAAGACACAAGCTCCTTTTGCCACTGCTTTCAGTTGCACATGAGAGTCACAACTCTTCCTGAAAATTGCTGCTAATCCAAATCAAGTTCAAAGTCCAAAACACTCTTGTGATTATATTGTTAGCAGTTTTGGATAGCAATATTCCTCAAGGCAAAGAAATTATTTCCTTTTTGTAAATGATAGTGAGACAGACTTTTTTTATTTTTCTAGCTTTACTCTCAAGTTTGGAAAGTTGCACTGATCTATAACGATTAAGACATGAAGTATGGAAATTTCCTCCCAAATTAATCTTCTCTTTCCATCATTCTAACCAGTCTGTATTTAAAGAACTAAAGTGTCCAAGGGCTGACACAGACAGAATGACCTTTGCTCTCTGAAATTCCAGTATCTTTCTCTTTTCTCAGAAGGCTTCTTAATAGCCATTTCTTAAACAAAATCTTGAACCACTGTTACCTATGACAGCCACAGGTGAGCTCACTTAGATTCAGTATTCTAAAGCTGAGAAATTCCAGTGCCACTTATTTAACACACGCACTCAGAAATTAGAATATTTATCCATTAACACACAATATGAAAAGTGTTTTTACAAAGGGGGGGGGGGTTGTGTGTGGTGTGGGGTTTTTGTCATTTTTGGTTTGTTTCGGTGGTTGTGTTTTTTATTTTTTTTCTTCTTTTTACAGTTCTTAACATTTATACATTTTCCTTTAAACACCAGGAAGAGTTAATTAAATGTATTAAGTGTTAAGTTGATGCAATGTCAATTTTCCTTCAACCTTATTTTTATCACATAGGATGATTTTTTTTCCTATATAGTGATTACTACTTTGGAAAGACAAAACATATAGGTACCTGACACAGACACATTATTTATTTTTTTTAAAGGAATAAGATATAATAAAGCAATAAATGACAGCAAAATACAGATAAGCAGATACAGAAATTTACCTTGCTGAGTATTCTGTTCTTGAGTTCGATTCACAGTGAGGTCTAGAGGGCTATCCTGTTCTTCCTGAAGGGAGCTTTCCGTTTGGTTCATTTGGATGCTTTTACATATCAGACTTGGTTCAAACGATGAACCGTTTCTGTTCTCTTGAATTTTGCTACTTTTTGAAATGTACTCAATCGCAAACTGACGGATCATTTTTTTCATTAATTCCTGAGCAACTAGGGGAATGTTAGGATCACAGTTCTGAGGAAGATCTAGGAACAAAAAAAAATCAAAACAAAAACACAACAACACAGGCAACAGATGTATTAAAAAAACCCACTTAATTACTTTTTCTTTAAATAAATACTTCCTATAAGCACAATAAATGTGTGTAATAAATACATGTGTAATGAACACATTAATTCAGATGTCTAGTAAGTTTTTCTTATAAGCATTCCTAACTGGAGGTCACTTGGAAGAACATGTTTAGCATATATCAGTAATTTTTACCTTATTCCTGTCACAGCATGCAAGACTATGTGGTTAAATAAATAAGGCAAGTATGGGAGTCAGAATCTGTATTTATTGTTGAGTATTGTTTTCATTTGCAGACTGTTCATTTTCAGTTTTGAAAACAAAGAATTTTGAATAAAAACAGTGAAAATTAAATAAAGCTGTGAATTAATACATAAAGAAGTTACTTTCAAAGAACAACTATAACTAAAATAATTAATTTTAAAGTGTTTTATAGATTAGTTCTTTTCATAACATAGAACAGTTGGACTTTTGAAGAGCTGATCTTCACCTACATATTGGATTATAAACCCCATTGCAGATTCAGGATTGCAATGTCAAAACAGTTATGATGCTACTTGAAATGTCCCATACAACCTATAGTAATACAAGCAATTGAATATTACAATGAAGTTCTAAATTTTTATCTCGCAGGATTTTCAGGACGTTTCCAAGACATTTTCAAAGTGCTACCAATGAAAACATTTAAGAGAAAAGCTTTATTTCCTATTCTAAACTATATATATGCTATTTTTTGTTTGTGTATGTAACAGTCCCACGGAAAGAAGTGTTTCATTTTAAAAACACAAAAATACTAGAAGGAACAAGCATGAGATACCTATGACTTTATTTTAATATTATCTGTCAGCTAGAACCTCTTGTCAGTTAAAGCTCTTATTAACAAGCATAGCTGAAACTGCATTTGTGAATCACTGAAAAAAAAAAAAAATCCTAATATAAATAAAAGTACCAGAAAGATCAACAAAATAAAGATATGTAACTTGGCATAAATAACACTGTAATTAAGAAACTCACTTAAAGTAAGCTGTTAGTTAGTCATCAATGCAATAATACATTGATGACTGCAATACCTCATTTCACAAGACAAGCACAATTGCCCATACTCAAAGATCTATGTTCTTCCTTAAAGTGGCAGCAGTAGTACTCATTTCACTATCCCACTCTTCCTTCTTCCCTTCAACTGTACACACACACACCACAAAAAATATCCTTTTCAATGTTTTAACCACTGCCTATCCTTGAGTTCATAGGTAATGAGTGAAACAGATTTCATCAAGAAGGGACAGAGATTTAAAGTAAGTATGGAAGTGATACAGAAGAATTAGCTTTTAGGTCCACCTTGATTGCCTGAAAGAAATGCCAAAGGACATGGTAGCAGTTACTGGGATACTTTAATTTGTCTGAAACAGATAAGACAGATGATAAACTGAGTTTTGTTTTCATGGAAGTGGAGAAACTAAAAGGACTGTACCAGGTAGATATTTGCACATAAAGTGTAAATTCCCTAATTTCTGGAGGATCGGAGGATCACACAGCGTATTTGCTCAAGCATTTTATGTCAATGAAGCTTTATCCATCTATTGGGCAAGACAGTGACCACTGAGACAGATCAAAGAATGCTGGTTAAGTTTAGGATGAGTGCATATAAGATTTTTTTGTTTGCTTCAGGTTTATTCAAAACATACTCCATTTTGAGAATTCATCTTCTCCAACAGAGTATTGCAAGGAATTACAAACATGCACGTATGCGATCTGCTGTCTAAACCATATGAAAGGGCAGCTGACTGTTCAGATGCTTCTTGTCGATATCTTTTGGTTGCCCTTTCAGTAATGCTTTATGACATAAGGTAAAGCTCCAACATTTTCAAAGTGACTATATGCTAGACGTCTTGGCTTCAAGAGACCTTACGCAAGGCATAACAGAACAAGCCTGCTTGTTGAAGCTCTATCTTCTGACAATCTTTCAATCAGATCTCTACCAGGATTTCTAAAATTGATAGGATTTTCTAGAGAAGAGGTATGAGGTGAAATTCTAAATGATGGAAGATACCTACGAAGAAAGTGATCTCTCCCCATCATGTAACAACCAAGCACAGGTATTCTTTGTTTATTGGTATTTCTCGATTCTTAAAGAATGAATCCAGTAAATGTTCAACCAGAATTTTATCACCTTAGAGACACAGTTACAAGAAAAGAAAAAATTCAACAAAAGATATTGAAGCAGTAAGGCAATAGGTGTAAAAATGCTAATGTATATGCAAAAATAACAAAAGAACAAGGAAAATTAAGAGATGAACTTGAAAACCTGAATTATCTAGCAATAAAAATAAGTGTCTACATGACAGGGGAATCATAGCTTCAGACAATGAAAACTACTGATCAATAGCTTAGCTTAAAAACACCAAAACAAAGCCAAACACAAGCAAACAAAAATCTGACAGCAAGTAATCAAAACACTCATACAAAACAAAACACACAAAACACCATCAACACTCAATAGTCTACCAGGTATCTGATCTGGAACGACCCTGCTTATATAGAGAAATTAGTTTGTTGCGTGCACCCAAGAAAAGCTTCTTAGAAGATCTCTGGAGAACAGGCGATCATCAGTGCAAATGGGAAAGATGGTTATTTTACATCCTGGTATGATCTGTACCTTTAAAAAGCAAAAGATCATAGAGGACAGGAGATGCCTACCATTAGCTGGAAAACTCAACAGCCTGGAATATTAATCACCTTCCCCAGCATCAATTATAAAACTGCAAGACAAAGCTCATTCAAAACTGCCAAGTTTCTATTGCCTTTCTATTCCACTTCAGACTCTTCACACTGGTAATATCCAAGCATGAATTGCTTTAGACACTTGCAGGTGAAGCTCGCTTTTTCATTAGGAGCAAAGTAATCTTTTGACCTATTTGGAATAATAAAGGATTTATTATTTTGCCCTTATAATATTTCTATAATATCAGTTTTATTTTTTTCCTCATGATTTCCAAATGCTCCCTATGGAAGAATAAATGCAGCAAAAATTCTTATATATTCAACGGCTAAAGCTACTGGCAGTTTACAGATTTTAAATTAATTTAATCTAAAAACCTAATACTAGGGAAAAATAAAAAGAGGTTTCTTGGAGCATATAATCTGGAAGATGTGCTACAGAGGTGCATCTGAAGTGCTCCTGCTGCTAATGCACATTCAATCTAAAGGGCTAGACCACAGTTAAGTCTAAGTTTAATGGCCATAAATGCAAATAGCATCACTATCACATCTTCAGTATCGACCGTTCTATTGTATCAGTAATTAAATCGTAATTCATGTTGGAAGGACTTTGGGAGGTCTCTATAAAACTGCCTGCTCAAAGCTGGGTCAACTGAGATCCAATCAGGTTGCTCTGGGTTTTATCCAGTTAGGTCTTGAATACGTCCATGGACAGAGACTGTACATCTCTGGGTAGCCTGCTCCACTGCTTGCCTTTCCTTATTTTTCCTCACGTGAAAAAGAACTTCTATTATGAGGAAAAAGTAATTTAGAGTACTTTGAAGTTAAAAATCATTTCCAACAGCTCTCCAAATGATATATATAGAACAGAAAGGAGAAAGACGTTAGATATTCAAAGGAAGGAAGAAAAAGTGATACAATTCCATATACTATTTTCTTTTTGTGCACCATAGATTTTTTGAAAGAAAATAGACTTTTTAAGGATAAATGCAACTTTCATATAATGTTTTATCAATGTAAGACTCTTGAGTGCTCAAAGAGGGTACACAAGTGTATTATATAAAGTCTAGTTACTCACATTCAATGGCTGCAAATCTGTATTACTATACAAGTATGCAATGAAAATATGTAGAGACCTCTAATTTTAAAGTTCACAGTGGTAAAGTTTCACTACACATGGGAAAATTGTAATTAGTCGTATAAAATGTTTAAATACAATTTAATGCATTTTGGGGTAAGAAAAGTATTAGGTCTCTGAACTTAGTATCACTAGCAAATATTTCTTAATTATTATCAGCAGATGGCACCAGATATACTTGGTGTAACGTAAAAAGTTTTTATTCTAAGATGTTTTATTAGAAGTCATGACTATAGCTACTTACAAAGTTTTACATCTACATGCCTACATCTGTTTAAACTTCTACGTTTCATATAGTTGATTTACAACACAAGGCAGCTGTATTTACTCCATGGATCATGTACATACACACATGCTACTTCAAACCCAGCAGAACCGTCTCTAAGGATTTGGAGTAAAAGGTAGCTTTGATGTTCGTCTAGTTCCTGTCAGATCACTGTAGACGTCCTGATATTATTAGGATAAGAGAAGGCTGAAAGACATTTGTATGATATAATCTGATATTTTCTGCTTGTGATTGTCAAGATTACAGTCAGAAGGCAAGAGAAGGCAGTAATAAAGATGACGTGTAATTATGACTAATTGCAATAATTTATTTTAATTCAAAGCTAGCATTTAGGACTAAGACTTCCACAGTTTATGTACTGCACCACCTCGTAACTATTCAAATCCATATTCTTAACTATTCTGTACATTAACACTATGTGTGATCATTACTGTGCATATTATAGTGTGCAATGCACAAAGTAACAACTGATTTAACTAATAGTTCAGACTTACACCAGTATATGTCAGGACAATAGACAAGGAGTTAAAAGCTCCTAAAATAGTGCTCCACAATAGTATTCTATTTCTTGAAAAACAGATTTTTTTTTTTTTTTAATTAAAAAGTTAAAATAGTGACTTAATTTCTTTTCTGATATGATACCAAAAGGCAGTGGAAATTGGCAGGGAATCACAACCCTCCTTGTACCTTACAATCCTGCTGTGTGAGTAGCAGAACTAAGAACACCTGGTTGCTTATCAGCATGCTTCCTGTAGTCACTCCAGCTATTCTTGCCTTTTCACAAAAAGGCCATGTTTTCTAGAAAAACCCCACCTCAACAGCCACCAAACTGTCCCAGCTCTACGCATAAACTTGTCCAGCTCACCATCAGATCACCAGCAATTTAAAATACAGCAATTTATTCTGAGACATGTATCATGATCACTTTAGTTAACTTGACTGATCAATGAACAGAAGAATAAGGGTCAAGTTCACTCTTGTTCTTGTAAACATTCAAAATTTTTCTTTACTCAGATGGTAATGTTCATTACTCTGTATACAGTAGAATCTCTAAGGATTTTCTTAAACATAGTTGAAAACAACCAAAAAACTCAAAAGTCAGTGAAGACAGTAACACTGGCAGGCAGGCAACACAAAAAGCAGGTTTTACTTCCTTAAGAAAGCAGCTGAAATCCTGCTAAACATTCTTTCCTGATGAACTTGAGGAACAGGGATAGCGAGGCTGTCATCCAAGTTTACTGCACAAGCTGTGACAGTTCTCTGTTCTTACAGAAAACCTTCCAGATTTTGAAAGGACAAATTAGCTTTCTTAAAATTATTAATAAAAAGGAACTGCAGGTACTGGACCAAGTAGTTTGTACACCTCAAAACTATATCTCAGTAACACCTTATTTTTGTGGCCTAAGATTATGTGTGCAAGGTTACATTTTCATTGGTTTGCCAAGTTATACATACACCATCCAAGAGGCATAACCAGCTCATGCCATCTATGTATCTCTAAGATATTACTAAGCAAAGAACAGGAGAACTCAGAGAGTTACATGCAGGTACACAGTATGGTGTAAGAATGCCATAGTTATGAATTGAAGTATTTTAGAATATGAGACATACCTAGAAACAAGGAATAACTTCAAAAAAGCTTACAGGGAAATTGTTTTGGTATGAAAAACATGGCACTGAAGAAACTTAGAGCTGCCCAGAGAAACTGGAAAATTCAAATCATTCTGACCTGTTTTTACTCCCTCTGATTTTGTGCCTCAATTTCTTAATTTCTACAGAAGTTTTTCATGTTTCTATCTTCTCCTGGTGGATCATGTCCTGAAGATAGAACTCAATTCACAACTGTGAATGTATTTAAATGACCTTTTCTTTTATTTTGTTTTTTTGTTTAAACAGGTCACATTAATATTGCATGGCAAGAAAAAAAAGCTTCCAGGAACATACAATGTGGATCACTAGAAACCCAGAAAATTAATAATCCACAACCAAAACGCCTCATCAAGCTCTTAAACTATGGTTCTGTCATGTAATGATGATTACATACACCACATTCTATAATATTCACAGTAAAAAACTCCAAAAAACTAATATGTAAAGCACATCATGGTTTTTCCTCATAACTGTTTCTCTGACAAAAGAGAATGGATGTATTTTATTGTTATGTAAGTGGAAAAGTTATCACAGTCTACTCTGCTTACAGCACCAAATGGTTAAAGACAGGTATCATACCTCAGAAGAAAGCATCTGGTTTTCAGATATATTCTTTAATGGAAATAATCAATGTTTAATGACAAAAATTACTTTGGATTTACTGAGGTGTCTGCCAAGGACAGGACTTTTCTACAGACAACTACCTACCAAACTGGTCTTTCACTAACACATAGTGAAGATAGGCTCCTAATAGGAAGACTTTGTTACTTATAGCCTCTCAAGAGTTTACCTATCTTGGCAGTAATTCTATCATCCTCTTAAAAGGAAAAACGAATCATCTTTGTCTAATATTCTACAAACAAATCCTTATCTGTGAATGCCTGAAGGTTGTATGCTGTAAACAATGATATAACCTGGCCACGTTTCGAGATCTTCTGAGCTAGTTTCCTGATGTCAAAAAAACCCAAACAACCAACTCTCAAAATTAGTCTGCAAATTCAAAAATCCAGTCATATACTAACTTCTTCTAAAATAAAAGCATAATGAGACCAATAAACACAACTCTCAAATGTGCTTACCAGTCTTAGAAGTTGTTCACAGAGGCCCTAAGTGAAACTGTGCTCATTACAACAGTAAGAGACAGTATGTGATCTTGAGGAGTTTGCAATCAGAAGTAGTGAAACAAATGTTACTTCCCTTTTAAAGCCAGCCAGCCAACAATTCTACTTTTTTTTTTTTTTGGACAATGAAAGGGCATCTGTTTTAGTACCAGGCGTAAGAACTGTTCCTTAGGTTAAACAATTACTTGAAATTTTTTGACTCCTTTTTTTCCTAAGTTGATAACTGATCTCAAAAACCTACAAAAATTCAGAAAGCAGACTTCGGATTTTCCTAGTAAAACTCATCATTTTCCTCCTACAAAGCCAAGACAATTACTTAAATAGCTCATAAATTGATTTCACACGCCCTTTGCAGATATTAAGTTTTTTTTGCTTTTCACTTCCCATAATTTGAACAACTTAAGAAACTTTGCTGGAACCTGAACTGAAGCAATATTCTTGGAAAACTCTTCAGCAAAGTACCATTTACCCAACAATACACAAGTCCTTCAGAGAATCACAAAAACAATCGGAAAAGACTTTATTTTTATTTTTCAATAGACAAAACCTTTTTAACCTAGCATTACTGATCTGGCAGATCAAAAAGTCTAAGGAAGATGTTAAAAGCCAAATGCTCTTTGCGAAAAACTTCACAGAAGTTAGTCACTCTGGTAAGGTGAGGTCATGACAAGTTTTACTTCTCCCATGATAAAAGGTTTTCTCAAGGAGAATTAAAACACAGCATCTCCAGCAGAAGCATAAAGCAAGGGAATGGTGAAAAACACGGTACATCAAGACCAAGGAAAGATCTGAGAAAGTAGAAATTGAAAGGAATTAAAACACCTGCCTAGGAAGACGCCATGCAACTGGGCCCGTGATGAAAATATAGTAAGAATTTCAGAAGTGATGAGGTGGCAGCTTCTCTGGACATTTTATTTTGAATGGAAAACAGCTGGTTTTAAAGAAAGCCGAGGAACGAACATGGACTCACAATGCTGTTGCACTCCATTCAAAGTTCCTTAAAGCCTTAAACAAAACGTAGGCTGAACAGACAGATGCTCTGTACAGAAAAAGATCCCACTCACCTCAGGTTCAAGATCATAGTAATCTTCTCCTGCTACATCAAGGTAAAGGGAAGAAAATTAACTTTTTTTTCCCTCCCACCCATACGAAGAAAGAGAATGTGCTTGACTCTCCAATGCTTTATTAGAGCAAGAGAGGGCTGTCACCCTAGTCAGCTATTTTGATGTTCAAGTACATCTACCAAACCCAAGAAAAACCTGTGAAAGTTGAAGTTACTGAACAGAGCTGCATTCACATTCCTTACATAGAAATTTAAGGAAGAAAATGAGTATTTTTGCTGCTGTTGACAGCAACTAGCTAAGTAACTTTCATGGATCAAGCTGACTTATCAGTCACTCATGTACTGCCTATAACTTGCTGAGTGTCAAAGAACAAGGATAGTCAAAGAATGGATGAGTTACTAAATACTATATTTTGACAAGAACTTTCAGCCTCTGACTTGGATGTGTTTGAAGTAGCACCATTTGTGCGAGAAGATCCCAAATCCCATTTTGTAATCTGTGAGACACATTCTCTAACAGTCTTCCCGCTGAAAACTAGAAGTGAAAGTTTAGGAACACAAAATGTTTAAATGCTTATAATTCCAGAGAATGGCACCTGAAGTTGGCATGAAAACAAAACAGCAGCTCACGGTAAAAAAACCAACAAAATGTAATGAACAGGGATTCAAGAGAATAACACACAATGCAACAGAACTAACAGCAATGGCAAGTAGGAAGAGTAGTGCTTCATTTGGTGATTCAAGTAAGCAAAGAAAAAGATTACAGAAAACCAAAGGAATATAGAAGAGAAGCAGCATTCAGTAGATAAACTACTTAAGAATCAAAATAAATGCTAAATCATTCGATTCTTCTAGATTTGTGTCATATCTCTTAATATAAAAGACATGTTTTTATTACCTTTCTTTCGAAAGAGTGCATTTAGATAGTTTTCTGCTTGGCATTCAATCTTATCAGTGTTGGACTGGCCCTGAGATGACAGTTCCTCTGTAGGCGTTGACTGTGAAGAACCGATGACCGATGCACGATCCTAGAAGACATACAAAGATTGTAACATCTTTCAGAAGTTAGTCTACTTGTAGTACAATATACAGTTAAGTTATTGAGATAATAAGAACCACTAAAAAGATATTTACTATAAAGCCAAACCTTCTCACTCCCTCTCATAGCCAAACTACCTTAAGTCAAAAATGCAGTATTAACCTATTTGTAAAATTCCATTCTCCGATTCTTACTTTCATACCAAAAACTGGGTGTTGGGAAGTCATGCTTGGTATCACGTTCATACTTACACTGACTGTTTCTTTGTGTAAATTACAAAAGGAACATTTCTCATCCATAGACCAGTCAGTTAGCTCTTCTGGCTCACAGTCTTAAAAGAAGAAAAAAAGTTAGATGTTTTAAACAAGTAAAAATGGATTTTGAGAACAATATACACATGCTACAATTCTCTTAAATAAATTCCATCATAATCTAATATACATTTATTGGTACAATGTAGTCAGTAGCATTCAATTCTTCAGATATTTCTAAAGTCTTGTGTGGCTCACATGGCTCAACGTTCAAATAGCAGAGGGCATGTTTCTTAAAAGGAAAGGTAAACTCATACATTTCAATTGATTACTTATCACAGTTACTGGAGGCATATGAATACTGTAAATCAAGCTCTGAATTCAGTTGTCATTCCTTTTAACAAAAGTGTGCAAACTTGTAGCAAACTAAGCTAGGAATTAGGATACAGACTCCTCGCCATTTGAGCTACGCGTGTTGTACTTTAATTTATTTTATACAATCACTACAAGTAAATCAAAACCCTATACTCACCTGTAGCACTTTATTTAGAAAACTTTAACTTTATACGTTTTATCAGAAGACGTACTTTGGTCTTGAGGGAATATAGGACTTAAGCAGATCACCTATATCAAGTCCAGTCTTCTACTGAATGCAAACACGCCATCTATTTTCTTTAAACAAGTTATTAAGCTCCATTTCAAAAGTTAAGAGTCTTCCACCACATACTCTTCCTGAGCCACCAATCGCTTTAAAGCTTTTCCCAAACCAACCGTGTTAACAGTTAAAATTAACCTTCTAATTTCTTTTTTACGTTTACTTATGGCAAGTTATTCCAGTTTGCTTTTTGTGGCAATGTTGTTCTTAAACAGTTATTGTTCATGGGTGTTTAGCACCTTGATGTATTTACAGAGAGTATCATTATCACCTCTTTACACTTCATTTTGCTAGGCTAATCTAGGCCACCCTGCTTTCTCTCATGAGATTCAATCCCATCTTTTCTGCACCATTCTCATTTGAACAGGTGACCAAGATCTCAAGATGATGCCTTTCTTTTACATTTACATCAGACTTACTTAAACTGTAGGCAGTACTTTTCCTACAATATCCTAGTTGTGCACAAGTCTTTATCACAGCTGCAGCGTTTTGGCAGGTGAATCTGAACCTGATTAACTACACCACCAACGGCCTTCTCCATCCCATTCATTTCCAGTTCACGCTCTTACAACCTAAACAGCTTCCCCCCCGCCCCCCCCTTATTAAGTACCAAATATGTTTCCTCCTTTTCTCTGTACCACTAAATTACAATCACAGTTCTGTTAGGAAGGTTCTTGAGGTTATCTGCTTTCAGTAACACACTGTGGTGGGTTGATCTCAGCCGGCTGCCAACCCCCACCCAGCCTCTCTCACTCCCCCTGCTCAACAGGGTAGAGGGAGAAAACAAGATGGAAAAACTTGTGGGCCAAGAAAAAGACAGGGAGACCACTTACCAATTACTGTCACAGGCAAGCCAAACTCAACTTGGGGAAAATTTATTTCATTTATTACCAATAAAAATAGATTTGCACAATGAGAAAGGCAAAACTAAAACCACCTTACCACCCCCCCTTCTTCCCTGGCTTCAAATTCACTCCTTCATTCCTGCCTCTTATGCCTCCTTGCCCACCCGAAACAGCACAAGGAGGATGGGGAACTAGAGAGACGCAGTTCCTCTCTGCTGTTCCTTCCTCCTCATGTTTTTCCCCTGCTCCGGCATGGGGTCCTTCCCACAGGCTAGAGGCCTTCATGAACTGCTCCAGCGCAGGTCCTGCCCACAGCTGCAGCTCTTCATGAACTGCTCTAGCATGTGTGTTTTCCACAGGGCACAGTCCTTCAGGAAGGGACTGCTCCACAAGCCCACAGTTCCTGCCAGAAAACCTGCTCCTATGTGGGCTCCTCTCTACAGGCTGCAATTCTTGCCAGGAGCCTGCTCCAGCATGGGCTCTCCATGGGCTGTAGCTTTCTTCAGGTCATCTCCACCTGCTCCACTGTGGGATCCTCTGCAGACTGCAGTGCAATTATCTGTTCCAGTGTGGTCCTCCATGGGCTGCAGATTCTACCTGCTTCACCACGGTCCTCTCCATGAGCTGCAGGGGAATATCTCCCTCAGCACCTGGAGCACCTCGGTTCCCCTCTTCCTTCTCTGACTGTGCTGTCTGCAGGGTTGTTTCCCACTCCTCCCCCAACTGCTGAGCTTTTTACTCTTTCTTAAATATATTATCACATAGGCACCATCAGAAATAAAATGAATCTGAAAAAATTAGGTTCTTAAGCACAAACATAACCCAAGTAACTCTGTATTATTATTTAGATCTAGTTTACTCAGCTCTAAAATGCTAATTTAGAACAGAATTCTGCATTAACAATGTGTTACATGCTTCCAGGGATGCAACCCAGCAGTTTTGACAGGTTGGACAGCTGATGATCAAAAGCAGACATGGGATTTTTCTTGATTGGACAGTAACAAAAAAAAAAAAGAGTTATTTTTTCTGAATTAATCTAGCAGTCCCATCCTGTTAGAGCTATTGCTTTAAGATGGCCACAGATGAAAAAAAAATCCACACTATTTCATAAAAAGTTCATGTTTTCATGGTTTTCCTTACAACCACAATAAATCTACTTATGAATGTTGGGATTCTGCACAGAACTCCAAGACAGGTTTTATATTTTCAGAGAAATTCTTCTGCCTTGGAATCCCGAAGTTCCACTGTTAAAAGCTTAACTAGAGAGCAGTCCTTGTGTGTCACCAAAAAAGCAAACCTTGAGAGACATCAGCTCTCCATAACACTAAATTTATTCAAAGTATAAACCACGTACAACATAACATATTAAGTATACCAGCGAGCTAAGCAAAACTGCCATCAGATAGCAGATATATACCAGATACATCAGATGCCAGGCATCCAGCCTCAGGTCACCACCACAGGAAACATACTGAGGCCAGCATTAGTTTTTAACTGCAGACAGACAACCATACTCTCCGAAAGATCAGAGGCACAGGTGGCACTTTAAGCAAGACAAGTTTTCTCTTAGCTGCATTCAACTTAGGACCATGATCATCTCCCCTCCCCATTTTATCTTGCTTGCTTGCTGATGAAAGATTTGCTGACAACCTACAACACTAGCCAGCCCATGAAAAAGTTGAGACTGTGCAAAGAACATTTTAATACTAAGGATGGTACAGATTATTACTTGAAATCAAAGTCAATTATTTAGTACAAAGCCATTAAACCTATTTCCATTTTTTAAGAATAAAATGGTGAACTTTGACCACTACTACTTTTTCATTTCTTAAGCCATTCAAATCTTTGTACCCCCAAACCATTCTTCCCAAAAAGTCATGCTGAATTAAGCATAAGACAGACATCTGTAGTACTGAACAGACTCTTAAAATGTGAAATAATTGTCTAGTACATCTAAAGAAGAGGTAGCCTACAAAATTCCAACCTTACTTTCCAGTATTTTCTGCATTATTATAATAATGTCCCGATAAAATTTTCCAGCTATTTGTCACAATTTTGACCATCATCCCCTTTCTTTTTATATGGCACTACTGCTTCCTAGTAAGTACATTAGAATATCTGAGGTGTTTATCACGTTCCTTCACGTTTTTAGTTTCACAAAAACTTGAATGATATTAGACAATCATGTTTTTAATATAATTTTTCACCCCATTACTTTATATATAAATAAATATTCCAAAACAACCTAAGGAAAAATAGAAAACACCCTCAAACCTTCCATCCTGTATAAAGAGATGGGAGGTTTTTTTCCTGGCAGAGAAAGAATGATGAGAGCTGCTTTTCTCTCACAAGACACTGTTTTTCCTCTGTCTGTAAGAGACCAGAACTGCAGCCTGTAATCCCCCCCAAAAATACACAAATACCAGATGATTAGAAGAAAAGTCTTCTAACAGTTTAGCTAAATAGCTATAAGTAGAATGTAAAGAATAACGATTTACATGTGAATCTACTTAGCTGAAAATGGGTATAAGCAAAGGATTAGAAAGCCCTAAGTATTCAATGACACAAGAAGCCTCAAGCTCGCTCAGAGCATGACCGGTCAGATGCCAAGATATAGAACTTGACACCTTTGCAACCAGAAGCTGCACTATCAAAGCAGTTAGGAAAAAAAAAAATGGTGCTGAATAATGGAGGTGATGAGAACCACTTAAGCAAGCCCAAGGTAAGTCCTACATATACATCATATAAGAATTTCAAGATAACGAAAAAATCTTGCTATGTTCAGGTAACTATCTGTTGCTATGGGTGGCTATTGCAAGTTAATTAGTTTGGCTTCTCAGCAAGATCGTTTCTGATGTTTACAAGATATTTTCTTGGAAAAGTAAAGAACCTAGTAAAACTGAAGTGTACTGTTTACCATTTAGATTTGTTATTACAATTTATTATTCTCTCAAGCAACTTTGACAGAATACAATACAATAATTAAAGCTATGTATCAAATACTATTTCAAGACAGAACTAAGGAGGAAATGTATCAATTACCACACTCCTGTTACATTTTATGCACATTATTAATTTTTTTCTATGTTACAAACAATACATAAAACCAACAACGTAAGAGAAAAAAATGCTATTGTAGCTAAGCAGCATGTATTTCAGCCGGTTCTCACACATTTCTGGATAAGAAAGCCATATAATTTCTTGAGGTTTGTTCAGAGAAACACACACTCATAATGAGGCATAATGCTGCATGTTGACAATACTGGTTCAGTGGTTATGATGAGACAAATGGACACCTTACAAGAGGCAGTGATTTAGGCATGTTGCTAAGAGTCTCAAAACATGGGTTCTGGTTCTGATTCTACCAATGGTTTATTCTGGTAACTAAGGCAACTTATTTACGTTGCACCTTAGTTTCACTATATGTGAAGTGAAAAGTAGCACTTAAGTTGTGACAGTGGAAAGATTTATTACAAATTTTACTTGAGAATTCTGTATTAATCCCTATAATCCAATTCAGACTCAAATTAGAAATAGCCTCACATCCTATACTATAAGGTATACCTCTACTGTTGTACAAAACACGGCAAATTCAAACAGGATTATTTAAGTTACGGATACTATATCTATAAAAATAAACCAAAAATAGTAAGGTAAGGTGGGCATCCTAACCTTACTCTGCTCCATTTCTTCTGCAGTTCCTCCAGAAGTAAAATAAATTTTACAGATGTGTCAAACATGGAAACAGGCTTTAACTCTTGAAAAAAAATCAGGCACATTACTAACACATACTCTTACAAATTGGAAAAAAATAGGTTTAAAACTTTACATTTTAGATAAACATGAATTTAATTTGCAGGACGAAGTCACTGGGGCATCAAATATCAAAGGTCCTCTGCAAACAATGGAAATAGCAGATCTTAAATAGGTTACAAGAAGTCTTCAACTGCACAAGGCAAATAAGCTAAAACTTTTCCCATTAGACAGCTCATATACATGAAGGAACTCAAAAAGGAGCAATATAACACCTTATTGTGAACTAGCAGGTTCCTTTAACTGTAACATTTATATTCTGGTCATTAGCTCAGTATTTTCTGCCTTCTTATACAAAAGGAAAAAAAAAAAGCATCTTGAATTTTCTCTCAAAATGTAAACCCTTTGATGCAAAAGTATAACAAAGCATTAATCACTAATCAGTGTAAAGCCTAATACATAGCAATCCATTAAATTACAACCAGAAAAAAAAAAGATACCGTACACTACCATAACAATGCCCCATTCCCCTTCCAAAGCAGTAATGTGCTTATTTATCACCGAAGATGAAAATAAGCTTTAACCGAAATTTACACATTTCTTAGATGTATTTAAGTCTTACTAGTGGCATGCTTAGCTTTAAGTGGCAAAAAATATTCTTAAAACATCAGTAAAGTGCTATTTCAAGTTCTCCCCCTTTCCCTTGAAAATATGTTATGCATAGGATCCAGACCAAGGAACTTGCACAATATTAAGACGACAAAACCATAATCAAGTTAAAGCAATCATTCCAAACCTATTCTAAGCAAACATAAACAGCATATGCCACTCTGCCTTATGTACTAGCAGTATATAAGTTACATGCTTTACAAATTATACTATCAGATAATAAATTGTAAAGAAATGAAATGGAACATTTTGAAGGTTCGGTAACAGAAAGAACATTTTTTGAAGCCAAGAAAATGAACTTGATACAATACTTCTTTCAACACTTCAAAGCAATTTTGTGCTGGATTTTCCTCCTCTGATTTTGTTAAAGACAGATAAATCATTTCTTACTTAACTAACTAAAGACTCAGGTGTTATTGGCAGCTATTCCAGCAAAACCAAACCCATAAGGCTAGGTCTTATAAGGGTAACGGAAAAAAATATATTTTTTTATATATATATACACATTTAAATATAGATATAATCTCTATATTTTTATATCTATATTTATATATAAACATATATAAAAAGCTTAATTTATATATATAAAAACATGTAAAAAATATATTAAAAGTTTAAATTTTCTTGACCACAACAAGAAAAACCAAACTAGCAATCATTACCTTTCTTTTCTCAATTAATGTCGACAGGAAGCTGAGCAGCTTGTCTTCCCTTTCTAAAAGATGACCGAAAAATTAAGACGGAGATGCAGTATTGCAGAAAAGTAAACCTTTCTCATGAGAGCTTCTCAGGAACGCTTAGCTAATCCAAAATTTCCCTGCATAGGAACAAAACCTAGGTACCGTTTTACCTAGTGTTTTGCCTACACAGAGTATTGACAAGAACATGAGGAAATAAACATTAGAAAGAAAAACAATTGATTATTTCCTTTTTAGAATTCATATATACTTTAAACTACCTTTAGCTAAAAGAAAAACTAGTAAGTGAAGGTCATTGCACTAAAAGCTGGCTCATTTACCTTCAAATAAACTGAGGTCTCTTCGTAGCCTTGGTCCATAAAGCCCTTCTAAAATACTTTCAAAACCTGGAGACAGAAGAAACATTTAAAACAGTAAATCAAAAGTTTCTGAAAAGAAAGCAAATTTGAGAACACTGGCAGCAAGTATTCTGAAATTCTGAGAGCACTTCCAAAAACTGTTACATTTATCACACAAATTATTTACTCCTTCCACTATAGTACTATTCAACAGAATTAGAAGATAAAAATAAGACAAGGCAACTGCCATCTGCACACAATCAGCCTATTAAGCCATGCCTCAACAACCTCATTAGACTTAAAATAACTACCACAGAACCTTAAAGGTGGGAGGATTAGCCTCATAGCTCTACACAAGTGAAGTAGTCTTTCTCTTACACTGAGAACTAGAATCATGTATGGAGGGGGAAAAAAGAAAATAAAAAAGGAAGAAACTGTCAAAATCAGAAATTTCTCATTTATGATCACCTGAAATTACATTAACTGAGTATGCTAACATTCCCACAAATACAAAAAAGAAAGCTTATTTTCCTTATGATATCATAACAGTTCTCTCTACTCCTCCATAACTGTACAAAAATGTTTTAAAATTGAGGATTAGGTAAATTCAATTATTTTTCAGATTTACCAGCTAGTAAAATTTTACCAGTTTTTGGTAAAATCACATACTGTAACAAGCGAGAAGAGACACAGAGCAAACCATAATTAAAAAACCCCCACAACCCAAAAAACCCAAACAAAAAAACAGAAGAGGAGATGCATGACAAGTGATGAAATATGGTGAGAATTTACATCATCATCAATATAACAGAAGCTTTTTTTCAATATAGAAACAGTTTCCAAGTGCCCCCTCTTCTCCCTCCAAATAATAAGCTGATTTTCAACTAAGAGGATAATTCAAAGCAGCGTTTGAAGGTTCTCATTCTTCATACTCATGACCTGTCTGTATTAAAGATGTAGCTATTTTACAGGACTTTGCAAGACTATTTTATCATCATACCACATGAAGGATACCAATATCTTCAGGAAACAACTAACTACCATCAACAAAGAACATTTAGAATCATAAAATTTGCTCATCAGCCATGATGCCCTCTAAGACAGTACAACATACTGCTCTCACCAAAAATGACACTTACTTTTTTGTTTAGAATGTGTGTACACTAGTATAATGAAGAATAAATATGTACCATATCTTAAGTAGCATATTAAATAATATATTAAAATCCTAAGGTAGATGAGAGAAGCCATCTTAACACACAGGTGGTGTTCAGCTTTGACAGGTCACATTTTGTTAAAATTTACCTTTGAATTTCATATTATTTTATAATCTTAATATATGAATTATGTTTTTATTACCAAATGATGTTTTTATTATCAAATGCAATTGATTATAATTGTATTTGCTATAAATCTATGATTTGAGCTATAAAATGTATTTATATATTTTTTTGATTTTCCACTTTTTTTGGTAATAAATATAGCCCTATGCAAGAACACAAATTAAGTGGTAAAACCACTGTCCTCTCACAAATAGATACACACACTTTTTAAACACAATCTACACAAACTAGAAAGCAAAAATCCAAGGCCCAAGCATACAGTAAAAATTACCTTAAAGCATTATCCACTGACTCTTAGATTCAATGTAATATAAATTCACACCATATTAGCATTACACAAATTCCCAGTTCTTCTGGCTTCAAAGGGTTATGGACAAAAAAAAAGTAAGACAGATGAAGAAGTCTGAAGTTAAGAGCAATTCCCCAAACACAACAGTCTGGAAATATAAAACACACTGTGTATTATGATGATCATTAGTATTATAAACTGCAAAGCAACTTCAGCTCAGCAGCTAGCCAATACGTAGGTTCTTGCAAGCTATTGTCGCTGGGTAAAGACATGAATGGAGTGACGAGTCTCCTGGAGACAGTTGTACTTATTCCAAAAGAACAAACACTATCTGCCATTTCTTAGCACTTTGTAAATCAAACAACAGGACGCTTGTCTACCATTCCAGTCAGCACCCAAAGCCTCCTTGGTTTTCAGACACCTAGCTCCACCCCCAGCCCCCAGGGCACGGAGGGTGTTATTTGCTTCTGCCTTTTCTGTTTATGCGTATCTGCTTGCCCTACTGCCTGCTCCTGCCTGTGCAAAAACACGGGCACAGAAACCCCAGCTCTGTGAAAGGCAGTTTGTTAAGGAAGAATGCAATTTCCAAACAGACCTCCATACAGCTCGTATTAAAGATGGCAGTCAGCACATTGTGGGGGTTTTTTCTTGAAGAAGGGAACAGCAACCCACTTCTGATAGTTCAATCCCACCCATTCAAAGTGACACTTCTCTTACAAGTCCTCCGAGAACTTCCCCACGGAGCCACAACTAAGACTTACTCAATGTGATCATTTCCTTCCTCACTTTTGGATACTGGATCCCTTCTTTTTAAAAAAAAAAGTTTATTTGTTCACCCTAACAACATAGAGAGTCTTTTTCCAGCCCTTATTCTGAAGTTTTCCCAGAAAAGATGTGTGCTACTTCCACTTTGTGCAGTTTTCTAAAAAGTTCTTCTGCAGCTTTTCAGCAGGATAGATACAATTTTAATTTAGCCTAAACAGGAAGATACGCTTTGGTTTCTATTACAGCTACTGATGAATAAGTGCTGTCACTGTTTAATAAAATGTAACCACCTGACCCCAGGCATTTCAATAAACCTTTGTTTTACTTCATGAGATCGTATGCATAAGCAAATAGTAGTAGTTTTGGAACTCTTCAGAACCTGAAAAGCCTAGAGATACCAGTCAGAAATATACTTTGCTTATACCTCTTGTGATTCACCAATAATAAAAAAATAATTCTACTCTAAATTAATTCTACATAATTTTTCATGTCCCTTGGTGGCTGATTATCTCCTTGATTCCAAACTACCTTTCAAAACTACTCCAAGTCTTCAAAAGCAGAAATTTATGATACAGCTAGTCTCTTAACCCAGATAAAAGTTTCCAGTTTGCTTTCCTGAACAAAGTTGCGAACAGTTCTTTTCCCCACATCAACTCTCACCGCCCCCATGACCACCCTCTACCAAATCTATTGCTTTCCTCACTTAGGGTTGGGATGAGGACTCCCAGGACAGGGGAGGCTGGAAGTTGTGACCTCCAGCAAGAGGAAGGGGGCTCTCTTTTTCCATCGGTAGCTATTCCAGTGCTGAAAAGACACACAGCCCAAGAAAGAAGTGAGGAGGAAAATGTTCTGTCAGGTTCGGCATCTAAGCCTGATCCATGGGTCACAGCAATGTCACTAAAAGGAAGCAACGGGTGACAGTAATTACAGACTCCCAGGGAGATGAAGGCTTCTGCACAGCAGCCAGCCTGGCTGTCTTAAAAGCTCTGGTGCTTGCCTGCGGGTCTAAATCCAGGATGTTGCAGAGATACTCTTATAGCTCATCTGGCCCTTGCAATATTATCATTTGTTGTCCCTCTACGTGGCCACCATGATATCATCAAAGGAGACCTTCAGCAGATGAAAGCTAACCACAGGAGTTAAGGGACAATGGTGAGTGACACCAGAGCCCAGGTGTTAATCCAGGGGAAAGGCTTTGACAGGAACAAACACATCCTGTGGATCAACTACCTGGCTGCAGACAGACTTCAGCTCTGAAGACATTAAGATCCTCTGAGAAAAAGAGTGCTTGAGAAAGACAAGATCCATTTGATAACGCAAGTCATCACTGCCAACAGGCTTGCCTCATAAGGAGGGCTTCAAACTAGGTTTGCCAGGCAAGTGGAGACTGAAGCCTAGAAAGTGGGAGAATGGCAGAGATCGTAAATGCACAGGACAACACAACCGTGAGGATCTTGCAGTCATCTCGAAAAAGTGGCATAAGCAGGGACACATCTTACATAGCTGTACATGAACACATTCAGGACAGGAAGCAAGCACAAGGGATTAGAAACCAGAGCACGTAACAATCTCATTGGGAGTATGCAGTATGGTGAGAGAGTTCACACAACTGGAGAACTGCAGCGGATGGATACTGGCTTTTAAGAAAGCAGCAGTGAGAAAGTCAAGGAGGACAGTGCTTACACTTTATGCAAAGAACTTGAACAAATGGAGCTTTAGTGTGGAATGGGCTACAGGACAGCTGAAAATCCAGAGGTCAGGATTCAACCAGGGGAACATCATGGTGAACATCTGTTACAGACTGCCCAATCAAGGGCAAATAGATGAAGCCTTCAAAAAAAGAAAAAAAATCCAAGAAAAAGTGCTGCACAATCACAGGCCTTAGCTCTCTTGAAAAATATCAGTTACCCTGACATCTGATGGAAATGCAACACGGCAGAGCAAAGGCAACCCAGGAGATAACTATGGTGCTTGGAGGACAAACCTGATTGAGGTGGTAGACTAGCTCAATAGGAAAGGCACTCTGCTAGACCTACGACTCATTATTAAGGACGAAGTGACCAGTGATGTGACAGTTAACAGTGGTCTTGGCCACAGCAGCCATCAGATGGAACTTAAGATCCCAAGGGAAGCGAGGAACTTGAGTAGCTGAATAATGGCCCTGGGCTTAGCAGTGACTGATTTACACCCCTCCCGCAGGAGAGGGGGGAAGTGCAATGAAGCCAGAAGTAGGACTGCTGTACTGTCTTGTCTAAACCAGAAGTCTTAAATAGGCCAAGGGCCTATGGCAAGGTTTTTATAAAGAGTTAGCAGGCTAGCTCACCAAAGTCAAAGAAACTGGAAAAGTAAGAGTAATTACCACTACTGAGCAAACCGTTACTTTGTGAATTATTTCTAGTGTGTTGTTTAAGTGTCTTTACAAGTTTACTCAGATTTAAAAGAGTATTAAAAGAGGATTATTAAATCCAAAGTAAATCTGTAGACTGCCTTCACAACTTTTAAGTAAAGTCTTCCTAATGAGAAGCTACCGTTCAAGTGCTCATAGAACTTTTTAATTTAATGTTTCTGTAACATTTTATCACCGTGAACTACTTTTGTGTCTGTCACATCTTAAAAGTCTATCTACATTAGAAAGCATATGTTGCCAAGTATGAACAGTACAGGCTGTAAAACCTTTGTTATGAATAAAACAGTATAACAATTAAATGGATACATTCCATGGAAGGTTCCCATGCTGGGCACCTTACACAGACTTACAGAGGTATTCAAGAACACATGAGGCCTCTTCCTCACAGCATGACCAAATACAGCCATTTTCCATCTACTCTTTAGCAGTAGCGTGGCCATGTATTATAAAGGCCTCTTCCATCCAGAAACTAGTAAACAGCTAAGCTGTACCTGTCGCTGTGGAAGCTATCTGCAGAGTAGATTCTATGTTGCATCAAGTCTAGAGAAAATCACAAGGTGTAGACTTAGAGTTTTTAATACAAGGTTGGCCTACGTTAATTCTGGACAGATGTAACTGAACAATTCTACAATACAAATTGAGGTCAAACAGGTGTAGTTACACATTGGCTATTGTTTTTCCAAAAGCTGTATCTCTATAATGTTTCTGAGAGGAAATAGTTATTTCAGCCTCACAGTTGATCCCAATTCAACACCTTCTCAAACTGCCCCTCTCCTCCTTGCCTCTCCACATCCTCTAGGTGATAACAACTGAGACTGCAAGTATGTTTTCAACAAATTTGTCTGAATGACTCAGACTATGGGTTAGGAGAACAGCCAAAAAAGAATAAATATCATGTAATAAATGGAAGCTGACATTTGAGTACCGCTTTCAAATGCATCACTTGGGGAGTCCGAAGATAGAAGAGGTAACTACTATGCAGTTGGGAAAGAGAACAGTAGTGAATCATAGAATGGTTTAGGTTGGAAGGGACCTGAAAGATCATCTAGTTCCAACCCCCCTGCCATGGGCAGGGACACCTCCTACTAGATCAGGTTGCTCAAAGCCTCATCCAACCTGGCCTTGAACACTTCCAGGGATGGGGCCTCCACAGCCTCCCTGGGCAACCTGTTCCAGTGCCTCATTGCCCTCACAGTAAAGAATTTCTTCCTGAGATCTAATCTAAATCTACCCTCTTCTAGTTTGAAGCCATTACCCCTTGTCCTATATGCGCAGGTTACATTAAAATGTTTTTGCTAGGTTTGGTACACTCTACATCATACTAATTTTTTTGATTCCCCTAGTCTTGTTTATGGCCATATTAACCCCAGTATTTGTATCTTCTTTTCAAAAGAAAGTCCATTTCATAAAAGCAGATATATTTCCATTCACCCTTGACTCTTTATTCCAAGTAGGGTTTTTTTTTCCCCCCTCCATTTACATGTTTCTCTTTCAGTAATCCAGTCCTAGGGCTTTAGCTACAAGGCTTTTTTTTCCTTTGTTAAAGTCACTGTGTTCGAGTTATTTTACTAACATTTAATCCTTTTTAGCAAAGAGAAAAAAAAATTGCCTTTTTCTTTGCTCTTTTACTCAATGCTATAACACAGAATCACAGAAGTTGGAAGGGACCTCTGGAGATCATCTAGTCCAACCCCCCTGCCAGAGCAGGGTCACCTAGAGCAGGTTGCACAGGATGGTGTCCAGGCGGGTTTGGAATACTAAATCTCAAGTAATACTAAATCTCAAGAAGGGGGTCTCACAAGACTTAGGCAAACTATAATAATTACAACCGATGCAGGGACATATTGAGGTACTTGCCTTGTAACAGGCTAACTGGGAAACCATGTAATTAGCTACCACGCTGTAGTCACTGAGTTTTAAAAAAAAAAAAAAAAAAAAACCACACAAACAAAAACAAAACAAACACCACAAAAAAAAAAAACTGGTGAAGGAAAACCCTGTAATTCAAATTCTCATCACACCAATGACATCACAACCACCTAGAAAACCCTTCACTTACACTTGCTCCTCCCTCCCCTGATCTGCTGCAGCTTTTTCCAGTTTAGGAAGGTATGAGCAGATGAACTGATAAAAAGCTTTCAGTGAGAATATTTCCAAATAAATTCACTTTTTGGTTTGATATTTTTCCAAGCCATAAAGACTGTTTTTTTCATATCTCTGGATGCATACCAGAAATGGTAGATGAATGTTCCTTACACAGATAGAGAAAATTTAAATGGAAGATGAAGATGCTTAACAATACTGCTCATCTGATTCATATTTACTGCTCTATTTTTCATCTTAACGCTGAAAGGCTACCCATTAGAAAAGATCATATTGTTCTCTCTAACTATGTGTTAAGGAATTTGGAAAATACTGGGTGCATGCAAATGAAGTTCTGCTTTTTCCCTTCTTCTCCAGCATATTCTCAGTTAGGCATAGAGTAAGACTGCTGCACAATGCTTTAAAGGACAGGGCATGCATGTGTATTTTAACTACAATGAAATGAGACTTTTAGCCTAAAGCACTACAGCCTCTGGGGGGACCGCTGGAAGAAAGGGATCTTGAGGCTCTGTAAAACATACGTTTATTAACTTGCCTAACAAAGTTAGCAGAATCATGTGTCAGAATCTTCACAACTTCCACATGCCTAAAAATTAAGTTATCACAGGAACCTCCATCATCCTCCACTTTGTGAGTTACTATACCAAGAATCACATCTGAATTATGGTAATTCAAACTGTTTTACTAAAGTCAAAAGCTAAATAACAAGTGATTTGAAGTAAAAATCAGGCCTCACCCCCCTCATATTTAAGAAAAAGATGCTGTTAAGTAACATGCATCAACAAGGAAGATTCAGGTCTCCTTGGTTTTTTGAGATTATTCAATATTCTAAGCAGAGTAAACGGAATGAAAAGTTAAAGTAGAAAAAAAAATTGCACACACTAAGCACTGTGGAGTTTAGTCCATTAATACTGCTTTTAAAATCAAAACTGCTGTGAAAGTAGGTTCAGAATTGCTGATTTCAATTCTTAGAGGATTGTAAAATTTAACAAATGGTCTTTAAAATGTAATTAGGAAAGTCCAAAGAATAGGATTACATTTAATGCGACTGGGCATATTACTGCCAAGACACAGCATTAACATGAAACTTCCTTCTTTTATGTTTTGGTGTTCTGTAATAATAGTTAGTGTTACTTTACGTCATTGTTAAAGAAACTTGATTACAAGTAAGAGTTCAATTCCTGCTTCTGCATTTTCCTTTGACCAAAGGAACACTGTTATCTAGTTTTCATATAAATTCTGTTCCCATTCTGAAGTCATGCAACCCATATCTTGAGGTGGTATTTCCTAATCTATAAGGACTATTACACAAATTGTGTGAGGAGTCTCAGAAACTAAAAATCCCACTGGAAAGAAGTTACGGACAAGTAAGGACCACAAGACAGATCCTGCCCACCCCAGTTTATTGCCCTAACCAACAGGCTAACCTCCTTAACTGCTAGCCTCCTTTGTCTCATACACTTTTATTTAAGTAGCAGTAACTTCATGGCAAGGTACACCACAGAAACACACAGTTCTGAGCTAAAACTCACTGATGTAACTGACATTACCACAAGAAGTAAAAGTTTCCCTGCATAGATGAAAAAAAAAAATAAAAAAATAAGCAGTTAAAAACTTTAAGCTTGGTTCTCCCACACCAGAGCAATGACTTAAAGGATTCCCTCCCCCCCCCAGTACTTTGCCCTCCTTCACTCAACTAAAAAGTGATGTGATCTCTTCTGAAAACCATGTGTAATTAGACAACGTATTATATATAAATGACAAACCTCAGTTCTACTTCTCCCCATTCTATATAGTTTCACAACTGCATTATTTAGTTTGGCTCAGTACAGGAGTATATTTGAAGGAAGTTTTGTGGTTTGCATTATTAAGTCAGCTATCTTGGATTTAAACAATCATACCACAGACAGAATTCAGCTACATTAGTTTCATCAAGCATTAGAACTGCTTGATGAAACAAGTAGAACAACCAAACAAGTAACCCAGGCAGACAAAGCACTTCAAATTCTCTCTCAGTAGTGCTTCAGTATTTCTTTTAAAATACAGGTGCAAAAGCAGGAAGCAGTATTTTGTTTTGGCTTAATTCAAAAGGCAAAGAAGTCATCTGCCTTTCTTACATATTATCCCTTTCACAAGAAAGGGACTTAGAGCTCATATTCAGTCACCTTTTAGTTTCTAATCCTATAAACTTACAGCCTTCTGAAGTATATGCCCCCCTTTTACAGGTGCTGCTTGCACTCTGTGTTCTACCATATTTGGCACTGCAGAAGGTTACTGTTTCCCCCTGAAAAATGGTTGTCTGCTTGTAAGTTTTGCAATTTTTTTGTCTCCAAATAAAGAAATGGTCTCCTGCTTCCAAGTGACAGGAAAAAAAAAATAAATTAACTGAATCAGAAACTCAATCCCCTTAAGAATATCTGTGTTTATTACTCAGCCATCACCAAGTTTCTTTGATACATCAAACTACTCTCAATTGATTTAGAAAACATCTTATGAGTTTTCCGTAGCACTTATTGAAACTATTCAATGGTTTTCAAAGTTTATGTCAATCTTTTTATTACACCTAGTTACCTTTATCCCACCATTAGGATACAAGCAGCAACTCCCTTACAACTTCTTAAAGGAGACTATTCTGTAGAGAAGACAGTTACTTTCATATGTTATAGGAGTAGAGCAGAGTGTTTAACACAATAACTTAAATTAGATGTTAACTTCTCCATCTGTTTCTACTGCCTCTCCCTTCCTTCCACAAGTCAGCAGCTGTCCTCTCTGCCCCCTGCCCCCCTCCAGCCATAGATGGATTCATCATCTTAGTCTTGTTTGTATATTGACATCATTCTCAAAGTCACAGGGATTTTGTTGCTGCTGTTGGCTTGTTGGTTTTTTGGGGTTTTTTTTTTGGTTTTTTTTTTTGTTTTGTTTTGTTTTTTTAAATCTACTATAACAACTTGGAAAGGATGGACCAGGTTATGAAACCACTGAAGCACTGAGTTAAAAAACAAACAAACCAACCAACCAGCAAACATTCAATCATCTTTTTGCCATTCATACAAATTGCAACAACAACAACAAAAAAAAACTAGCTTGCTGGGCAAAATACTCAGGATATAGAGCATGACAACAGATGCAAAAATTAAAAATCTTTGTCCAATTGTTATTTTTTCCTGTTTGTAATGTCACTACAGAATATCTATTCAGTAAAATTAATTATTTGATAAAATGCTGGCCAGATTCTCAGGTAAAAAAACAGCTCATTTTTCTTGCAGAAAATGTCTAGGGACATAATACAGGACAGATTTTGCATAGCTGAGGGGTAGGGAGAGGACTTCTGTTGAATATCTTGTCTAGCTTGAACCCACTTGTTACTTATAGCACTAAAAAAAGTATTCTTATAATAGAAAGTTCTAAACATTTATCTTAATACACTCATTTTCTTTACCATATTGATTCAGATGCCTGAGCAAACAGGAACGAACATACCAGAGATTCCAATGTGAATGGGAGGAAATCCTCTATTTAGACTCCAATACAAATTCCGAACCATAGCTAAAAAAGATACTTGTCCTTCTCTAATGCAATTCTTGAGCCCAAGAATTAATGTAGTTGCAGACACTGTTGCTGCCACTGAGAAGAGAGAGGGTGACCAAAAACTGAAATGAGACTACAGAACAGCTTCACTTTTAATTGGCTGCTTTTCACTTAGGATAAAAATCCTTGCTTTCAACTCTGTGCTGTGCTTTATTGAGGAGATGCAGTGATGAAATATATTTTCCAAAAATAATATATACATCAAGACTAGCTGTAACATTAAGCAGTTCTAAGCATTACACAGAACACAAAGAGGGAGTAATATTCCAGTGCTAGGGAAACCAAAATTGGCCATACCTCAGCAGCAAAACAAAAAGAGGAAATATGCTGCCTCCCCCCAAATTGTTCAACAATTTTAAAGAAAAGGGTGGCAGCCAACAGAAAAAAAAAAGAAAAAAAAAATTGTAGTTCAAGTAAAAGACTGAGGTTAGCACCAATTCTGAGTTCAGGTCTCTTTTTCAGGTACTTGTTTATACAAATATCAGTAAGAAAAACAAGGTTGAGTAAAAAAGGAACTATCTCCACACTTTAAAGTAATCTTATATGCCAGTAAGAATGGGTCCTTGTAGACTTGTAAATAGCAGAGCCCACATGACACCTTTTACTGTAGCTTCTAGACACTGTCAAAATCAAAATTAGATTTAATTTCTAATGTAATAGCAAGATATTTTGAGAGATTTGTGTTATTTATAATTTAAAAGGCATAAGGAAAACAATTCAGAAGTGACTATGCTGCTCTGTGGATAGGGGGAGAGAAAAACGCTTCTAAGTGACAGTTACTAGAACTTACTTTCTGTTCTCTCTAAGAACTCTTTCTTTGAATAGTGATGTAATCCCAGCTGTCACACAGGGACATTTAGATACAGAACTGATGTGAATATTGGTGTTCTTCAGACACTGAGGCTTATCCTACTGCCTTTCTTTTTCAAGATGCTACATCAAAAAGTTACCTAGATACCAACTGTTACTCAGAACAGTGCTGGCTGTAATTTGGGCTAATCTATAGTTTGTATCCTTAAAGAAAATAATTCAGAGGGAATATGTCACTGTAAAAGAAGATAACATCCATCTTGGAAAAATGCTTGCGACTTCCTCATTTGGTATCAATTTAACCATTTTACAACATGAGGAGAATAATGCCGAAGACAAAAAACACAGAAACAGCTGTCACTTTCAGAAGACCATGTGCCTGAAGCACATTCTTGTTTCTTAAGAGGACTGAAAAGCTTGGCTGTTTTACCTAAAAAGTTTAGGACTGCCAGACAAAGGCTGCTTTTCTACGTGAAGACCAAGTCAGGTGTTCACTAAATCATCAAAGAAAAGTGAAGACCACAGCAAACCTGTAACAATGAACAGGTCACAACTTTGCTTTACTACTAACGCAGTATCGCACACCTAACCACCATCTGGGAGAAAGTCTAGCAGTCAACTAATGAATAAAGAGGTCTGGCACACTTCCTGGATTATCAGAATCAAAGAACACTATGGTTTCTGATAAGAAGGGAGAACTAGCTGAAAGCTGTTAGAGAAAAATACCGTTATCAGAAAATGCCAGTTCACTGAGCCAAAAAAATATTTAATTCAAAACATTCGTAGCCTGATGGGCTTTTGAGAAACTGAAGCTTAGGATTCTGTACTACACTGCGGGTCTACTGCAAGCTAATGAAGTTGCAAGCCTTCAGGAGCATTCCATGAAACTGATACCTGACAGTAAGTTTAACAATTAAGTGGCATTTCCTAAGAGATTCAGAGTTTCATGGGAGTTTTCAGGTGGTTTCTTTTCAATCATCATTTCTGCATTACTCAAACAACCTGTCTATTCCCCACAAACTGCAAAACCATTTTGAAATGGTGAACAAGAGAAAAGTCATTCTTATCTCCCAGTAGATCTAACTCCTTCATATTCAGAAATTATTTGTTGGTTTCTATTATTTTTTTTTTTTAAAGTTTGAAATCCTAAGTCTAGACTGCACTAATATAGTGGTTCCCTGAAATCAATTAACACTTCTCTCTTATCTGCTGAAGCTACAGAACAAAAGGCATCTTGTATCTAGATGCCAAATTACAACACAGTAAGTGAACTATCAACCTTATAAATCTCAGTGCTGCATTCACAATACTTATTTCTAAACATGTTAACAACACAAATGCTGAAACCAGTTTACTAAAAAGTGATTTTAATAATCCTAGACATACCACAATTTTACCAAGAAATGAGTGCAACATACCCTTGAACTAGCAGTTAATTTGTTAAGTTTGTCATAAGTTTACTTTTCTGCATTTCATAATACCTATGACATGTATATTCACCTTTAACTTACAGTTTATTTTTTTACAAATACCTGGTTGTAAAGAAAATGAACCAACAAAACCAAAACACTCAAAAACCCCCCAGCCAGCCACCATTTCTGTAGCCACCCAAAATTTAGCTTGGCAAGTTAGACAAAATTTAGAACTGGCAACATGTCAACTAGGTCAACAAGAACTGGATACTCTTATCTATGTAAAAACTTCACTTGAAATAAGAAGTATTAACCATGCCTCCTTTCTCTAAAAGATTTTCTGGAATTCAAGGTTAAAATTGCCAGTGCCTCAGGTGCTCCAGTTAGATTGGAAGAACTTTAAATTCAGCTAAACTGTGATTTGAAATCAGTTCTTAAGCATGCTCAGTGCATAAAAGATGACATTGTTCAAAGTACATAGGTAGTGTATCTCAACCTACATGTCACAGACAACCAACCTGTAATCTACATCTTTCTAAGCGTACTTCTGTTGAACTTGCATGATGTACTGAAAAGAATACATACAAGTTCCTAATCATTTAACATTTGATTAAGAGGCCTGAATTCCCTCATTTCCCACAGGAGATTGAAAAAGCAGAAACACAGAAATGAAGACTTCAAATACAAATTTTAGCTTCAAATTAGGCACTCTCATCAGATAAAAGATGTCAGATATAAGAAGAGAACAGGAAAAAGTTAATTAGTCTCTTGGTTTTGCTTTTAGCATTTGATACACTTCAAAGATTGAGCAGGTGTGTTTGGGTGTGGAGGGTTATTTGTTTAGGTTTTTAAAAGCTCTTAGCACATATCTGTACAAACTTTTGATAAACTTCCTCCCAATCATTAAATGGCACAAGACAAAGCATGAAATGGTAAGATTCAAAGCGTGGGACTCAGACTCTCATCTGCCATGGAACAGAATTCATATAGTACTCATATGAAGCCATATACCAGCTCTGAGAATTTACTGAGAGATAACAGATTTTGTAACAATTCTGTAATTAATTTCTGATTACATTCTATAAAACTCACATTACTAATAACTGTCTAACCTGACTTGGGGAGCAGGGAGTGGAACACCACAAAGGAAAAACAGATATGTATTTCAAGTACTTAGTGGCAAGACTCTTAATACTTTAATCATGTGGAGAATAGACAAGAGCTCTTACACAAGGCAGAGGAGTTTAAACAGTGGGCTCTTCTGTCTTAGAAACACTTTGTTCCCCCTGTATTCCAGCACTAGCTCTTCCTTAGCAGAAGTAAACAT
Organism: Burhinus oedicnemus; assembly: GCA_008921705.1. Taxonomy (NCBI): domain Eukaryota; kingdom Metazoa; phylum Chordata; class Aves; order Charadriiformes; family Burhinidae; genus Burhinus; species Burhinus oedicnemus. The sequence goes on along the minus strand of VFFE01008944.1, from coordinate 1,367,958 downwards.
TCATTATTTCCAGAGAGACACTGATTTTTTAGTTCTAAATTTGTTAATCTGCTTTAGAAATAATGATATTACCTCTTTGTTTTATACTGTGCAAAAAAATGAAAAAAGTTATGTCCCTATTTTGCTCCTTAAAACAAACAAAAACTCAGCACAAATTCTGTCCTAAGTTTAAGCAGGTAAAAAAAAAAAAAAGGCATTTGAATCAGATAGGTTTTTTGTTGTTTTGGTGTTGTGTCCCCCCCCCAAAGAACCATGAATGTTAAGACAAAGAGAAAGAGGTAGAGTCTTTACCAGATTTCACTATTCCATTTACAAATCTAGGGAGTTTCTTTGACGCAAGACAGCCATATCCTATTGCTTCCCGCAAATCTCAAGAAAGGCAAAACAGGAAACTTCAGTACTTTGAGCTGATCTGTAAGTAGGGTACTTTTTCCCCTCTTAATGAAACAATTTAGAAAGGCAACAGCAACCACTTAGGGAAGTCAACAGAACTACTAGGTCAAGAATACAGGGATAGGATTTCTTAAAAGAAAGGTGTGATTACAGTCTGCGTTTCCAGCAAGAGGGAAACTCCTGCAGGAACCAGATAAATCTCAGTTCCAGCATTCTGGAAAACTTCATATGAAGTTACTTATCTGGTACCATACTTCTTAATTGGTCTCATAGGTCAAAGTCACTCATATCCCACACGAAGAGCAGAACAGCCTTTATACTAATCTGCAAGGTTGAGAATGGAGGAGGGAAAAGTGCCAGAGTACCACTAGAGATGTGCAACAGACGAAGCTGTAGAGTGACCAGTGCGCAACTGTTCTGTATGACACATAATCAGGTCAGTTGGTTGTTAAAGGGCAGGTGGAGAAGAACAGCACCACACAGAACGAAGGACAGTTAACAACTCTTTACCATCCAAATCACTACCGAGTAGCTACTCTTGCATACAACAGTAGAAGAGGCTGCTCTGGCTCTTCGAAGTTTGTGATGCTGGTGGTTGAATAAGGCAGGCAAGGTAAGCAGAAAAGGTGTACAATCCATTGTTACTATTAGGAAATTAACAAAAAGGCCTCAAGAAAACAAGCAGCCACATCAAGTACCAAGCCTCAAAATGTTACTATATGTGACAAACTGAAGTAAAGGCCTTACAAAGTTGGGCTCAGGACAGCAAAACCCCTTCCTGAACCACTGGACAAGTATTCTTAAAGCCACCAGTTAAGAGGCATATTCAACAAATAAGACCACAGGTTTCAATAACCAACATCATCACACTAAATAAGCAAGTTTCCTCAGGACACGCTACAGTGGGTTTCTCTCACAGCTTTTTCTCCTGCAGAGTCACTGCAGAAAGCATTGACTAGTTAAATAAGAAATCCATGATCCCTTGAATTTTCACTTCACTCCCTAAAGGCTTGTGGGACGAACAGTGCTTGCCAGAGATGATGACAATAATCAAGACATAACTGATTTACAGACAACTGCTTCCTCAGAAACTCTGACATTTGTAGGATTTACTAAACAGTTTCTCTCTAATATGAATTCTCCAGTCAAACCCTCATGTTTTGTTGAGAAGCCCTAGTTTTAAGAAAATATCCTGCTCTGTGCAAGTAAAGTTGTGAGGTACTAAAGACAGAAGTATCCAGTAATTTATCATTGTTTCTGAGGCCTGTGCACAAAAGCTGATCTAGGGTCAGTGCTCAAGTGCAGTTCTTCACATCAGCACTAAGCTCAGAGCACTCTGGACACTTCCAACGTTTCAAGATAGGAACTCCTGACGCCACAAGTAACAAACTGAGCATTTCTTATTAAATACCATTTCCTTGGGGCAGAACACATTTGTTCAGGAGTCAGTAGACTTAGGCAATGGTGCAGACAGGAAATGAAACTACTTTCTGATATATCCTAATCAGTCTGGTGGTCTGGCTGAAGAAATTCAAATGCTTTGACTTCTTAAAGGAGGATCTTCTTCATCGTTCCCTGGTTTGTCACCACATAAATTCACACTGACGTGATCTTGAATACATGTAGTTCTAGTTTCCCACTTCAAGAAGAGAGCAGAACTAAGAAAATATAAGAAAGGAGGAAAGAATGATCAAATTTATTAAACACCTTCTCTACAAGTAACGCCTAAGAACTCTTCAGCTTGCAGGATGAAAGAGATGGCCAAAGGAAGATAGGTCAGGTCTTCCGAAAAAAAGAAAACTGGAAAAACCCCACAACCCCATTAATAGGAAACACATTTGCCACCCCTTGCCTTTTTAAAGTAATTGTTTCATATGGTGCTTTTCACTTCTTGTTTTAGGACAAACATAAGAGTCACATAACACAATATAAGCAGGGGACACCAGAAACCCAAGGAAGTTTTATGTTGCTTTGAAATCACACACCCACCCAAAGTCAACAATAACATGGTAGAATAATCCAGTAAATCAATTGTAAAAAACAAGAACACTGTTTTTCTCCCAAGAATCAAGACAAGTGTCACTGAAGGCTGGAAGATATTTCAGAAACATCATTATGTATTAATAATTTTTTCCCTAGCAGTCCACCACTGGCTGCAGACAGTAGATCATAGACTACTCAGACTTGCTGTGATCTAATAGAGCTGTTCTTATCTGATGATGCAGAGACAGATTATCGTGACCCCCATTCAACGTGGTCCGGACTATACTTTGTTTGAAATACTCTCTAGCATGACTCTGTAAAACCCATTCAAACTGGAACAAGAGGAAAGGAAAACACTCAAAACAGATCACAAGAACAGAGAGCTTATTATAGCCTCTACACCGCAACTTGGACTGTACCACAGTGCAGACAGCAAACTTTAGACAATAACCGCTATTAACAGTTTGCACTAGCTTGTACATTTGTAGCTACATGTTTTTTCACTTGTCTGTGAACTACTTGTTTAAAATTCAAATCCACTACAGCAACTTTTGAGCCAATAGTGATCATTATCCATTAACACTCAGTTTTTACTATGTTAAATAAATTATATCTGAACAGGAATAAACAAGGAAGGGGAAAACATAAGGAAAACCCCTAAATGATAGTGTTGCCACAATACATAAAAACTGTGGATAAATAAAGGCTAGAAGTTAGGAGACTTCTAGCCAGTATGAGTTTGGGATCCATTTCCAAAGAAGAACAATTAAGTCCTTCCAAATGGCTACTGATTACTATGTGAAAGTCTGATAACAAGGTAGCAGACTTCTTGACCTGGCAATATCGCCAGAGACTGACATTTCCTGAATAAGGTGGTAGGAAGACGCATACATCCTGTTTCCTCAAGCACCATGAGATGGGATACTTTGCAGCAGTACATATAGAAACAAACAGATGGGATTACACACTTAGAGGAAGACATCACACAAGTCTCCTGGACCGAATGATGGAAAGTATAAGTTGCCTTAGTGAGAATGTTTGTCGTGTAATGCAAGTCAATTGTGAAGACACTCCATATAGAAACACAGAAAAATCAAAAGCTGAGAAAACCATTTGTGGAGACAGATAAAGTTGTCAAAATGGCTTTAACGTCACTGACAAGAAATAAAAAGAAAGGTTTGGAACCAAACACAAATGGGTAGTTATAAGGAAAAGTAAAAAATAGAAATGACTGCTTATGAATGTTGAAGGATGGAGCGGTAGGGTGGTCCAGGAAGAATAAGAAAATTGAAGGAATATGAACCAGAATCACAGTAAGTCCACAGTCACCACATTATGCAGCTGGTAGGACAGGAAACTTTTAAGACAGAGTTTGGCACAGTTAGCACAAGACCCCTTATACAGAGTAGTCTAAGGCAGCAGTAGATCTAAGCAGATCCTATTTTTCTTCCCCCTCATCAGATGGCTAACACCAGAATGACCTGCAGCTGAACTACAGGTCACAAAGCAATAGCCATTTGATAATCCTCCCCCATACTCAGATTAGGAGGCTTAATAGCTACACTTAGGTGAAGTCAAATCTTCATATTTAACTGGGCCTTGCTGCAGCACACTTTCTGTTCTGTGAGCCAAACTAACAGCTACAATCACAAGCTGGAATCCTTTAAAGCAGTCTTCCATAATCTACATCATACACAGCAGCAATATTCATTATCAAAAGATGTCCAGCAGTTTCACACCAGTAGCATTTTAACCTGGCATTATAAGTTTGTGTAGTGCTTTTGGAATGGAAAAAAAACCCTTTTAAATAAGATGTGCAAAGCTTTTTGACAGTAGGTATGAAAAGCATCAGCATATTCAACCCTAGATTAATTACACTGCCCTCTGACCTATTAGTGGCTCAGCAGACTAGAAATGCACTAAAGCTAGTTTATAAAACAGTGGGATTATGATGGTGAGAACTATTATTCGTATATAAGATTTTAAATAGCCTTTAATTAAGATGATTTGAAGAAGCTGGGAACTGTGGAATGTGTAAGACAAATATTTATAATCCGAAAGTTAAGCAGTTTTAAAAGCAGTTGGTAGCATTTTGAACAAAACACGTTGCAAAACAACAAATATTTCACTGAACAGCTCTTTAAACATGAGTGATCAATCCCGAGGTGCCACAAAAGCTAAGATGCCTCATAATTGGAAAGCAGGACCCTACCAAGTTATACAGAAACTGAAAGCTGAGGAACATAGTTAAAGAGGTCACAAATTCAGTGAGCTTTCATTTACCGACAGACATTAAAAAAATAATTAAAAAAATAAAAATAACATCTAGTGACATTTACCCAACTCTCACTCCTTCAAAACAACACATGCTGCTATGGAAATGCAAGCCTGGATGGATGTTGAGAATCAAACACAATTAAAAGCAGCAGCTGAGACTCCAGAATAATATTGCAAAGAATAGAATGTTTATCTAAGAAGGAGTTAATCCAGCTTCTCAAGATACTACACAGGAACCTGCTCTGTGCCAGAAGTGGAAACAAAAAGAAAGAGGACAACCTGGGTCTTTGATCTGTAATCACACACTGCTGACCACACTGTAAAAAGGAATTCAACCTCTACTTCTCAATACATTTCTGCAGATTCACAGTCCCCTACTCTGTAATACATCTTCTACCCTCTCACAGGCTCAAACAGATAAGCCACTACCATCCATCTTCCCTTCCCTACTCTCTCCTCCCTTCTTCCTGGCTTCTCCATGCTTTTAATGAATGGAAGGATAAAGTGGTAGATTAGCAGTGGGCCGGGGGGGGGGGCGGGAATGAAAAAAAACCACAGAGTAACTTCACACCCTCAAACAAAGTTGATTTGGTTGTGGGTTTTGCTTTTTTTTTTTTTTTTTTTTTTTTTTTTTTTTAGGAGTAATGCTCCTCAAACATGAAGAAAGGGAATTGATCTAGCCCTGAGAGAACACTTTAGAGTCCTTTTCAACCACAAAGAAACCTCTGAAGAAATTTTAATTAAATTCTTCCTAAGCTTGGGGGTGTGTTTATTTATTTATTTATTTAT